>OX104120.1:74142738-74521857 GCA_944474755.1 Limnoperna fortunei | reverse complement strand
CACAGAAATTGGAAATTTCCTTCAGCCATATTTATTTCAATGCTGGCAACATATTCTGATTATATGTGTAGCAAAAACTTGTGTGCAATAAATCATGCATCTGTCTTATACATTGTTCCCACGTGTATTTCTGTAAAGTAACCAGAAATATATAAATTACCTGTGAAGGTGTTTTATTTTTCTGAGATGCCAGCTGCTTAATAAGTGGTTCTTCTAATGGTGGTGGATGTGGTGTGCTGTAAAAATAAAGGTAGTGAAAATTTAACAATTTGGATATATACACATTGCATACATTATGTGTAGGTACAACTACCTGTATCACATCGAGACAGTTGTGTACATTCGTACCACTACGAGAAGCGTAGCGTCGAGTTGTGATGCGGAATGTATGCAACTGTCGAGATGTGATACAGGTAGTTGTACCTACACTTAAATGTATGTAATAAGTTTATCTAAAATTAAGAAGTATAAAAAGGGCCAAACAAAACTGAATATTTAAAATTTTAAATTTAAAATTCAACAAAGCATTTATTTATAAAATATAGTCCCTAACGTCACATGTATTATGACGTCATTTCTCATGCAATGAATGAATGAAAGTCATTCACAGAATAATTGGTTATACCATTCATTGTGAGGTCAAGGTAGTTCCAACAAAAGTACATCTTGTATCACATATATAGATGATACAAGGTTTTGTATCACATAGGTTGTATCAATCGCTAATTTTCCAGATTCTGACAAAATACATACTTAATTTTAGTTAATTGCCCTACTTCCATTGATCTGGAAAGTTGTGCACTCTGCACAAATTTATACATTAGATGATAAAATGATCCATGCAACCTTCTACTGACATGCCCACAGTGTGCATTCTTTCTTACTGACAAACACCTGTGTAATGTTTAATTCTCGTAAATAAAAACTGTTATTATTACATGTATTAGCACACATGTTTACTGAAGTCATTTTTGTTTTTCTCCATAAGACATAGAAATGGGAGAGGACTTTTGAAGAATTTGTACATCTGAATTCTTGCTAATTAAGGTGATTTTATTATTTATTGCTAATTTAAGGTCATATTTCTTTTTACTACTAAATTAGGTCATCTTTCTTTTCAGTGCTAATTAGGACATCTTTCTTTTTATAGCTAATTTAGGTTATTTTTTTCTTTATTGCTAATTTATTTTTATATTTCCTTTTAATTGCTAATTTAGATTTTTTTTTTTTCCAAATTTAGTTATCTTTTTCTTTATTTCTTATTTAGGTAATATTTCATTTTGTAGCTAATTTAGATTATCTTTTTCTTTATTGCTAATTTAGGTAATATTTCATTTAATAGCTAATTTAGATTATCTTTTTTTTTATTGCTAATTGAGGTTATATTTCCTTTTAATTGCTAATTTAGATTATCTTTTTTGCAAATTTAGGTTATCTTTTTTGCAAATTTAGGTTATCTTCTTTTTTATTGCTAATTTAGGTTATCCTTCTTTTTACTGCTAATTTAGATTATCTTTCTTTGCATGGCTAATTATGGTCATTTTTCTTTTTATTGCTAATTTAGGTTATCGTTCTGTGATGACAAACCACGGTAACAATCGATATCTTTGATGACAAACCACGGTAACAATTGATATCTTTGATGACAAACCACGGTAACAATCGATATCTTTGATGACAAACCACGGTAACAATTGATATCTTTGATGACAAACCACAGTAACAATCGATATCTTTGATGACAAACCACGGTAACAATCGATATCTTTGATGACAAACCACGGTAACAATCGATATCTTTGATGACAAACCACGGTAACAATCGATATCTTTGATGACAAACCACGGTAACAATCGATATCTTTGATGACAAACCACGGTAACAATCGATATCTTTGATGACAAACCACGGTAACAATCGATATCTTTGATGACAAACCACGGTAACAATCGATATCTTTGATGACAAACCACGGTAACAATCGATATCTTTGATGACAAACCACGGTAACAATCGATATCTTTGATGACAAACCACGGTAACAATCGATATCTTTGATGACAAACCACGGTAACAATCGATATCTTTCATGAATGATAAATTTTCATGTGTGTACAAGGTCAAACAAAAATATATCTAGTCAATTTTGTAAATGCTCAAATACTGCATTAATTAAAGAAGTATTTTTATTTCTGAGAAAACAGATTTCAGTTTCAGAAAATAAGTGTCAATCTTGTCCAGTCATACACACATAGTATATATATATACATTTGTAGATTATGAAATGAACCAGTTTTGCAATGTTATGATTTTAACCTCGAGTTTGGACTATAGTTTTCTATAAAGTTTCTTCATTTTTGTTTGTCTAATGGTACATTATGCTTCATATAAAATCTCCTTCAATACCAGATTAACCAAATATGTAAAATACATGTTTGCCTTCGAAGTCCCGTAGGTAAAAATTGCTCTTAACATAAATAAGCGTAACAAAAAATTAAGGTGCATGATAGCATAGAATTATTTAGCATATTTTATTTTTCATGAACTTTTACTGATCAATTAAACATATAATGACTTACAAACTGATAAAGAAAGTGTATTAACAGTGTCACAGTGTACCTTTTATTAGCCGGTGATCCTAGCGGTGAGTAGGCAGTGACTTTTATGTTTTTCGATTTACAGAACTCAATTATCTTTGTATTGGCTAGATGAACATGGCACTCGATCTGTAAGGATAAAATTCATGTACCTAAGTTAAGTTGACAATACTGTTATTAGCTGTGTGTAATATGCATTGGTGTATAAAACTCACCCAACCTATCTTCTTACAAGCGATTCAAATCAACTTCATTTCATGAATATTTTTTCTGTTTTTCTGGATCCACCAACAAATCAGGTGATTTACATGTATTTTATTGGCAACTGTCAGGCATCCTGCATTCATTTTTCCAAGGTTACAATTGAAGGGGAAAATTCATTTGCAAGTTTGCTCTGATTTATTTACAGATTTGTGTAAGCCAAATTAAATCACTTATGACTAAAGGTAGTCTACAGTCATAATGTAAATATGTCTACAATGTATCCATAGAAACTACCATGTATCCATAGAGACTGATAGGTAATGGAAACTATAGGGCTGTATCCAGAATTATGGACTGATGAAGGACACACCCCAGACCGTTTAACTTGTAGTTGCCCGAGATGAAGGCAATAAAAGTCTCTGATCCATTTAGTATAATACATAATGAACCATTTAGTTTTCCTCTAAACTGACCCAATAATACATAGAAAACCCGTTGGTTTTCCTCTAAACTGACTAAATAATACATAGGTAACCAGTTAGTTTACCTCTAAACTGACCACATAATACATAATGAACCACTTAGTTTTCCTCTAAACTGACTAACTAATACATAGGGAACCAGTTAGTTTACCTCTAAACTGACCCAATAATACATAGAGAACCCGTTAGTTTTCCAATAATACATAGAGAACCCCTAATAAAAACTGGACGCCATGATATAGCTGAAAGATTGCTGAAAACGGTGTTAAACATCATTCAAACAAACAAACAAACAAACATAGAGAACCAGTTAGTTTTCCAATAATACATAGGGAACCAGTTAGTTTTCCAATAATACATAGGGAACCAGTTAGTTTTCCAATAATACATAGAGAACCAGTTACAATGTAGTTTTCCAATAAAACATAGAGAACCAGTTAGTTTTCAAATAATACATAGAGAACCAGTTAGTTTTCCAATAATACATAGAGAACCAGTTAGTTTTCCAATAACACATAGGGAACCAGTTAGTTTTCCAATAATACATAGAGAACCATTTAGTTTTCCAATAAAACATAGAGAACCAGTTAGTTTTCTAATAATACATAGGGAACCAGTTAGTTTTCCAATAATACATAGAGAACCAGTTAGTTTTCCAATAATACATAGGGAACCAGTTAGTTTTCCAATAGTACATAGGGAACCAGTTAGTTTTCCTATAATACATAGGGAACCAGTTATTTTTCCAATAATACATAAGGAACCAGTTAGTTTTCCACTAAAACATAGAGAACCAGTTAGTTTTCCAATATAACATAGGGAACCAGTAAGTTTTCCAATAGTACATAGGGAACCAGTTAGTTTTCCAATAATACATAGGGAACCAGTTAGTTTTCCAATAATACATAGGGAACCAGTTAGTTTTCCAATAAAACATAGAGAACCAGTTAGTTTTCCAATAATACATAGGGAACCAGTTAGTTTTCCTCTATTGAACCTACAGTCAAACACAAAAAAAAACAATTTTTTTTATAAATGCATGTTATTGCTCCAAGTCTGATAAAAATAAATCTGGTTCCAACCAGCATAAACTGCCTTTTATATCTCTGTATAAACTTAAACATAGGGTGTTCCCCTATGAAGCATTTGAAAGAACCGTGAAAGTCAACAAGGAAAATGTTATCCATGTAGAACTGTAAGTCAAAACTCTGCTGAAATAATTAATCCAATTGAATTTGAGAATCAATTTGAAAAATGTATTGACTAAAATGAATGGAACAATATTGGTAAAAACTGACAAGATATATATATATATCCACTGCATGAAAAGCTCATTTATTGAGAAATTAAATTTAAAAAAATCAAAGCAAAATATGATAAAAAAAGTCAAAGTTTTCAAAACATTTGTAAAAATACAAGTTTTTTTTTCCATTTTCTACAATAGTCTCTTGAAAACCATAAAAGGTCAAACAAATGATTTTTCTTTTTAACCAAACAGGTCATTAAACTAGGAACCCAATGGCAAAACTCTATTAAAATCTTATCAATAAAATATAAACCAGCAGCAAAAATGGTCACCCCATTGTAGAACAATGATAAACCACAACCTCCATGAATTATTTTATAAAAATATATTAGCACAGAGTACTTTATGCATTCATACCTGATTGTTGCTAGGTTTAATTCTAGCTATTTCTAAAATCCTTTCTATCTGACTTTTATTGAAGTTTGATAGACCGATGTTCTTAACAAGACCTTCATCCACACAATCCTCCAAAGCCTTCCACGTATCCACAAAATCTACCTCCGAATACAAAACATTTCCGTCTTCACCTCTTGGAATAAATTCTCCACCTTCCTGATAAATCAAAAAAATAAATAAAAATTAAGTGAAACATGGAAACTTAATAAAAAAGCAACCTCATTAAATAATTTTTGAAAAGATACTTTGTGAACATCTAATGTAATAAGTAAAATGGTTGGATTGAAATGGTTTCTACTAGTAGTTTATTTCCTTCAATTCATCAAAGGTTTTGTTTGCTTTTTGTTTTTGTTTTTTTGTTTGTATGGGGATTAATTCCACTTTCAGCAATTTAAGTCCAGTTTTTATTGCAGTAGGAAGCTGGAGTACAAAGTGATATTGCCATACATTGGACCGGAAAACTGGGCAATCAGCCCTTTCTATTAAAGTTGGAGTCGAGCATGTCCCACCCGCAGTAAGGCTCAAAAACACAATCTCAGTGTTGAAAGGCAAGTGATCTGTACCAGACTAACTACCTTAACCGCTAAACCACCAATGCCCAAAAATTTATCAAAGGTGTCTGGGGCATCACAAGTGTGTATACATAGTGAGCAGCAAAGTTTTATTGTTAAAACATTCACTAAATATTATGAATGATAATACTGCAGCATCGTCTTTATAAAAGATAAACATGTGGACAAAAGTAGCCTACTAGTAAATATGGCAACTTTTTATGTCAAAAGCAATCAATGAAAAGTGGTATTAATCCACAGTACAAATTCAGTACTTACCAGATTGCCCACAGACCAATGACTATGATACAGATCTACACTTTGAAACATATGCTTTGTGTGTATCTTTGAATAATGTTTTACACCACTTTAAGTGATTTTTCAGCTCTATCACGGCATCCCAGCTTTACTGTGGAGGAAGGGAACACTGTGAAACCCCAAGACCTCTGGCGAGAAAACTGACAATCCTGGTTGTTTAATGTTAGAATCTAGCAAACCTTGTCTGCATTTAGGCTCAAACCCACAACCACAGCGTTAACAGGCATGTGATCAATAGTTGATGACTACATAAACTACACAGCCAATGAGGCCAATTTGCCTACATATGACAATCCTCAGTAAATCCACACTAATTACAGATACCTACCAGATAGCCCATAGGCCAATGCATAAGATATAGGTCTACATAAGACAGCCCCAAGTCTTCAAGTGTTTTCTTCAGACTGGATCGAACCAGTTCTGGTTTGTGGCAAGTATTCCATAACTGAAAAATGTTAGTAACAATTATGAATAATAATAAACAGGATATACACCTGAAAAAGACCCTGCCACCAATGGTCAACCTGCCTTTGATTGATAACAATATTCCATCAGCTTCTGCTTATAATGTTTAGATTTCCTGTTATGATACATGTACTATGAAGATCTTGTGATTGAAAACTCAATTTTCTAGACTGGTATGGTTGTTTTGTTTGTTTTATGTTTAACCCCAACTTTCAGCAGTGTTTCAGCTATATCATGGCGTCCAGTTTTATTGGGGGAGGAAGCCTAAGTTCTGGGAGAAAACCCCCAACCTTCAGTAGGAAAACCGGCAATCAACCTTCAGTAGGAAAACCGGCAATCGCAGATATATCCTTGTCAATTAAGATTGGAGACTCGAACCACCATTGTCGATGTTGACCGACCACATGATTCATAGCAGACCTTAACCATTTTGCCACAGATGTCCCCTTCTAGACTGGTTGCTGTGGTTTAAGCAACATACTCAAACAAGGATTTTTTGTACATGATGTACATGTTCTAGTACTAGTAATTAGTTTTATGTATTACTCCAAAAATTCTATGGCCATCATCACAACTTAGCAGATCTTTATGCAAATTAAATTTGCATAATGGTATCAGACATATTTTCCAAGCTATAGGTAGGCTCAACTTTTCCTCTTCTAGGACTCTTTTTTAGGGTACATGTATAACAATGAGTAACCTCCACCAGTGGCTAAGGCACTGCTAACTCGTCCAGATATTGTACCCAGATGTGACAGAAAAATTGCAAATCTAGGTCACTTTACAAGCTGGAGTCCATTATTTACATATTTACTTAACTCACACCTGCCCAAATTAAAAATATAACAGAATTTCAGTGTAACTATGAACTATTCTCTTTGATAAAAATGATATCAGCAACAGTGTCCTTAGAATCTTAAGTGTTTTATATTATATTCACACAATTTTAAAAGAAAGCCATACTGTCCCAATATACAATGTACTAGTACATGTAACTGGAATTTTGTATATACTGTATACTCTACATGTAACTTGACAACTTAATTTGCTGTCACATAAATCAAGATACCTGAAGTTTGTAACACCACAAAGTTACATACAGAGTTATGCCCCTTACGAAAAAATTAAAAAAACAACATGACCATCTTAATGATAAAGATACCAGAGGTTTGTTGGGCCCTCAGTTTGAACATATAGAGAAAAAATGAGAGGATGAACACTGCCAAGTTACAAGTTGTACAGAGTGAAGTCCACTACACAAATATTTCAACAAACAGTTTAACTTGTGGAGCATTGTTTTAGGAGCAGGATACTATATGTACATCTAGTAGTACACACTGTTATCATTTACCTTGCTAGTCACAAAAATATCTTTTCTAGTTATTGTAGATTCGACTATGAGTTGTTTCAGTGCTTGCCCAACAGCTCTTTCGTTCCTATAGATGGCAGCACAGTCTAGGTGTCTGTAACCAGCCTTTACTGCAACTCTTACTGCTTTTAAGACTTCCTCTTCTCCCTAAAAAAATAGAATATTTTTGTAATATTATTTTATTAAGAAAATAATAAAATTTTATTAACTGTCTATACATTTGTAAACCTGTGTTTCACATAATTAATAATTCTATGCCCAAAGAGCTTTGAGTAAATTGGTAAATCCTAATGCTAGTCATGTTTTGTTTTTTTGGCTTTGAGTAAATTGGTAAATCCTAATGCTAGTCATGTTTTGTTTTTTTGTTGTTTTTTTTTAATGATTTTTTACGCCGCTTTCAGCAATTTTTCAGCTATATCATGGCATCCAGTTTTAATGGGGGAGGAAGCCGGAGTCGAGTACGTACACCCTGCCTATACACAGTGAGAATCGAACCCATAATCTCAGTGATGACAGACCACATGATCAAAAGTAATTGAATTTTAAAAATTAGCTTTTGTCTATAACCTGTAACTTAAAGGTCCACATCTGTCACAGGCCCTCATAATATCACTACCAGACTTAAAGGGCACTGTTACATGTATACTACCAATAATGTATGTTTGTATGTGTGGTTGGGGACTGAGGGGTATATACTTAGGACTAGTATAGTGATAAAACGTACATAATCCCATTGGGTATCTACACCAATCTGGTGTAGATACTGATACTGGAAAATCTGCAATTGCACATGTATTTGGATCAGACTCATATATGTATTTGGGATCTCGTATAGCAAAACATGTACTTTGCTGCTTTTTGACATAGGCAAGAAGAGTTCAATTAGTGAGAATTGCTTACAGCTTACAGAGATTTTTTGTTTCAATTTGTTGTGGTTTTTTTTCTTGCTTTACCCATATGTGTGTAATATGCAAAATAAAACATACACCCAAATATTAACCATCTGTAAAAAGAGCTGCACGTAAGGGCAGAGTATTTATACATACATGTATATTATTGCTTCACTATCATGACTGTTATATGACTGTAAGCAATTTATCTAAGGCCATGCATTATGTACATGAAGTTTTAATACACAGCCTTGAACAGACCAATAAACTGGGTCAGTGACCCAACTATTTACATACCTTGATCGAGATACAGAAAAAGTTTGAAACATATGCCACTGGATGCAACTTAATAAGTTAATGAAAGACCTTGATGATAAACACTATAAATAGATTTCATTTGTATGATCATGATGTTGAATGATGTGTTTTACTAGTATTAAGAAACATAAACACATTTATATTGTTAAATGTATATTTATATATAGGTATACAAATTGTCTGGGGGGGGGGGGGGGGGGGGTGGTTAACTTGGTATACAGGATGTATAGGGTAATTCGGATGTGCAATTCTCATCTTAAGCCCATGTAAACCACAGTGATTTTACAAACAAAGTGTTCCATTAATATCACATGATTATTTTGGTACAAATGTAGTGAATGGCAATGGACTATATTGTCAATGGGTATGTGCAATAATAAAATATATGAATAGCCAATAGGTCTGATTTAATGTTTGAATATAAGATTTGGCCCCGTTTCGTAACATCTGAAAATATATTAGGCCAAATTTTACTGCCGTTAAAATCTGAAGTTAGTTTTGTGATTTGTCGGAGTAACCTTGCCAAATAAAAAAAAATCAGGGTACGATTATTCGTTCTAAAAATATATGAATAGTGATGCAATTACATGCAGCAGTGTATTATAGTCGGTATGTCGTAAATGTTTGAAATACGTGTAACTATATCTCTTGGGAAATTTGATTTTGATTTATAACAAAGTATCCGCCCCAAACCCCTCCTTATTATGAATTAATTTATTAATGAAAGCATAAAATAACTTGCATTTGTAAGGTTTGTAAGATGCATTGATACATGTACATGTACATTTTCAGCATGTGTTCAGTGATTTTTTTCAGGTTGTCAACAAAAATATTTTTTTTTAAATACATGTAGCAAGGAAACCGACCTAATTACAAGAGCCGAAAGTCAAGGAGCAAATATAAATCCGGATAAAGACAAACATGTACAACCAAAAACATACCATGTGTGCCCAGACGAGTAAGCAGTGCATGCCTCTAATTAGATACCCATCGAGTTACTCAATGTCATGTCTAGGAATGTTATGCTTTATATTCCATGATACATGAAACTATTTGTACAATGTATACTAATTAATTGCATAAACAAGATGACAGATAAAAATATACAATTAGCAGAAATATGCATTTAAAAGAAATGCCCATTTCAACATAAAATATTGAGTTTTCACTTAAATTATCAATTAAAAGTTATGTTTAATACCTAGGTTTGAACTATTTAAATTCTTCCCCTAAAAATATAAAACAAAATTTGACTTTGATTAAACAAAGAATTCACGACCAAGCCATCCAAAATCAACAAAGCATTCTAAGAGAAAATAAAAAATTAGAGTTTTACAATTATATTCTAAATTTTAATGTTAGACCACCTTATGTAGACATCTGTAAATATAAAGCAGATAGATCTAAAATATGTAAATATAGGATAAGTGCCCATTCTCTTGCAATTGAGAGAGGACGGTACAAAAATATACCCCAAAATCATAGAACTTGTACTAAATGTAATACTTCTCAAATTGAAAATGAGGAACACTTTTTTATTTATTGTCCAACCTATACCAGTTACAGACAAGAACTTATAACAAAAATAAATATAACTTCCATTACAATTAATAAGTTGCGTCATATTTTAAACAGTAGCTCATTAATATTACTTAAAGCTTTAATTGAATATATTGATAAGTGTGAATCAATTAAAAATATCACCGTCACTCCAGAAGACTAGATTTGGTTTATTGGATAGTTTTTTTTTTTTTTTTTTTTTTATTTGTTTGTTATTTGAGTTATAACCATTTATTGTAAATGTGTTTACACTAATAAATATTATTATTATTATTATTATTATTATCTGAAACCATTCAGGTTACATTTTTCTTCTACATTAATTCTTGTAAAAACAACAACATAAAATAAGGTTGTTAAAACATTTTTTGATAATTCTTTATGACCGTGTAAGGGAAATGTCAGTTTTTTCTCAATTTTGAAGTACATTTCTGGAAAATTTTATAGGAAAATCTGATTTTCACAAAACTTGCCAACAAAAATAAAGGAAATTTGGATAATATTGTTTATTATTTTTATTTATTTTGTTTAATGGTAGGTTCAATCTGGAAACAGCAGATGTACTCAACCATGTTAACTGAGTCAGAACAAATTTTGCATTACAGGTAAATTAATAGGGATCTGCACAGGTACTGCTGTGTGTGTACAACAATGAATTTGATTAAAAGTACTTGATAACATTAGCTGACAAAACAAATTAGCATAACACCCATAGATCTTTTGTTTTGATGTTCTATTGAACAAATATATGGACGAACAAAAAAAATGCATGATTATGATGATCTGAACAAATATTTGGTAGATATATTTTTATCATATTTTTTTTTCCTTAAGGATGCCTTTCCCTCGGACAAAATTATTATTACTTAGGGAAAATAACATATGGGCTATAGCACAAATAAACAAACAAGAGAAGGACATTTTTTGGCTAAATTGGGTTAATGTGTTTCAAGAAAAATAGGTGCCTGCCGTAACGGTACGACTTGATATCTGATAAAACTGTATTGGTTATTTTTATTTCTCGGTCAGCTGATCACGTTATACGCTCATGACGACACAACAGGCAGGCCGCACAAACAAGTTGTTTGCTCAAGAAAAAGTATTTACTTACGTGTTGGGGCGCATAAGTTCCGAAGCCTATGCCAGGCATTACATTGCCACTGTTTAAAGTGATATCAAATTTTTCCATATTGTCAGTCCTTTAACTTTTTAAAAATTGCACTTTTTAGTTTTCTAAATTTTTCAACATCGGCCAACCTCTGCAAGTTTGACCAACTTTTACATTCTAAGCAAAGATAAACTGTATTACTTTAGTCCTGTATCGAACACGTTATCTCCGATATAAGCTTTAACGTGTCATAGGATGGACTTGACAAAATCAAATATTTTATCAACACACACTCGTATTACAAGCTCTCACATTGATACACTTTCTGGACATTGTTCCGAAGTGCAATGAAAAAGTCCGAGTATGTTAGAAGGGGAGGTAACTATTCCCACACAAAAAATCATCAGTTTTTTACCTTGAATAGGTATTCTTATAAAAGATAGAATGATTGGCTTCTGGCAACGTATTATGCATTGAAAGGGATTAAAAAATATCATCTTCTATATATTCTATTTTGTATCAACCTAGCAAGAAAATATTTATAATTTTAAAAGATTATTGGAAATTAGTTTTGGATTGAACAAACATTGTGGGACAATAAAAGAATTTTGAAACTGATTTATTAGGGAAAAAATAACAAATTCCGATTTAAACTATTTTAATTCTATTTGTGGTCTACTGGTATCCTCTTATGAAATTAGTCATCAACTATTGATCATGTGGTCTGTCACACTGAGGTTGCGGGTTTACATGAGCAATTTACATGAGAAAACAGAAAATCAGTGCATGAGTTCAAAAATCGAAAAAAAACAGATAATGTTCAGCAGAATCTAGTCGAAGGGCGATATGGCAAGAAAATGAATACATTAACACGATTAATCAGGGTTAACTAGTATGTGATCATATAACTTCCTTCATATAAAGCCTCATTTACATTAAAAAAGTGGTGAATAAAATGAATTAAACAGATAACAGACAA
Source organism: Limnoperna fortunei (assembly GCA_944474755.1). NCBI lineage: Eukaryota > Metazoa > Mollusca > Bivalvia > Mytilida > Modiolidae > Limnoperna > Limnoperna fortunei. Next base: position 74,509,313 of record OX104120.1, on the reverse strand, counting down.
AAAGTCCGTAAAACAGTTAACAGCGTTCAAACAGAGTTATTATTTTCATTATAACAGTTAACAACAATGTCAATGTTTAAGTAAACAGATAACAGCTTGAAAAACAGTTAAAAGTTGCTTTATTTACAAAAAAACAGTTAACAGACGCGAAAAAATGCCCTAAACACACAAACAGAAAAGACCCCCCCCCTTAAATGTATTGAGACTCCTCTTTAGATCCAGACACATTCCGAGCAAACAGCAGAAACCACAACTAACTTTCCTTGAACGTCTTCTACTGTACGTGTATTAAAAAAGTATCCAAGATTTGGATGCTTTCTTCCTACATTTGTGTTCGATCGACGGTTACATGCTAAAACAATTATCTCGTAATTAAATGAGTTAAGAGTGAGCCAGAAGCATGAAGCACATATAGCTAAAGCATTTTATCATAATTGGAAATATGGAATGCAGAGAAGAATTAATAGGTTATTGAGGATGATTTTAATACACGAAAGTTTATTCAATATATATGCTGTTAGAGGATGGTTTTGGCGACATATAACTTCGTTTGTTTGTTTGAATGGTTGAATATTGTTTCAGCTGTATAGTGGCGTTCAGATTTTATTGGGGGTTAGCAAGCCGGAGTATCCGGACAAAACACCCAGCCTTCGGTAAGAAATCTGTCAATACTTGATCACATGCCGACTCGAACCTGCAACCTAATTATTGACAGACATGTGATCCATATAGTAGATTACTAGTTTAACCACAGAATGAATAATCGGATTATAACGGCAGTAAGATTCGGCCTACTTTAACCACCACTCGGCCACCGCGTACAAATTCGTCTATTTATTTAAAAAGCAATTGAAGAAAACAAACCTTCATTTATATTTTCTTATATCAATGTCAACAATAATGTTGATTTGATTGGTGTTTAAAAAAGCTTAGGTGACATTTTAGACACAAATATTCTACTTAATTAATATTGCTATGGAGTCTGCTATTTGCACTTGAAAAGGGATACGGGAAGCTGAGTCGATCACCCGGCCGTCAAGTGCATAAAATCATACGAACCTTTGGTTCCGGTAAGCTAAAACTGATCAACAAGACAAAGAATGGTTTGTTTGAAAACGAAAATATATCTGCATACTCGGTTGATGTTATTGCCCCTGAAATTCCCTGAATATGGTTCCGTGAGGGGGTTAGGACCCGCTTCAGGCCTCTGAGGGTCTGGCCAAGTCAGAACCCATATGGGGGGACCAGGCGACCAACCTCCCTTGAAATCTTATCAATTAAGGTGTTTATTGTCGTTTTTGGAATCTACAGCATGTGTATTCTTCGAAATGCGGATTACCGATATCGATGATCAGGTCAGTTTATAAAATTAAAAGTGCCAACACAGGGGTTAATTAAAAAATGTTGAATTTAACCCTTTAACGAACCCCCCACCCCCCAACCAAACACCCACACACACCGCTACCTTTCTAGTATAAGGAGGATGAATGCATTTAAATAATATAAGAGTTATTATTATAACCATATAAAATATTGGAGTTTAGCAGAAGACAAGTCTAAACCTCTGGAACTTATATGGGCCATTTTTTTGGAAAGATTTTTTTTATTGCGTTCAAAACACAAAATAATCTACGAAAGTCTATATTTGGTAGAAGTTGTCAGATGACTTATAATTATAAGTTATTTACCCTTGAAATTCCAAATTGATTTTTTTGCCAATTAAGTGTCTCTAATAAGCTAATAATGCTAACATAGTTTTATATAATAGTATGTTTTATGTGTCTAAGTGTGATTAATATGTATTGTTGTATCATGTATTTGTTATTGTTTGTCGGTTAAAAGCTCTACAGAGCTTATGTTGTTTGTATTTATAACCCGACTTCAAATAAAGTTTCTATGTCTATGTCTATGTCTATGTCTAAGCTTCCGTATAAAGCGGACAATGAGCCTGTCATTTTTGTTTAATTATTTTATTATTATACTAATTTTAAAATAGTTTTCATTTATTTTATTTTTGTTTTATTCTATGTATATCAATTAAATATCGCTATGTTTTTATTTTTTCGGATTTGTATAATTTACTTCTGAAACACCCGCCAATGTTTAGCACGTGATTATCTTGCAGAGTGAACAGTATTCATCACTGAACATTTTTATGCGAGTTTTAAAGATGGACATGTGTGTACCCATTGGGAGTGTAAGTTACAATATATTTCATTTAGTTAAAAATGCAATTTACAAGTGTAAGAATCCTTTTTTTAAATTTTATTTTAACAAGTATTATTTCACATGTTTCATTGTTTATTTTTGTTTAGATTTGAAACTTTGTGGGAGTATGTGGAATGTTTCATGGCTATCATGTTTTGATAACTTTCCTATATGAAGTTTCTATTAATTCTTACAATATTCCCTAGAAATGTTTATAGTTTGCAGAATAATTTGTTTGCTACTGATACTTAGTAGAAAGTACTTAACAGAATGGTTAGTTTTTTTTCTACCCCTGCATTAAGACAAAATGTGTATTCCACGAAGAATTGTAATCTTATATGACCTCCTTTATTAGAAATAGATATAATCTGTTAGATATTTAATTATGATTTTTTTTCAGCAAAACCAGCTGGGATCTGAACCTATAGTCATCAGTCCAGAGAGCCACTTTTACTGAAAATAGAATCTGCAGCATTTTTATCACATGTAGACAAGCTAAAGGTGAGCAATAACATGATCTGGGAGAAAATATTGTATTTTTATTGCAAATTTGATCCTTTCTTCTGAATGAAATTTCCCATTTAACTGCTTTTTGTGTATGTCAACATGTTTATACCATGTTTTTTTTGTCATGTCCACGTGTAAAATCATCAAATAATGGCTAATAATTTGATATCCATGGGAGGTAACTCTATTTTTAATAATTTAACTGTTAAAGTGACAATCAGCATTTGTTTGCATGCTGGTAAAATTCAGAATTTTTAAATAAAATTATTGACATCATTTTCATTTCAAGGTCAAAGATATATATATGTCATAAATTCTTGTCCATTGAAAGGGGGGTGCAAAGGGGGATTAAATTCCAACAGCTCTAGTATGAAAATGGTTGCTGTTCTAATCACATCTTCACAATTTCTCGCATATTTTAACAATACTGCTGGTGGTACAGCCTTTAATATGTCAAATTATAATATAGACAAATTATAAAACTAAATCATTGTAAAAGATTCCAAATTCAGCTAAATGTTCTGCTTAAAAAGAACATCATGTGTAATAATTACGCATAAAATATAAATGGGATTATGGGAGATAACTCCAAGACAATTGATAACTTAATTTCTTTATATAATTAATAAATTAAAACACAAATAGCAATATTTTTAATTCAAATAGGCTTGGGCTGAGGATAGATTTATCTGTGCTGGTGTGAACTAGTTAATTATGGAAGTTGTGATATTGTTTCATATTTTTGACATTTTTTTTTCAACAAATAAATTGGCCCTAGTCTGATATTGGACAATTCTGGTAATCGGATGGACCAAAGGACAGAAAATATGGCACCCCTTAACTCAAAACATACAATATAGAAATATCCTTGGAGTGTGGTGTCATTTAGAACCTTTATCATGGAAAGCAATAAGCATTGCTTGTAGGTAGGTAAAAATTTAGCCTTTTTGTAGGGCTACAATTAGCCTACTGTTATTTGAAAACTATACAAACATGATCTTAGCACACAAGGAGCAATTTCCAAATATGTTACTCGCTATGTTTTGAGGTCAGGCTCTCTGGATCATAACACTGTCTCATAACAATGCTTTAACAAGCCCCTGGCAAGCTCATGACATAAAAAGAGTAGTTATAAAGATATTAGGTGATTTTTAACTCTCACGAGATATGAAACCAATTTCTCTTTCAGATTATTTCTCAAACAGTGTGAATCGAGACCCACTTGTGACAGTTTATTTTGCATTCCTTTAGGACGTCAACAGAGAAAGCGTTGCAATATCACATCTATCCCAACCCAACCAATTTTTATATCACTTTAATATCAAATGTGATATCGTTAAATACTTGATTGTTCAGGAATATTATAAAAATGGCCCAAAGATAGAGAAATGATAGAGCACATATTTGTTAATCTCCAATTTTTTTATTTTGGTTTGTTAAAAACTATTATAATATAATTATCGTTTACAGGTTACTGGCCTTTCATCTTCGAAATATTAAGTTACCAATGGCAACAATGATTTCAAGATTTATGGAAAGATGTGGATTGAAGTTTGATACAGTGTAATTGAACCTCAAGGTAATTTTCATAGATTTGTAGAGTGTGATCAGGACAAAGTAAATTTCATTTTGAAAGAAGGTGGTTATATCATGTCTATATAAATTTCTCACCCATTAAGAACTGTATGGCATTATATAGCTGAAAAATTGCTGAAAGTGGCATTAAACCACATTCAAGTATTTGACAATCATTAACATATTATGATATAAATATTTATCAAATATGGACTTTTTACGAGGTCAATACGTAGTTATATGGACCGTGGAGGAAAATATTGACCGAGGACGAAGTCCGAGGTCAATATTTTTCTACAGGTCCATATAACTACGTATTGACAGAGTAAAAAGTCCTTAATTGTTATATTACATATGAATTTTTCTCTATTTATTTAAATTTAGAATAATGAGTCGGAGGAGTATATCCGGATCTATTTTTAGAAACAAGCCTTAAATATGCTTTATAAATAGTAACATATCCGGATCTATTTTTAGAAACAAGCCTTAAATATGCTTTATAAATAGTAACATGCCTTAAATATGCTTTAAAAATAGTAACAAGCCTTAAATATGCTTTAGAAATAGAATATATACACAGAATATTTTGGGGGACAGCGTGACTAAATAATCCAATGAAAATGTAAGAATCATAAACCATATGTAATATTATTCAATTATGGACTTTTGAAGAGGTCAGTAGGCTTTATATGGACCTTGTAGGATGATATTGACTGAAGACGAAATTATCAGTACCAATACGAAGTCAATACCGTTCTACAAGGTCTGTATAAAGCGTATTGAATGAATTAAAAGTATTTAAATGTTATATTGCACATAATTACAATTACTGTTGCATTTCTTCGAGTGTTGACTCATGTACTCGCGTACTCGTGTACAGTTTAAAAAAATGCTTATATCTGATTCGTTTTTTATGACTTTTTTCAAAAACAAGACGGTGATAACAAGAACTTTGATATTTTAACATTTTAACAATATTCAATTAAGATACAACAACAAATGACCTATAAGTGGTGGTCTGCTGTACACCTTAGTATATCGATCAAACCGGAAATCCGGATCTATATTTAGTAACATGATTAATATATTCTTTAAATATAGTAACAGACCTCAAATATTCTTTGAAAATAGACAGATATAATTTATCTTTGGTGACGGAAGTGAAATTTTAGTCAATCAACTCGAGAAATTTAATGATATGTAATATTAGTAAATAGTTAGATAAACTAAATAAATGTTGTTACACAATTGACTTAAAATAAGCTTTAAATTAATACTATGTAATTATGTTATGATATCTGGATTAGCCTAGTTATTACCAAAACCTATCAACTTCTCACTGAATTTGATTATCATTGACAAACATTAAAATCCTGAATTATCTCCCTTTTAGCATTTTGATTTGTAATGCATTCCTGGCTGTTAAAACAAATTATGGCTGTTTTTTTGCTATGGCAGCTTATAACTGTTTGACTGCAAATGTAAGAATATACCAATCTGTTCTTTCAAATGAAAAAATATGCACATCAATGTTGTTTAATTTTTTTTTTAATACATGTATCGTTTTGCTTTTAAAGATGAACTAGGTATAGAGGACCACTATAAGGCAGCCTCTTTACCAGAAACTCTCTCTTTTATTCCAGCACTGATTAGATGAAAATATCTCATACAATATATAACAATCCTAATATATACTTAAATATTTTATGAAGTAAACTTTATAAAGATATCTTGTATATTTTATAAGACATCTTACTGACCGTGACTAACATAAAATAATGGTTACAAGGGGGCTTAGTATTGCATATGACAATGGCTCTGTAAATGACCTTTGACTGAGGGGTAGGAAATGAGTTCTTATTTTGATATTTGGCTGCACCGAACTCTAGCATAGACAGTGGATTTATTATTCAATGGAATTTTGATATTTGAGCTGTATTTAAAAAGCAGTTTCATAGAATTGATAAATAAATTTATTTATATAGTTTAATAAATGAATTGGCTATTTTTCCACTGATTGTGCAAAGCTCATTTCTGGACTATTTTTATGGGTGTTTGTGAGTTTCCTTGAGTATCCTTCGAGGTTTCTAAATTTGCAAAAAATTTTATCTATCATGACACCCTGAAAATTTAATGTGATATAGCTGAAATTATTTCGGTTGTTTTGAGGGGCCTCTCATTACTCAACAAAACTTGGTGCCTAAGTGAGAGCAAAAGATGTTAATAGTTTCCCCTATACACAAATAATTGTCAAGTTGAAGTGTTGATTTTTTACTTTGTGTCTAAAAGTTTGCATGTCAATGATGTTGTCAGTTCAGCCACTACAGCTATAATGCTGTAATTCTCAATTTATTCTGTCAGATAACAGTAAACAAATAAAAACAAACCTGTTTCTGTCTAAATTTTACTCAAAAACATGCACATTTATGGTTTTAAACAGTTAGTTACATGGCCTTGAGTGGAATGAATTTGTCAGAACTCTTTGTAGGCATAAAAAACAAAGAATTCGACAAAATAAATGCCAAATTTCTCAATGGAAACAGAAGCGAAAGAAATAAACAAATAAACAAACAAATACTTATGTGCACTTCCCCCTTTTAGCACAGCCCCATATAGCACATGCATTCACCCGGAACTCTGTGAGATAAGGTTCTATATTATATTGCTCACAATTGTACTTTTAACCCCAAACAAAATTACAAATTATGCATGTCATGACCATTTTAACATATTGTATTTAAATCCAGCACTTTTCCTCAAATGCTTCATTTTACCATCTGGAAAGGCTTGTAATCAACATTCATATTTCTACCTTTTAGCAATTTACAAAATATACATTCATAAAAGTTAAAACATAATTCACCCAAGGGAGATAATTGTAGGCATTGAATAATCGTAAACAAACTATAAAATGTAGATTTTATTTCTAAATTTTAGAAATACAATCACTGAAATGTCTTGCGGAGATTACAACATTATGACATCACAGTTTGCATAAAGGGTATTTCAAAACTCCTGGCTGTGTAAATCTTTTTTTTTTAAACTTCTTTGGAAATATATATAAAATAAATACTTGTAATATTTATATATTGAGTACTGTTTAAGAATGCTTGATTGTGCAATTAATACAAAAATTATGAAGTAAATGTAAAAATTTGGTCTATAAGATATGTAATGTGCCCATTTTTCTTCTAAAAAAGGTAATTTATTACTCTGTAATTCAATATTGATATTATTTAAAGATAAAGCCTTCCTATGGTTTATTATTGTCTCACCTGCAACGAAAGTCACTGGAGGCGAGACATGTATGTTAATCCGGTGGTGTAAACACTTGGACATCTTGCTTCATATCTTTGTATGCCTAAGCCCTAGGTCCATCTAATTTGGTCCAATGGTAGCTTATGAGTCCCTGCCAGTCTGTCATCTGTCACCTGACCTTGACCTCAATTTCACTGTCCAGCGGCTACCTTTAAGTTTTTGGATTATGGCAGTTCCTTGGTAACTATGCATGGTAGGATGATAATATTTGGTATATAGGTTGCTGATGAGTATTACATGGCTGTCTGGTAGGTGTCACCAGACCTTGACTTCAATTTCATGGTCCATGACACATTAAAGTTGTTGATTTTTTTTTAAATCAATTGTAGAGTTGAACAATTGAAAGCGTTCAAGTTTGTTAATAAAAAAGGCTGAAACAGATTAATTTAAGATTAAGATGAAAATTGGCAGATTTGCTCGTAATGTGGGGAACAAAAAGTAAATACAGTAAAAACTTTGTTTTCTTTTTTTTTGTTTTGCCTTTGAGAAATGTACTTGGTTTCCTGTGGCAGCGTCCTTCATTTCAGTATTGCCTTTGAGACATGTACATAGTTTCCTGTGGCAGCGTCCTTCATTTCAGTATTGCCTTTGAGACATGTACATAGTTTCCTGTGGCAGCATCGTTTATTTCTGTATTGCCTTTGAGACATGTACATGGTTTCCTGTGGCAGCGTCCTTCATTTCAGTATTGCCTTTGAGACATGTACATAGTTTCCTGTGGCAGCATCGTTTATTTCTGTATTGCCTTTGAGACATGTACATGGTTTCCTGTGGCAGCGTCCTTCATTTCAGTATTGCCTTTGAGAAATGTACATAGTTTCCTGTGGCAGCGTTGTTCATTTCAGTATTGCCTTTGAGACATGTACATAGTTTCCTGCGGCAGCATCGTTTATTTCTGTATTGCCTTTGAGACATGTACATAGTTTCCTGTGGCAGCATCGTTCATTTCTGTTTTGCCTTTGAGACATGTACATAGTTTCCTGTGGCAGCGTCGTTCATTTCAGTATTGCCTTTGAGACATGTACATAGTTTCCTGTGGCAGCATCGTTCATTTCTGTATTGCTTTTGAGACATTTACATAGTTACCTGTGGCAGCGTCGTTCATTTCTGTGTTGCCTTTGAGACATGTATGTACATGGTTTCCTGTGGCAGTGTTAACACTTTGAGATTTTGCTTTGTATGTTTGTCAGCTTTAGCTGTAGGTTCATCAGTTATAAGTCTAATGGAAGTTTATGATAGGTACAAGTCAGTCACCCATCACCTGAAATTGGACGAGGTGCCTCCATATTGGATGTTGTACTGTATAATCCCACTAAACACAGTAACGTTCTTGTAATGTTCTGATAACGTTATCTTATAGTTCTGGGAACGTTCTGTCAGGACGTTTTGAGAACGATATTGTGTAGACGCCCACATTGGTTCTGAGAACGTTATGGAGTAACATTTTCAGAACGTTCCCACAACGTACCAAGAATGTTCCCAATGAACAAAAAGACATTCATAGAAGGTTTAAAGAACGTTATATCATGGTTTTGGTTTGGTTCATAATGACCTTGCCCAATGTAAAAAGGACATGTTTTGCATTTGTATGCCTCCAGGCTGCATATTACTGCATATTCAAATGTTAACACATTTGCATAATGTACATTGATTTTACAACAGAGAAAATTTTCCTGTTTAAGACTGGTCAGAACCTTTGATCAAATAAAATGCTATCAACAATCTGTATATTCATTATGACTGGTCAGATGGTCGGAACATTTTTTCAACAATTAAAACACAATCAACAATTATTCATGCTTACTGTAGCCAAAAAATACACCATCAAGGCAAACAAAAAGATTGTCCAGGAATAGAATGTACTGAAAACACTCACCCAAATTTAAAATCACAAGGTCAGGTACAGCAGTAGTGAAAAAATGAAATAATCAAAAGACTTGTGAATGGGGTTTATCTAAATCTACATAAAAAAGGAACTGGTCGACTTAGTCAATGCTTTTGTGCCATTGTAAATAATATTTAAGGATATATAAATGCTGAGTGTGATTAAGACTTTGCTGAATGTAAGGCAAACACATCCAATATAAACAAAGACATTTTACAAGACACAAAGTTTATTATGGTAGAATACAAATCAAAGTTATAATTGAAATTTTAGTCATATTCTTAAAAGTTCTTATTAGTTATCCATCCATCCAACCATCTAATTCCTCTTAATCAGTAGTTTCTTCTTCATTATCCTCTGCTTTCTAAAATAGAAAGGGATTAAATATTATAAATTCTGTCATATATAGTTTCCTCACATGGCACTAATGTCAATCAGCAAAACCTGGAAAATTCTGCACTGTAATAAACTTATAGATGATGTATATTGAAAAGGGATAAATAATTCTAATGTATATAATAGAAAACAACAGAATTACCTTTTAGAATACTCTCTGCCAATCCTATTTTTCATGTAAGACTATAATAAAATAATTCCTAGAGACTCATCCGAATTTCTTGAAAAAATGGGACGGGTGGATGAATTATATTTAATTTTTTATCCATTTTGATAAAAATTTTCTGCCATTTTAAAGGAAATTGACCAAAAATAATCATAATTTGAGAAAAAATCAAAATAAAATTTTTTCAGGCGGCTGAAAAAATCGGGGCGGGAGGGGATGAGAATCTAGGATATTTTTTATATTGGCCTTAAAATGGTTTTGTGGCTTTTTTTTTTATTACTGCTGATAAATTCTTGATTTGCAAGTTGAATGAAAATTACATTAACTGGTCAAAGCAACTTATGTTTTTCTTCCATTAATATTGGATCACTCAGAATATCATCTGAGCCTTCTTTGTTCAACAAAAAATGTGTTTGCTTTGTTACCAGTTTAATTGTATCTGTAGGGAAACAGTAGAAATGGTCATTGACTGGGGTTTGATATTTTTTTACCTTTATATTTATTTCCCTACTCTGAACCTATTCACTTATTTCATAAATATCCTTAAACCAACTTATTAAAAATAAAAAAGCTTAATTTGTTTGAAGTAAACTACATTGTATTAATTTGTTTTTGCTAAATAAATCTGTTGTTATACATTGTACCTTGAACTTAGATCCTCCTTGCAGGTGTAGTGCTCTCTTTAAAGTTTCAGAAATTGCCTCATCAATCATGGCATCAGTGGCATTGTTGTGGCACTTCTTGCATGACTCTGGAAAAAAAATGGATTTAATAGAAATGGTTGTGCTATTTTATGTTTATAACCACCTACATAATTTTTAAATATATAATAGGCATGTTTTTCAAAAAGGAACACCACCCATCAAAAAAGAATATATCCAAAAGACATATAATGCCCCATCTTGCAACATTTGGGACAGACAGACCTGAACACTATATGCCCCTACTTTCGTAGATGGGGCATAAAAAATAAAAAAGAATTGAACTCCCTCCCCCACCCCCCCCCCAAAAAAAAGAATAGCACTTACATAAAGGCTAAAATTAATTTGTTTTTAAAATATAATAATGCCCATATTTTCTTGACAAGACACAACCCATCATACAAAAAACAACAATAAATAAAGTGCCTTGAAACTATCACTCCAACACATGGCAAATAAGTGTAAATTTCAACCAATCAAAACCTCTGATGTAACAATAAAGTAGAATAAATGACACACCCATTCATTACCATTCTTTGTGTAAACAAGAAATCTGTGAGCTAATGCTCACTAGTGATGCCCCCGCTTTCACAACTACTACATTGTATGCAATGTGTTTAATAAAAAGTTTACAGCAAACAGGAAGTAAATGTTTGATGGATCCAAAAATGTATACCACAATACATCATGTCCATATCAAGCTTGTTATTAAATATCAGCAACCTAGCTGTGTTAGCACTACCTCAAAATTTCCATTAGCCAATGTGGCTAATACATCCAAATTTTACTTAGCCACATTTGAAATTTGTTAGCCACAACATTTCAGCAAAATTTGTGTGTGCAAAATATGGAAGCTGTAAATTTAAATGACTTGTATAGAAAAGGGGGAATATGTGATGAGCAACACTAAAATTTGGGATTAATTCCATTCATAGGTCACAACCAGGTCTTTTACAACTGTTCTTCATTTGAAGAATTTAGATTTAGTGCTGAGGTTCAACTTTTAAATGAAAACATTTAACCAGATGATAATAGAGTAAACTTTATTAAACAAGTCAAGAAATAATAACTGTGCAAATCCAATCATTACAAAAGTCATGGAATGCTTAAAAATGTCATATCATCACCTTGTACATCTGTGGAGTGGAATCAAATAAAATAGATTTTGTTTCTTTTCGTCAGCGTTAGGAAAGAACGAAAGCATTGAAAGCTGGCGTTTCGCCATGCTTGACAAAATTAAACTGGAATTAAGATCAATTACTGCAATGGGAACCAGTTCGGTATTGAGTAAAATCGAAAACAAATTCGGACAAGGGTAATGTTTTTACGGAATAGACAATTACGCATTGAAATTTCCCGGATATATATCGTTACCGCTCCGAACTTTATCTCAAAGATTTATTTTAGATTTCGACAGTCAACATTTTACTTTCGCTTTCACTTCGCCAACGTGGCGAACGAGAATGAATAACACTTCGCCACATTAAAGTTTAATTCTCATTGGCGACTGTGGCGACCTATTAGCGCTAACACAGCCTAGTAATAATAGTTGCCAAGTTATGAGCAAATTAAAAACAAGACAGAATTAATTTTGTGTGACGGAAAAAATTCAAGTACTTTTTATTTTATATACTTACTTTTAATTACTTCGTATATTGCCTCGGTGTTTAGGGATTTTTTGGCATTTTCTGTTTTCTTGGAATTTTTCCCCTTTAAATTAAAATTTGACCATAGACTGTTCCCACCAACTCTCCTCAGAACAAGCCTGCCCACCAACTCTCCTCAGAACAAGCCTGGCCGTCTCTTTAATGTCTTTGCCACCAAGGAAGTGAACCTAAAAAAATCACATTAATTAGCTGTCAGATTAGATAAAAAAAAAATATTTATTTTATATAATCAATCATGTCTTATTTTGTGCTAAATTTTAATTTTTTAATGTTTATGCCAAACAAAAAAAAAATTGTGTTTCCTGTTTCAGGTCTGAAAAAGATAGGGTAGTCCTAGGTACAATTATAAAATTATCCTTCTTTGTAATGACTGCAAAATCCTTTAAGAAGTTTTGTTGTGAGGTTACCTCTTTGAACAGACAGGGTTCAAAAAAGCTTTGTTTATTTGGCTACAGCTCGAGAACAAAACACCTACATGAATTGATGTAACACAATTCATATTGTTGCTGGTTTTTAAACAAAGTACACGTACAATGTATACATTGCAATATTTTGATTAATTTTTTATGGATTTCAACATACCAATTTTTTCTTCAGATAAAGAAGGTTCATCTTTGTCTTCTTCTACATATATATCATTCATCGGAATCAATCATTTGGTGGTTGTCAATTAGGTCCCACTCAAACGTCTCATTTTCTTCATTTTGGATGTATTCTGGTTGACTAATACATGTACTTGTATCTGGTTCATTTTCATGAGATCTTACATGAACACATGCATGCATATCTTATAAAATGTTCTGTGTGTCATACGCTACTAAACTTTCAGTCTCATCTTCTGATTGCCAAAGTTCTGATGATTCATTTTTTTAATCTTCATACAGCTCTAGCAGCTTGATTCCATTTCCTTTTGTAAGCTTTTCGACTCATGCAATCTGGAAAAAAGTTAGTTGTGAACATGCATGTTTTCATGAGATAGGTTTACATGCACATACATATGTAAAAACATGAAAAAGGTCACCTAAAATTAAACATGCCTTTTAATATTTATTTTATTTGGCCTATAATCAGACAAGATTATATTTATTGGCCCCATCGTAAGTAGTCATACAATATAAGATTTCACGCTTGAGTATATTTTCATTTTATGTTTACTGATTTTTTGCTTTTTCTATCAATAATTGCTTATTCTATTAATAATAATAATATTTACATGTATTTGCAAATTGCAAAACATAAAACCCTGACGGGTTCAGCAAATACAAATGAAAGAACTTATATGTGCAGCATGTTTCTGAAAAATGAAATAAAAGGTCCTATAAAAAATGTTGAAAATCAAACATAATGCTAAGTCGTATGTTATATGACTACCTCCTTAGGGCATTCTGTCTGGCCTGAGTGGAAGGATTGGTGCTGTAAAAAATTTTAAAACTGAAGAATTTTGTGCTTCAGGCTAGTACCTGAAAAAGTTGTAGGCACAGACTATTTAGCTTCTTGAACCCTAAAAAGGTACATGTAATGTGTGATTTTATGTGTGTGTTAGGGTTTAACACCCTTTTCGACGCACCTGGGTCATATAGGGTGGACATGATCAGTTTAAATGGAGGAAACCACTGACCTTCGGTAGGTAACAATTACTTGTGCAATTTTAAATCTAAATGATAATCTAGTGCATGCCTGGCTTAACCAACCAGCTATCTAGCCAACTAAAGATCTAGAACTTTCATTGGCCTCATTAATTCTATAAAATAGACCATTTTGTGTTTATCAGCACATTATTGATTTTCAATTTCATGTACAAATGTTGGTGGCAACAGGAAATTGTCATGAAAATACATGTAGCTTAGCAACACACATACATGTTTAATTTCTCATATTTTTTATAAATTTTAGTTAATTCTTGCTGTATGCGCATCCATGTGACATTATCTTCAATGTGTTGAAGGCGGTCACTACCCAGTAGAAGTATATTTTTCTCCCCTTCTGACCCCTGCAAAGCCATCTTCAACAGGTACATGTACGTGTAAAAAGGCTGAAAGGGGCAGGGGTTGGATCCACCTCTTAACTTGTAAGCTAGCTTGAACTTTAAGTGTTTGAAAGCAATGTTTTATTTTCAAGTTGACTTGCATTGTGTACCTACATTTATGTGAACATGACAAACAAATCTGGGAGAGAGAGTATGTGAATGTCGTCTTTGAAATTCGAATTCGACACCAAAACTTTAGGTTGACAAACTGAGCTTATAAAACTTGACCATATGCACTCAAATGAAAGTAACAATCATTCATACCTTTCTTCTAATATTGTAGACCCGCTGTTTCCTGATTCTCGAACTTCTGGTTCGTCCTCGCAGACGCAGTCTTGAATTGTAATAGATATGTTCGCCGCCTTGGGAGGGTCTAAAACGCGGAAGTGGAAAAGCCGGAAGTATAAAAACACATATATTTTTGTTCATAACTTTTTAACGGATTGACATAAAATAAAAATTAAAAGTGCCTCTGGGAGATATTTTAAAGATCTTTATGATGATATATAGTTTATATCAAAAAAATTTTAATAAAGTACATAAAAGTTGACCGGAAGTGAAATTTGAGCGAGTGTCACTACATCAAATTTTCACATTGGAACCAAGTTTTCTCCTAAATGCTTCACCCCGGTCAAAAAACTATTAGTGTTTGGCCCAGGTAATTCATTTAGCTTTAAAATGATGTAAAGTTTTTAAGAAACAAATGAAAGGAAAGTATAGAAAAGACCGCCGGAAGTAAGTACGGTAGCAAAAGCAAAAGTTCGAGTTTTCAACTTTGAAATATAATTTCTCAAATACCTTATAACCCGGTCACAATTTGAATAGGGCCTCGTGTTCCCCTCAGCTTTTGCTATACAATGATATATAACTTTTAAATTTTGGTCAACGATAAAGTATGTAAAAGTTGACCGGAAGTGATCCTTGTCGAGGAAAAATTCATCAAACTTAACAGATTTCTCCTAATTAAAGTGTGTACACAGGTAAAATTGATTGGTATCGTATAATTAAATTACCATATGGGTTATAATTAACGTTATATATGAAATGGATTATGTGCAGTGCCTTTAGCCTACCATAATGTATATGGCGTTTCCCCACTCGAACCAACTGGGAGGTAGCACTGCGTGTCGAGTGATTTTTTTTAATTTTTTTTTAAATTTTTTTTTTAAAAAATTTTTTAAAATAAAAAACACACAAAATTATTGTTATTTTTAAATATAGGAACTGTTAATTTTTCTATTTTACTTACAATACTTAGCCATTAGGTTTATGTTTTTCACATAGATAAATTTTGCCTACCATTTCAGATTTAGCACAACTTTTATGTTTCCAGACATCACAGATTTTCCCCTTAGCATTTTTCCCTTCACAACCTATCATATTTTCTATGGTATCGGGGAGCCCACATTTACAAGACATACTGATCGTGTGTATATTAGCCAAAATTCTTTTTGGAGCAAAGCCAACTAAATTTTTCGGAAATTGATTAAAATGTCCCTTTTCTAAACAACAAATTAAATGTTCCCTCATGTACTTTTGATCAAATTTTATATGTGTCCCCCCCCCCTTAAATCCATTTAAACAGAATTCCACTGCGTTAGCAATTGCAAATAAACCACAATCAATGTTGTTTTCCTGCATCTGTACGTCTGGCATTCTAATGTGTATTTTCTTTTTATCTTTGCCATAAATTTGAGCCAACTGGTATTCTAAAGATGTGTTTATTCCTAGTGCAAGACTATCTAAAAGATTAATTTCCCCATTTACTGAAAGAATTGATAGAACCCAATGATCTTTGCCGTTATGATGAATTTGCACACATGGTGAAATTTGTGGTAGAAAACCTTTATTGCTTACCCATTTACCATTACATTTTATTGGAGCCAGGGTAGGTTGAAGGTGTTTTAATTAAATTTTCTTTGTTTGGAGTATTTAAAGCTGTTAAAGAATCAGGGGCCGGTTCAATTTCAATGTCATAATCATTAACACGTGGTTGTTTTCTACCTGACTTTTTATCAATTTTTTTCTTATTATTTTTTGATATTGCTCTTAAACTAATAATTTTATTCCTTTGAATTGGTTGTAAACCTATACTTAATTTTGCTGCTAAAATATGAAAACAGGTAGTTGTTGCCTCGCACTGGCAAGTTTCTTTTGGAAATAAAGTGACACAATATTTAGCTTTTCTGCCTTGAACAATAAAAGCCCCTTGCTGTGGAACTAAAGTTATTAAATTATTGTCGACAATAAACCGTGCCAAACTTTGTTGACTAGAATCAGAATTAAAAACAGGTAGTTCAACCACAGGTGTTTTTTCTACAATTATGTCATCCGTAATTAAAGGATTATCAATGTTGACACCTATTTCATTTGTTATTTCGGCATGTTCATATGTTTGTTTAATAATCTTTGATGTTTCAGACGTGTCATCTTGCAAATTTGTTAAAGATAAAGGGTTTTCATTTTTTAAATATTCTATAACCTCATCTGGACAAACGATTTTTTTTGGTAAAATCATATCTGAAGGGGGAATAAAAGCCCTACGAAACTCTGATTTTAAATGATAATTTCCCAAACCTGAACGGCCTCTTAAAATTTCAAAATTTTCAAAATTTTGTATATAATAAAACCCCAAAACCAAAAGATCTACCGGTAACTCTTTCCAATCAATTTCTCTTTTTAAAACAGCATTCATGCTTTCTGAAAGATTATTTGTTATACCTGAATAAGGGTCGAACATGCCTGGATATTTATCTATTATCAAACGCACATAGCTTACATGATATTTTTTTAAAACATAAACCTACATACACCAAGCTAAATGATCAAAGTATATTAAACCATATCGCATTTTTTAGAATAAAAAGTGTTTATTTGGATATTAAGTTCGACCATTGATGTCCTTTTGTGTCCCAATACAAACAAAATATCTCTATTGTCATAAGTGTAATAACATTAATTAAAACTTAATTAAAAAAATTTCTCTCTATTATCATATATGACGTTAATTATAACCCATATAGTAATTTAATTATACGATACCAATCAATTTTACCTGTGTACACACTTTAATTAGGAGAAATCTGTTAAGTTTGATGAATTTTTCCTCGACAAGGATCACTTCCGGTCAACTTTTACATACTTTATCGTTGACCAAAATTTAAAAGTTATATATCATTGTATAGCAAAAGCTGAGGGGAACACGAGGCCCTATTCAAATTGTGACCGGGTTATAAGGTATTTGAGATATTATATTTCAAAGTTGAAAACTCGAACTTTTGCTTTTGCTACCGTACTTACTTCCGGCGGCCTTTTCTATACTTTCCTTTCATTTGTTTCTTAAAAACTTTACATCATTTTAAAGCTAAATGAATTACCTGGGCTAAACACTAATAGTTTTTTGACCGGGGTGAAGCATTTAGGAGAAAACTTGGTTCCAATGTGAAAATTTGATGTAGTGACACTCGCTCAAATTTCACTTCCGGTCAACTTTTATGTACTTTATTAAAATTTTTTTGATATAAACTATATATCATCATAAAGATCTTTTAAATATCTCCCAGAGGCACTTTTAATTTTTATTTTATGTCAAGCCGTTAAAAAGTTATGAACAAAAATATATGTGTTTTTATACTTCCGGCTTTTCCACTTCCGCGTTTTAGACCCTCCCCGCCGCCTTCGATTTGAAAACAAATTTTAAAGGGAAGATCTTTTTTCGTAAACTGAGATAATTATGAGAAGTTTCAAGAAAATAAATACAAGAAATTAAATGAATATTTTTTTGTTCCTCTTGTGGTTATTTAAAAGTATATAAAAGCGTGCAAATCACTTTTCTTTTAAAATATTACGAAACTAAATCTCGGCTTGGATTTAAAGCCTTGTGCTACCGCCCCTGATTTTCCCGCGCACGCTCAAATTCTAGATTATCAGCCGTGTTTTATAATATATAATTGAAATTAATATTTGAGTGCAATCTAGCATATATGTCAAACACAGAAGTCAGAAGAACTGTTAAATAATTTACAATGCATTATACTTGATCATTTAATATCATTTTTCAATCATGTCAGTCCCGAACGTCCTAGATTGTCACTCGGCGTGAAGAATCAAGATATATTTTAAATAATCATTTCTTTTATCAGTTTAAACAATGTCCGTACTGTTTAAATTAGAACAAAGTAAAATACACATGCAAACATGATTCCGGATATTCACAACTTTCTGAAAACGTTATAAGAACGTTAGTTTTTAATCAGCTTTTTAGGGTTTTTAAAATACCTTGATAGAACGTTCTACCAAAACCAAAACTTAAATCAAACGCTCTAAGAACGTCACAGCAGAACGTTCTAGGTAGGGTTTTTCACAACGTTACGACTGAACGTTTTAATAACGTATTAAGAACGATATGGTTCTGGAAAACCCGGGAAAAAACGAAAACGTAACGTTCAGAAACCGTTCTGTGTTTAGTGGGATGTTCCAATAATAATACATCTAAACCAATGATTTATTTATGTCATTTGTTTTCAGTTGACTTGATAAATTCCAAAATTATGTTTCTTTTGTTATTAAATCCTATATAGGATCTTACATGGGTACGAGTGGATTATTGGATTTCTCCAATCAAGATAAATTTCCATAATTCAACTATCGAGATTGGAGAAATCCGATAATCCAAGAGCTCCAATGAAAAATTTTATGTCTCTTAGGAATTTAAAAAGTAGTGAATTTGCAAAATGAAATACGAAATCTCCCAACCCTAGTTTCACTGCCATTACAAATATGCGGTAAAAGGACGTTGTTTAGTTTATGACGTCATTACTTTTGTTTATGATGGTATTATTTTAAGCAACTCAACAGGTTAGAACCAAAAATTCACTAGTGATGAGAACTATATTTTCCACGCCGGTCAATCGATTGAAAAATAAGTCAAAATTGGAGAATTATATATTATTTATAGATGTGAAAAAAATTTGCATTAAAATGGCATGTAATCAAAATTCAGAAAAAAAAGAATCCAAGAAACCAAGAAGAAACCAGATATTAATAATTCAAGGGCAGACAAAACCATGGTTAAACAAGAGGGGAGCAAAAAAACCAAATGCACAACACAAAAACAAAAAATTTAATAACACGAACCCCACAAAAAACAGGGCGAGAGTCTAGGTTCTCTGGAAGGTGAGCAATGCTTCTGCTGTTCAGAAGTGGCACCCATTGTATTGTTTAGGTTAAAATCTGGTAACTAGTAATATATGGGGTTAGTCATAATCCAGTAAGGAAAAGTGGTTATGACAATTGGAATAAATCAATTGTCATTTGTGACTGATATTTAAGGTGTAAGTTGCCTTATGTTCATGGCTGTTAATAAATCCAATGGAGTTATCTGCCTTAGTACTATTGTAAACATTGCTAAATATGGACAGACTGATAATGTATTGTTTTAGCAAAAATCATCGCAATGTATTAAGGTTTCAATACTATTATACTGCATTAAACATATTTATTACTCAGCTGAATTCAAGATGGCACCTACCATCCAAGATGAAAAAAAGATAATAGCTTTTTTTTAGTTGATTCCAGTTTACAAGCGTTATATATCAAATATGGTAACGTATCGTCCAGTATTGAAAAAAATACAGCTTTTTTGTTCATTTCCAGTTGTACAATATGGAAAAGGTACTGTATGGTCACATGTTATCAATGCAGTTTTTTAATTGGTTTGTAAATATAGCTGTATAATTATTAATATTTTTTCCACACTATTTCTCAGCTAAATTTGTATTTTGAATAATTTTTACATAATTTACCAAACCTAGTCATGACCTGCTTGATTTTAATGAGTTATTGCCCTTCATTATATGGAATATATTTTGTCTGCACTATTTTTAGGCTTAACTTTTTACTTCCATTTATTAACACGATGCCTAGCTGGACTTGAGACTTGTATAACAATGATTTATACGTTCCTGGTTGTACATTTCGTTACACTTCGTAACTGATTTAATTTTAAATTAGCTTTGGCCCTTTGTTATAATCATTGTCCATTGTTATTGTAGGTAAAAAGCCCAGTAGTGATTGTCATTCGCACTTAATGACCCTGTTTGTTTTGAATGAGTTATTGCCCTTTGTTATTTATAATGAATATACTATGTCCATGCTATTTCTTTGGCTGCCTTTGGTCAGATTTAGATTTAAATTTACATGACTAGTAGGTACCATTGGCACATAATAACCAGCTTAATTTTTAATGTGTTATGTCCCTTTAATATACTTTCTGTATTCTTTTTCCGAACCACTTTATTGATGGATTTTGATTTAACTGCTTTTGATTGGTAAGTAGCAAGCATAGTGCTTGTTTTAACTGGCTCGATTTGAAATAAGTTATGGCTTAGTTTTTGTCTCGCCTGTGACGAAAGTCACTGGAGGCGAGACATATGTATGGGAATCCGGCGGCGGCGGCGGCGGCGTAAACACTTGACATCTTGAATCATATATTTGTAAGCCCAAGCCCTAGGTCCATCAAATTTGGTACAGAGGTAGCTTATGATGAGTACT
This sequence comes from Limnoperna fortunei, assembly GCA_944474755.1. Taxonomy (NCBI): domain Eukaryota; kingdom Metazoa; phylum Mollusca; class Bivalvia; order Mytilida; family Modiolidae; genus Limnoperna; species Limnoperna fortunei. Next base: position 74,488,312 of record OX104120.1, on the reverse strand, counting down.
TGCCAGTCAGTCACCTGTCACCTGACCTTGACCTCAATTTCACGGTCCAGCGACTACGTTAAAGTTTTTGAGTTACGGCAGTTCCTCTGTAACTACGCATAGTAGGATGACAATATTTGGTGTATAGGTTGCTGATGACTAGTACATGACTGTCTGGTAGGTGTCACCTGACCTTGACCTCAATTTCACGGTCCAGTGGCTACGTTAAAGTTTTTGGGTTACGGCAGTTCCTCTGTTACCACGCATGGTAGGATGACAATTTTTGGTATATGGGTTGCTGATGACTAGTACATGACTGTCTGGTAGGTGTCACCTGTCCTTGACCTCAATTTCACGGTCGAGCGACTACGTTAAAGTTTTTGGGTTACGACAGTTCCTCTGTAACCAAGCATGGTAGGATGACAATATTTGGTATATAAGTTGCTGATGACTAGTACATGACTGTCTGGTAGGTGTCACCTGACCTTGACCTCAATTTCACGGTCCAGGGACTATGTTAAAGTTTTTGTGTTACTGCAGTTTCTCTGTAACTATGCATGGTAGGATGACAATATTTGGTATATAGGTTGCTGATGAATAGTACATGACTGTCTGGTAGGTGCCACGTGACCTTGACCTCAATTTCACGGTCCAGTGACTACGTTAAAGTTTTTAGGTTACTGCTGTTCCCCTGTAACCAAGCATGGTAGGATGACAATATTTGGTATATAGGTAGCTGATGAATAGTACATGATTGTCTGGTAGGTGTGTGTCTGACCTTGACCTCAATTTCACGGTTCAGCGACTACGTTAAAGTTTTTGTATTAGGACAGTTCCTCTGTAACTATGCATAGTATGGTGACAATATTTGGTATACAGGACACTGCTCATAATTAATGCTATTTACGTAATGCTTATGACGAAATTTATTTTCGTTACTGATGCGGAATTCAGACATTTTTCTGTGTCCACACTTGTATTGATTACATATATTTTTCGGCGCTATTCCTTGGCTAAATTTGTTGGATTTTATTTTAACTTCACATGACAAATTAGTACAATGCCTAGTTGTAGTTGTCATTGCTATTTAATGAAAAGCTTGATTTTTAATGAGTTATGGCTTCTAGGTACATTTGTTTAATATATTTTTGTCCATTATTTTTCTCGGCCACTTTTAGTTGGATTACATGACTGGTATGTACCAATCCAAAATACAAATATCGTTGGTATGTCATGACTGGATCGAACTGAAGGAGTTCTGTCCCTTTGTTATTTTCATTGAATATATTTTGTTTGATTTTTTTAACAGCCTTTATCATATTTTGATTTAATTTTACAACATTAGCCTTGATGCTTATCTGTGGCACATCAAGACCAGCTGGATTTCAAATAAGTTATGGCCCTTTGTTATATTTATAATTGTATGTCATACCATGTTGATTTTAAATTATAGTTCTTTGTTATATTACTATCGTAAGTCATGCTGGCTGGATTTTAGATGAGTTATGGCCCTTTGTTGTATTTACAATAGTATGTCATGCTGAGTTGATTTTAATTGGGTTATTGCCCTTTGTTATATTTACTATAGTATGTCATGCCAGATTGATTGTAAGCGAGTTTATTTGTGCAGTATCTAGAGATATTATGGTCAATAAATTATTATTATTATTTAGATTCAAGTATGACAATTAATGTACATCGTATTTACACTAACTTCAGGAGCATTCATTGCACATATTTGTCTGATTACAACTTTGTATGTGTTTTTATTTCATTTTCTATATTTACCTAGTATATCATAGTTGACTTTTTATACTTGATACCCTTGCAGCCTTTGTATACAAACATACAGTATACCTCCTGCAAAGGGAAATAACTGCAGTTATGGAAAATAACTGATTATTCAGGAATATATCATGGGTTCTCACAAGGTACCAGGTTTCCCCTATTATAACTGGATGCCCTTATATAAAATTGCAGAAAATGGAATTAAACACCAATCACAAATTGACAGTTGATGACTATTATGTGTCTTAATCTGGTTAATGAAGATAAAGCTTACAACTTTTTACTTATACTTTTGCTTTTAATGGAACAAAATATATGATATAAATGACTATACAATTTCCTGTTTTATAACACAAAAGAGCCTCAGCTTTAATGTTTAGGTATTGTTTAAGTTGATAACCTGGAGGTATGACATTAGTAACTATGAGCTGTTCTCAAAGAACTCCGTGAACTGTTTTCATTATACATGGTGAACAGTCAGAAGGTTCATTTTGTGTAAGGTCATCAGCTGGGTAAGTTGTTTCAAATTTTATTGGATTTTCTTTAAATTCAAATTAAATTGAAACTTACATATAAAAAAATTTGAAAAAGGTTACATTTTTTGTTTGTGCTTGGTTGAAAACCAATTTGAAATATATTTTCACTTGTGTTTTATCATGTCATTTACAAGTTCTTTTGTTCTGCAATTTTTTTAAGGTACTTTAAACATATTTGTTAAAAAAAATGTTTTAAAGTTGTCCAAAATAAGATGGGGTATTTTATTTAAGACATAACTATTTATAATTATTTATATTAAAAAATGCTACATTATATGCATTTATTTAGCTATTTATAATATGCTCATCTGTTCATCTGTCTGATTCTTGGATTGATTGATTGATTGATTGTTGTTTAACATCCAGCAAGCAATATTTCAGCTATATTCAGGATGTGCCTGATTCTTGGATGTGTAGAGCTTTTGTTGGTTTGTTTTCATTTAACTAGGTTGTAACTGTTTCAAACTGTACAATTCATTAAACAATGTCATACATGTGCATGCTCTATTTCATTTCTATTAGTCAGTTTTGTACACATCTCGGAGATGGATTTAAAATGAAATAATGACAGTTATATCTGTAAATTCATGGAATATTTTTTTAAAAGATTTTAAGTCATTCTAGAAGACTTTATCATTTGAAAATCCCTTTTAACCTTTCCTATATAGTATGGTAGATAGATCAGCTTACATTACATCCTTGGATTACTTTAGTAGCCTGTGATTGATAATTGATTGTATCAGGTAAGCATAATTTTATATTGTTTATAATGTGTGAATGGCAATTACAGTGCATGCTATCTCATGTCTGTCCAATTACAGTAAGTGTGCCATTGATCAGTTTCATATGCTGAAACCATGCTGGGCGAGTTCCCAGTGTGTCTTCAAATGGCAGATAGGGGCCTTCTCATGAGGGGGGGGGGTGGGGGTTGTGGTGTCATAATACGGAAGGCTTGGTCACGTTCCCTAGTGGGTAACTTATTTGAGGAGGGCCATACTCGTACAATAAAGACCCCTTTTCTAGATTTCAAAAGAGAAGGCTTATTGTAGCTACTACATAAGGCTAAATCGTACCCTACTCAAACACTCCATACTTTTCCAGTGGCATTCATAATTGTGTCCCCATTGCCCCATTCTTTTTTCCCGTTGATTTATTGTATGTCAAATTGTTATCATGCTGAATATAGCTAAAATACTCCTTGCTGGAAGTTAAGCAAACATCAATCAATCAATCAATCAATCAACCGATTAATATGTTATTCATGAGTTACTTTATGAATCGGTGAAGAAAAGATGTTAGGGATCTGTAGTTTGCATGTAGAATAAGGGTTTTGAAAGGTTTTGAGTATGGCTTTGATCCTTGCATTTATTTGTCCTAAATGAAGCTGTCCGTGTATTTTAAGACCATGTAATATTTGGTCAAAGATCGATGTAGAATTTTTTTATTTCAGTATCCAGTTATAACTTGTATTTCCTGGAGTTATGCATTTCATATAATTACGGAGGGCAAAGCGGTTAAGCTAGTTCGTCTACTATTGATTATGTGGTCTGTCAACACTGAGATTGAGGGTCACTGCGGGCAGTGTGCACTCCACTTCAATCTTAATTGACACGGATTGCCAGTTTTCCTACCAAATGGCGGGGTTTTCATGATATAGCTGAAAAATTTCTGAAATGTACCATTAAACAACATGCAAACAAACAAAACAATCATAATTACGATTAAATGCATATTTCCCTAGTTTTTCAGTTTATATTTAACACGACACACATTGTATGCCTAATGTTGACTGGTATGAAATATAGATATTATGCCAACCTAGTCCATTAGATGGTATGTTGTCTATAAATACTTGTACATTGTATTTTTGTCTCGCCTGCGATTATAGTAGCTGGAGGCGAGACATAATTATAGAAATCCTGTGGAGACAGCATCAACACTTGACATTTTGTTTTATATCTTTGTTAGCTTAAGCCCTAGTTCCATCAAATTTAGTCCAGTGGTAGCTTATGATGTACTTGCCAAACAAGGCACATGTCACCTGACCTTGACTTCAATTACTTGGTCCAGCGACTATGTAAAAGTTTTGGAATAGGGCAGTTTCTCTGTAACCATGCATGGTAGGATGACAATATTTAGTATACAGGTTGCTGATGAATAGTACACGACTCTCTGGTAGTTGTCACCTGACCTTGACCTCAATTTCATTGTCCATTGACTATATTAAAGTTTTTGAATTACGTCAGTTCCTATGTAACCATGCATGGTATATAGGTTGCTGATGAATAGTACACGACTTTCTGGTAGGTTTCACCTGACCTTTACCTCAATTTCACAGTCCAGCAACTACGTTACAGTTTTTAGATGGGTGCAGTTAATCTAACCATGCATAGTAGGATAACAATATTTGGTATATAGGTTACCGATTAATAGTACATGACTGGTAGGTGTCACCTGACCTTGACCTCAATTTCATAGTCCATCGACTACATTAAAGTGGTTGGATTAGGGCAGTTCCTCTGTAGTAATGCATTATGGGATGACAAAATTTGGTATATAGGTTGGTGATGAATAGTAGTGACTGTCTATTAGCCTTCACATGACCTTGACCTCAATTTCACTGTCCAGTGACTACAGTGAAGTGTTTGGATTATGTCAGTGTCTCTGTAACAATGCATTGTATATTTTAAATAATTACAATTTAATGTTATTTCCGTGATGCTGATGACGTAATTGTTTTGTTATTGATGCAGAATGCAGGCGAGACATTTTTCTGTGTCCACACTTGTTTTTATTTGTTGATATGTAGATACAGAACAGACAAAGAGGAATAGACCCGCTTTATTAGTATATTTTATTTTCCATTTTTTAAAACTAATTTTACTGTATTCTAATCTGTTGTGCTTGTCTCGTTTTAGATACAAAGAAAACAGATGATCACAGAACAGACGAATAGTAACAGACCTGCTTTATTAGTAAGTATATTTTATTTTCCTTTTATTTAAACTAATTTGACTGTATTCAAATCTGTTGTGCTTGTCTCGTTGCAGATGCAAAGAAAACAGATGAAGATCAAAGAACAGACGAAGAGGAACAGACATGCTTTATTAGTAAGTATATTTTATTTTCCTTTTTTTTTAAAACTAATTTGACTGTATTCTAATCTGTTGTGCTTGTCTCGTTGCAGATACAAAGAAAACAGATGAAGATCACAGAACAGAAGAAAAGGAACAGACCCGCTTTATTAGTAAGTATATTTTATTTTCCTTTTATTAAAACTAATTTGACTGTATTCTGATCTGGTGTGCTTGTCTCGTTGCAGATACAAAGAAAACAGATGAAGATCACAGAACAGATGAAGAGGAACAGACCCGCTCTATGAGTAAGTATATTTTATTTTCCTTTTTTTAAAACTAATTTGACTGTATTCTAATATGTTGTGCTTGTCTCGTTGCAGATACAAAGAAAACAGATGAAGATCACAGAACAGACGAAGAGGAACAGACCCTCTTTATTAGTAAGTATATTTTATTTTCCTTTTTTTAAGACTAATTTGACTGTATTCTAATCTCTTGTGCTTGCCTCGTTGCAGATACAAAGAAAACAGATGAAAATCACGGAACAGACGAAGAGGAACAGACCCGCTTTCATAGTAAGTATATTTTATTTTCCTTTTTTTTTAACACTAATTTGACTGTATTCTAATCTGTTGTGCTTGTCTCGTTGCAGATACAAAGAAAACAGACGAAGATCACAGAACAGACGAAGAGGAACAGACCCGCTTTATTAGTAAGTATATTTTATTTTCCTTTTTTAAAACTAATTTGACTGTATTCTAATCTGTTGTGCTTGTCTCGTTGCAGGTACAAAGAAAACAGATGAAGATCACAGAACAGACGAAGAGGAATAGACCCGCTTTATTAGTAAGTATATTTTATTCTCCTTTTTTTAAAACAATTTGACTGTATTCTAATCTCTTGTGCTTGTCTCGTTGCAGATACAAAGAAAACAGATGAAGATCACAGAACAGACGAAGAGGAACAGACCCGCTTTATTAGTAAGTATATTTTATTTTACTTTTTTTTAAACTAACTTGACTGTATTCTAATATCTTGTGCTTGTCTCGTTGCAGATACAAAGAAAACAGATGAAGATCACAGAACAGAAGAAGAGGAACAGACCCGCTTTATTAGTAAGTATATTTTATTTTCATTTTTTAAAACTAATTTGACTGTATTCTAATCTGTTGTGCTTGTCTCGTTGCAGATACAAAGAAAACGGATGAAGTTCACAGAACAGACGAAGAGGAACAGACCTGCTTTATTAGTAAGTATATTTTATTTTCCTTTTTTTAAAACTAATTTGAATGTATTCTAATATGTTGTGCTTATCTCGTTGCAGATACAAAGAAAACAGATGAAGACCACAGAACAGACGAAGAGGAACAGACCCTCTTTATTAGTAAGTACGTTTTATTTTCCTTTTTTTTTAAGACTAATTTGACTGTATTCTAATCTCTTGTGCTTGCCTCGTTGCAGATACAAAGAAAACAGATGAAGATCACAGAACAGATGAAGAGGAACAGACCCGCTTTATTAGTAAGTATGTTTTATTTTCCTTTTTTTTAAAACTAATTTGACTGTATTCTTATCTCTGGTGCTTGTCTCGTTGCAGATACAAAGAAAACAGAGAAGATCACAGAACAGATGAAGAGGAACAGCCCGCTTTATTAGTAAGTATGTTTTATTTTCCTTTTTTTAAAACTAATTTGACTGTATTCTTATCTGTTGTGCTTGTCTCGTTGCAGATACAAAGAAAACGGATGAAAATCACGGAACAGACGAAGAGGAACAGACCCGCTTTATTAGTAAGTATATTTTTTTCCCCTTATTTAAACTACTTTGACTGTATACTAATCTGTTGTGCTTGTCTCGTTGCAGATACAAAGAAAACAGATGAAAATCACAGAACAGACGAAGAGGAACAGACCTGCTTTATTAGTAAGTATATTTTATTTTCCTTTTTTTAAAACTAATTTGACTGTATTCTAATCTGTTGTTCTTGTCTCGTTGCAGATACAAAGAAAACAGACGAAGATCACAGAACAGACGAAGAGGAACAGACCCGCTTTATTAGTAAGTATATTTTATTATCCTTTTTTTAAAACTAATTTGACTGTATTCTAATCTGTTGTGCTTGTCTCGTTGCAGATACAAAGAAAACAGATGAAGATCACAGAACAGACGAAGAGGAACAGACCCGCTTTATTAGTAAGTATATTTTATTTTCCTTTTTTTTAAACTAATTTGACTGTATTCTAATCTGTTGTGGTTGTCTCGTTGCAGATACAAAGAAACAGATGAAGATCACAGAACAGACGAAGAGGAACAGACCCGCTTCATTAGTAAGTATATTTTATTTTCCTTTTTTGTTAAACTAATTTGACTGTATTCTGATATCTTGTGCTTGTCTCGTTGCAGATACAAAGAAAACAGATGAAGATCACAGAACAGACGAAGAGGAACAGACCCGCTTTATTAGTAAGTATATTTTATTTTCCTTTTTTTTAAAACTAATTTGACTGTATTCTAATCTGTTGTGCTTGTCTCGTTGCAGATACAAAGAAAACAGATGAAGATCACAGAACAGACGAAGAGGAACAGACCCGCTTTATTAGTAAGTATATTTTATTCTCTGTTTTAAAACTAATTTGACTGTATTCTAATCTGTTGTGCTTGTCTCGTTGCAGATACAAAGAAAACAGATGAAAATCACGGAGCAGACTAAGAGGAACAGACCCGCTTTATTAGTAAGTATATTTTATTTTCCCTTTTTTTAAACTAATTTGACTGTATTCTAATCTGTTGTGCTTGTCTCGTTGCAGATACAAAGAAAACAGATGAAGATCACAGAACAGACGAAGAGGAACAGACCTGCTTTATTAGTAAGTATATTTTATTTTCCTTTTTTTAAAACTAATTTGAATGTATTCTAATATGTTGTGCTTGTCTCGTTGCAGATACAAAGAAAACAGATAAAGACCACAGAACAGACGAAGAGGAACAGACCCGCTTTATTAGTAAGTACGTTTTATTTTCCTTTTTTTTAAAACTAATTTGACTGTATTCTTATCTCTTGTGCTTGTCTCGTTGCAGATACAAAGAAAACAGAGAAGATCACAGAACAGATGAAGAGGAACAGCCCGCTTTATTAGTAAGTATGTTTTATTTTCCTTTTTTTAAAACTAATTTGACTGTATTCTTATCTGTTGTGCTTGTCTCGTTGCAGATACAAAGAAAACGGATGAAAATCACGGAACAGACGAAGAGCAACAGACCCGCTTTATTAGTAAGTATATTTTTTCCCCCTTTTTTAAACTACTTTGACTGTATACTAATCTGTTGTGCTTGTCTCGTTGCAGATACAAAGAAAACAGATGAAAATCACAGAACAGACGAAGAGGAACAGACCTGCTTTATTAGTAAGTATATTTTATTTTCCTTTTTTTAAAACTAATTTGACTGTATTCTAATCTGGTGTGCTTGTCTCGTTGCAGATACAAAGAAAACAGATGAAGATCACAGAACAGACGAAGAGGAACAGGCCCGCTTTATGAGTAAGTATATTTTATTTTCCTTTTTTTAAACTAATTTGACTGTATTCTAATCTGGTGTGCTTGTCTCGTTGCAGATACAAAGAAAACAGACGAAGATCACAGAACAGACGAAGAGGAACAGACCCGCTTTATTAGTAAGTATATTTTATTCTCCTTTTTTTAAAACTAATTTGACTGTATTCTAATATCTTGTGCTTGTCTCGTTGCAGATACAAAGAAAACAGATGAAGATCACAGAACAGACGAAGAGGAACAGACCCTCTTTATTACTAAGTATATTTTATTTTCCTTTTTTTAAGACTAATTTGACTGTATTCTAATCTCTTGTGCTTGTCTCGTTGCAGATACAAAGAAAACAGATGAAGATCACAGAACAGACGAAGAGGAACAGACCCGCTTTATTAGTAAGTATATTTTATTTTCCTTTTTTAAAACTAATTTGACTGTATTCTAATATCTTGTGCTTGTCTCGTTGCAGATACAAAGAAAACAGATGAAGATCACAGAACAGACGAAGAGGAACAGACCTGCTTTATTAGTAAGTATATTTTATTTTCCTTTTTTTAAAACTAATTTGAATGTATTCTAATATGTTGTGCTTGTCTCGTTGCAGATACAAAGGAAACAGATAAAGACCACAGAACAGACGAAGAGGAACAGACCCGCTTTATTAGTAAGTACGTTTTATTTTCCTTTTTTTTTAAGACTAATTTGACTGTATTCTAATCTCTTGTGCTTGTCTCGTTGCAGATACAAAGAAAACAGATGAAGAGGAACAGACCCGCTTTATTAGTAAGTATGTTTTATTTTCCTTTTTTTTAAAACTAATTTGACTGTATTCTTATCTCTTGTGCTTGTCTCGTTGCAGATACAAAGAAAACAGAGAAGATCACAGAACAGATGAAGAGGAACAGCCCGCTTTATTAGTAAGTATGTTTTATTTTCCTTTTTTTAAAACTAATTTGACTGTATTCTTATCTGTTGTGCTTGTCTCGTTGCAGATACAAAGAAAAACGGATGAAAATCACGGAACAGACGAAGAGGAACAGACCCGCTTTATTAGTAAGTATATTTTTTTCCCCTTTTTTAAACTACTTTGACTGTATACTAATCTGTTGTGCTTGTCTCGTTGCAGATACAAAGAAAACAGATGAAAATCACAGAACAGACGAAGAGGAACAGACCTGCTTTATTAGTAAGTATATTTTATTTTCCTTTTTTTAAAACTAATTTGACTGTATTCTAATCTGGTGTGCTTGTCTCGTTGCAGATACAAAGAAAACAGATGAAGATCACAGAACAGACGAAGAGGAACAGGCCCGCTTTATGAGTAAGTATATTTTATTTTCCTTTTTTTAAACTAATTTGACTGTATTCTAATCTGGTGTGCTTGTCTCGTTGCAGATACAAAGAAAACAGACGAAGATCACAGAACAGACGAAGAGGAACAGACCCGCTTTATTAGTAAGTATATTTTATTCTCCTTTTTTTAAAACTAATTTGACTGTATTCTAATCTGTTGTGCTTGTCTCGTTGCAGATACAAAGAAAACAGATGAAGATCACAGAACAGACGAAGAGGAACAGACCCGCTTTATAAGTAAGTATATTTTATTTTCCTTTTTTTAAAACTAATTTGACTACTGTATTCTAATCTGTTGTGCTTGTCTCGTTGCAGATACAAAGAAAACAGATGAAAATCACGGAGCAGACGAAGAGGAACAGACCCGCTTTATTAGTAAGTATATTTTATTTTCCTTTTTTTTAAAGTAATTTGACTGTATTCTAATCTGGTGTGCTTGTCTCGTTGCAGATACAAAGAAAACAGATGAAGATCACAGAACAGACGAAGAGGAACAGACCCTCTTTATTAGTAAGTATATTTTATTTTCCTTTTTTTAAGACTAATTTGACTGTATTCTAATCTGTTGTGCTTGTCTCGTTGCAGATACAAAGAAAACAGATGAAAATCACGGAACAGACGAAGAGGAACAGACCCGCTTTATTAGTAAGTATATTTTATTTTCCTTTTCTTTAAAACTAATTTGACTGTATTCTAATCTGTTGTTCTTGTCTCGTTGCAGATACAAAGAAAACAGACGAAGATCACAGAACAGACGAAGAGGAACAGACCCGCTTTATTAGTAAGTATATTTTATTTTCCTTTTTTTAAAACTAATTTGACTGTATTCTAATCTGTTGTGCTTGTCTCGTTGCAGATACAAAGAAAACAGATGAAGATCACAGAACAGACGAAGAGGAACAGACCCGCTTTATTAGTAAGTATATTTTATTTTCCTTTTTTTAAAACTAATTTGACTGTATTCTAATCTGTTGTGGTTGTCTCGTTGCAGATACAAAGAAAACAGATGAAGATCACAGAACAGACGAAGAGGAACAGACCCTCTTTATTAGTAAGTATATTTTATTTTCCTTTTTTTAAGACTTATTTGACTGTATTCTAATCTGTTGTGCTTGTCTCGTTGCAGATACAAAGAAAACAGATGAAAATCACGGAACAGACGAAGAGTAACAGACCCGCTTTATTAGTAAGTATATTTTATTTTCCTTTTTATTAAAACTAATTTGACTGTATTCTAATCTGTTGTGCTTGTCTCGTTGCAGATACAAAGAAAACAGATGAAGATCACAGAACAGACGAAGAGGAACAGACCCGCTTTATCAGTAAGTATATTTTAGTTTCCTTCTTTTAAACTAATTTGACTGTATTCTAATCTGTTGTGCTTGTCTCGTTGCAGATACAAAGAAAACAGATGAAAATCACGGAACAGACGAAGAGGAACAGACCCTCTTTATTAGTAAGTGTATTTTATTTTCCTTTTTTTAAGACTAATTTGACTGTATTCTAATCTCTTGTGCTTGTCTCGTTGCAGATACAAAGAAAACAGATGAAAATCACGGAACAGACGAAGAGGAACAGACCCGCTTTATTAGTAAGTATATTTTATTTTCCTTTTCTTTAAAACTAATTTGACTGTATTCTAATCTGTTGTGCTTGTCTCGTTGCAGATACAAAGAAAACAGACGAAGATCACAGAACAGACGAAGAGAAACAGACCCGCTTTATTAGTAAGTATATTTTATTTTCCTTTTTTTAAAACTAATTTGACTGTATTCTAATCTGTTGTGCTTGTCTCGTTGCAGATACAAAGAAAACATATGAAGATCACAGAACAGACGAAGAGGAACAGACCCGCTTTATTAGTAAGTATATTTTATTTTCCTTTTTTAAAACTAATTTGACTGTATTCTAATCTGTTGTGCTTGTCTCGTTGCAGATACAAAGAAAACAGATGAAAATCACGGAACAGACGAAGAGGAACAGACCCGCTTTATTAGTAAGTATATTTTATTTTCCTTTTTTTTAAAACTAATTTGACTGTATTCTAATCTGTTGTGCTTGTCTCGTTGCAGATACAAAGAAAACAGATGAAGATCACAAAACAGACGAAGAGAAACAGACCGCTTTATTAGTAAGTATATTTTATTTTCCTTTTTTTTAAAATAATTTGACTGTATTCTAATCTGTTGTACTTGTCTCGTTGTAGATACAAAGAAAACGGATGAAGACCACAAAAAATGAAGAGGAACGGACATGCTTTAGTAGTAAGTATAAAGTATAAAAATAAGGTTTGAGTCTTACTGCTGCGGGAAGGGTGCACTCGAATCCAATCCTAATTGTCAAGGATTGCCAGTTTTTCTACCCAAGGTCGGGTTTTTCCTTGGATGCTGCGGCTTCCTACCCCCAAAAAACTGAACGCTATGATAAAGCTAAAAAATTGCAGAAAGTACCGTTAAACACCATTCAAACAAACAAACAACCATTTTTAAGCTAATTTAACTATTCTAATCTGGCGTGGTTGTCTTATTGTAGATAAAAAGATTTATAAGCTTGGTTCAGTCAAATAGACATTACAAGGTTCATCCTTGTAGAAGCATCCTTGGTAAGCACTCAGCGTAAACTATATACATTAAAAATTAGTCTGGAATTAAGTCATAATAACTGAATTTACTTAACTTTCATGAATCTTGCTGAGACCTATTACTTGGTTAGTACAATAAATTCTGATTGGCTTGAAAAGGATGTTTAAATCACATGTTGGTAGTAAAATTTCTGATTAGCTTGAAATGGAAGTTTAAATCGAATGTCTTACTACCTTTTATGATACCAGTTAACATTTCGTGGAAGGCTATGATCAATAAACTCGTTCTTTGTATTTTTGAACTTAATATGTAAGGGGACCTAAGTGTCCTGGTCAAAGTAATTGTTAATTACTAAATTTCACAATATTATATCTGATTGATTGATTGAATGATTACGAACATTGTGTTATAATTGTACTATTAATGGTCTAATTGTATTAACATTAAGTATTTAAGTATTTATTGATTGATTGAAAATTACTTAAAGGTTATATCCTTTTGATGATGGATTGATTGGTGAAAAAGCTAATAATTGCAAATTGTAACAATAGTGATAAATACTTTCAGCAAAATACTTATCCTAATGGATGTGCAACTGGAATGGTGGTATGACATGTTGGCGTACACAAATGACTGGTCATTGTGGAATGAGATGTTACAATGCACGGAGTACTGGTAATGGTGGTATAACATGTTGGCGTACACAAAGGACTGGTCATTGTGGAATGAGATGTTACAATGCACAGAGAACTGGTAATGGTGGTATGACATGTTGGCCTACACAAAGGACTGGTAATTGTGAAATGAGATGTTACCCTAAACAGAGTACTGGTCATGGTGGAATGAGATGTTACCCTGCACGGAGTACTGGTCAGTGTGTCGGATAATGTTACCTTATACAGAGAACTGGTCATCGTTGAATGAGATGTTACACTGCACATAGTACTGATTATGTCCGAATAAGCTGTTTCCCTAAACGTAGGACTGGTCATTGTGAAATGAGATATTACCCTACACGGAGTACTGGTCATGGTGGATTGGGATGTTGGCCTATACAGAGTACTGGTCATGGTGGAATGAGATTCTACCCTATACTCAACACCATTAATGAGAGCTGTGAATTTAGTTATACTGACAGTCAAAAATACTAATACAACTTGTTGACTTGATGTTTGTTTATCACAGAATTGTGCAATAAAGTTTATCATTTGTTAAATAGGATTAAATGTAAAACAAATCATTACTCCTTAAAATGTCATTTGTTAAATAGGATTAAATGTAAAACAAATCATTACTCCTTAGCTCCTAAGCATGGAAGCTATTATCATCACTCTGCATCTGTTGTAGTCTGCATCGTCTGTAAACTTTATCTTAATATTCTTTTGGTCAATTGAAACCACAGTTAGTTGAAATTTTCATTGGATGGTCCTTTACAAAGTTTGTTTTTTATTTTAGTGGAAAACCAAAATGGTTAGACTGCATGACGTTGTTGAACATGCAATCAGATGGGAAAATTTTTAAAGTTTAAAAGTCTTCTCTAAAACCAGCAAACCAATTTAAATAAAACTTATTAAAATATTCTTTAGTTTATTCCATTACGGAATTCAAAATGGCTCACAGGATTAAGTTTAACATAGAAACCTATGGGAATAAAGCCTTTTCTCTGAAAACGGTTAACCGATTGAAAACAAAACTGGAACCTTAGGAATGCTTTGTCTTCCTGAAAATGAAAAAATTCACAAAGGGCTGCCGTCGTGTAAAAATGTTGAAATGCCTTTTTTAAAGGAACTTCCAAGCAAGTCAAAGCCAAATTGACTTGAAATGTTTATTGAATGGTCTTTCAATTTTATTTGATCCGAAATCCAAGATGGCTACCATTGCAGTGATTATATATAATGTAACCTAGAACCCTATCGGAAATGTATTCAATTTTCTTATTATTGTAACAGTTGAACCAGTTGAACAGCAGTATTGGATGGTTCTCTAAAAAGTTAATAGTATTTGTGCCAGATGGAAATTGAAAAAATAAGGGCTTAGTTTAACATGAGGAATGCCACTGCCTATAAACTGGATGAAGGTACAGGCTTTTGAGAGCCCATTTTAATTATGTTTCTATTTAGCTGATTACTTCTACACCTAGTAGTAAAGTTATGCTTGACAGAACATGGTAAAGGCCTGAATTTGAACGTGAAAATTGTTTTTACTAAGAAATTGGGCAAACTAATAGTATTCTAAACCTTTTCACTTGTACGAAAGAGATTGTTTTTATCAAAATTGTCATTTTTATGCATTTTTTTAACCTTTAATCCTACTGTAAAACATTGTCTAAACCCTCAATCTAAGAAATTATGTGATATAGATGCCAGTCATATATGCTAAATAGTTTTGATAGGTGCATTGAGCCAAAGATTCAAAGATGAAAAAACGTAATAGTAGTTAAAATAGCTTTTTTTATTTGAAGAGCAAAATTAGGCTAAATTCGATATAATTTCAATAAAAACCTAAACTCTAACCAAATTTAGCATCCTCAGAACTTGAATTGTTTGTTTGAATGATGGTTCAGCAATTTTTCAGGTGTGTCATATCGTTCAGTTTGTATATTAAAATGGGGTGTTGGGGGGGGGGGGGGTGGGGGTGGAGAAAAACCCCTACCTTGGGTAAGAAAACTTTCTTTAACATACTTAACATGTAGAATTGTGTGTGTAGTGCTGAAATATGTTTGCTTCCGTTTTTACTAGGCTAGACTGTTTTAGTGTTGTTTTAACTGAAAATTATGTGTATTGTGTTGATATGTATGTGTATTTGCTTAAAATCTCAATCGAGCTTGTTTGTATTGTTAAATTATAGGCCAAATTAAAATACGACGTTTTTCATACTTTTGTATGTTAAAATGTCAGCCAGTTTCTTTTATTTTGAAGAGTATTTTAAGTTTGGAAGAGAAGTATTTTTCTCCCGGTTTCAACATGTAATTGTAAAGTATATAACATATAGAAAGAGGACTTGGTAGCATCAGATTTATAAATGTTGGGAACGAAACAAAGTATTTTTCCAGACAATCCCCAGATTATAAATAATGGTTGGATAAGTAAACAATCTTCTCGTGGTGCTTGTTGGTGATTAAACTTTCATCCTAGTTTGAATGGTGTTTATCGCCACTTTTAGCAATTTTTCAGCTATATCGTATCGTTCTGTTTGTAAAAGGGGGGGGGGTGGAGAAAAACCCTGACCTTCGGTAAGAAAACTTAAACTTGAAATATTTGTCAGTTAAATTGGAGTCGCGCAAACCCTTTCTGCAGTAAGACGCAAACCCGCAACCGCAACCATTTTGTTCATTTTATAGAGATCAAGAGTGTGCAACTCTTGAAAGATAGAATTTTCCGCATGATGTATGCTGTTTTCTTTAACATGTTTAGCATGTTTGTGAGTTGTCTTTACTGGAATACATGCATGTGTGTGTGTGTGCTGTATGGAATTTTAATATGTATGTTTTCTGTTTACAAAGATTACACTCTGTTTTAGTGTTTTTACTGATGTGTATTGCGTTAATATATGTATATGTCGAGCTGTGTTTGTATTGTTAAATTATAGGCCAAAATAAAAATGTTTTTTCATACTTACTTTTTGTATATTAAATGCCAACCAGTTTCTTTTCTAGTGAAGTGGGATTTTAAGTTTGGAAAGGAAATATTTCTCTTCCGGTTTCAACCTGTAATATTTGTGTTGAAAACTTGCAATAACACGGATAAAAGTGGACTTGGGAGCATCATGTTTATAAAAATTTAGCCCAGAGACTATGTATTTTGTCCAGACAATCACCTGATGATAAATAATTGTTGGTGGCCATACCAAACTTCTTGTGCTGCTGTGGACGGCGATTCCCGATTTAATTCCGGTCTTTGAAAAAATAATTAGTTTTTTTACTTTGAATTGTGTTTATCGCCATTTACAGCAATTTTTTAGCTATATCGTGGCGTCCAGTTGTTATTGCGGGTGAAAGCGTGTGTACCCGGAGAAAACCCAGACATTAGGTGGTATAACTATAAACTTTGGAGTCCCTGCGCACCCGTGTCAAGCCACGTGATCAATAGTAGAGAACTATCTTGACCAATGGACACCGTTTAACATTTGATCTCCTAACTTGTCCTCAAAGTTGCACTGGTATTGAAAAGGTCCGCCGTCGTGTGGTATACATTGAACACGAGACCATAAAGGAAAAAGTTGTTACTAATTTGGTTATTAACATTATTGTTTGCCAGGGATTTAGCTCGAACATGGGAGTCTTCCGTGGAAGTCGTGTGTCGCCTGTCACTCTCCACATTAATTTAAAAATATTTAAAAAATGTAAGGACCTCGGTGACCGAGTGGTCAAGGTAGTTCGTCTACTATTGATCACGTGGTCTGTCAACACCGAGACTGCGGGTTCGATTCTCACTGCAGGCAGGTGTACTCGACTCCAATCTTAATAGACAAGGATTGCCAGTTTTCCTACCGCAGGTAGGGGGTTCTCTTCGGATACTCTGGCTTCCTCCCCCAATAAAACTGGACGCCATGAAATAGCTGAAAAATTGCTGAAAGTGGCGTTAAATCACCATTCAAACAAACAAACAAAAAAATGTAGCTGTTTTACAATAATGCTTTACAATGAAGATACTGTGCAAGTTTTTAGAATTTCTGCAAGGGATTTATAGGAGTTGGTTGGTATACCGTGCCGGCTGTGTCGAAATTTCAACAGTTACGGGGTTATGATGAATTGTTGATAAATAAACCATGAAACCCCTTTTAAAATGCCCCAAATTGTTTATTTGAATGGTGTTAAATGCTACTTTCAACAATTTTTCAGCTATAACGTGTCGCCCATTTTTGACGCCTATCTTGGACGGATTTACTTTTTTTAACAATAATTGGGCCTCGAATTTTCGTTTTTTATTTATATTACAGCATCTATTATTTATTGGTTTGTTGTTTTTGTTTGAAAGATGTCTAACGTCATCCGTTTTCAGCTATTACATGGCGTCCAGTTTATTTGGGGCAGAAGCCGTAGTACCCTGAGAAAACCCCCGACCTTCGGTAGAATATTTATAAGAGAAAAAGCATGATTACTCGCAAAAATCTCGTATTTTTAGACAAACTATCACGCACTCTTGGTGCAACTGTTTATTATTGGGGTACGAAGCCCCAGTACCCGGAAAAGATAGGAAAACTGGCAATCCTTGTCCATTAAGGTTTATAGTCGAACATATAAACCTTTATAGTCCTTATACCGTATGAGATTTGAACCCGAAACATCAGTTAGGGGGAGGGGGCAAAAAGGTGGGGCTCGATTAACAGGTTAACAATGTTTTATTTTTGTTTTATTTTTCCTAAAAAACATAACAGTAAATTTAAAGTAATGATAACAAATAACTGTAATTTACAAAGAGAAAACAGAAAACAGTGAGTTAAAAAAAACATCAACAAAAAACTGCAGAATTGAGAAATTTAAAGGGAATAACATAAAAAAATCCGTAAAACAGTTAACAGTGTTCTGACTATTAACAGCAAACAGGGTTTTTATTTTCATTATAGCAGTTAACAACAACGTCAATTTTTAAGAAAACATATAGCAGTTAATGGTTGAACAACAGCTAACAGTTGGTTTATTTTCTAACAGTTAACAAACGTGAAAAAATGCTCAAAACACACTAACAGAACAGACCTTGCACCCCCATCATTGTTGACAGTCACGTGATCAATAGTAGATAACTAGCTACCTTGTTTATCTTCAAGATGACGTAACTATTTTCACCATACGGCTACCGGGGAGCATATTGTTCGAAAAAATATAAATATTGAAAACTTAACAGCCGATAAAAAACTATGTTTTCTAATATATACCATTCTGATCCAATTCCTTTAAACCTTTTAGGTGTTATGAATTAAAGAAAAGTGAAAATGTGACCCCATCTTCTTTTAAGAAAAACAAAATAGCGTTGCAATGCTTCTAATGAAGGTACTACTCATGTTTGGGCAAACTCATATGAAACGTTTGGGTGGATCTGTGAATAGAAAAAAAGGTGTGACGTCAACGGATATTGAACATTGTGTGTCAGAAGACAACACACAAAAAGATATTTTGTTAAGCTATTTTGTTCTTTTGTTAGAACACGATTTTTATTCATTCCACTGTGTACCACTAAATTTTCCTGTGTCTCTTGACGATGCATGTCACCATGGAGCTCGTATTGCTATTAAAACAACAGAGATACAGAAAATACGACATCCATAGTGGCATGCATCATAAAAAAAGATGTTTAAATAAATTTTCATTGAAACAATGTAAAGAACATTCAGTTTTTTCCACATCCGCCATGATACTTCTTTACATGATTTTTCCAGTGCTGACATGTTTCCATTTTGTAGCTTTTTTCAGGAATATTTCAGCTTTATACAATATCATTTAATATCTATTTACAAGAAGCATGAGTAAAAAACCCGACCTACGGCAAGGAAACTGGTTACGGTTGGATTCGAGCTCACCCTTCCAACGTCGGTCTTGAACTCGCAACTGCACAGTTTGTTCACATTTTCAAATTTTAGTATATACTGGTCATGCGCCTTTTTCCCCGTGTCTGGTTTTCGTGTTTCTGAAGTTATCTCTCTTTGGATACGTTAATAATGATTGGCTATAAAAAATAATTAAAGTTAAGGCTTTCTAGCATTTTCATCAGTCCACTGTATCTGTATACTCCCATTCATATATAGGAATCATTCTTTCCATCTGTCAGTTTGTTTGAATCGTGTTTAACGCCACTTTTTTTCGACTATGAACTCCCCCCACACCCCGTTTGGAAATTTGTTAAATTTAAAATAAAATTAGACGTTGTAAAAAGGCAAACAAACATCCATGAGTACGTGTATAAGTTAGGTTACATAAAACTTGTACAGAATGTTGTTTGTTTGTTGTATGATGTTAAACGCCACTTTAAGCAATTTTTCAGCTGTATCATGGCGTCCAATTTTTAGCGGTGGATGAAAAGAGAAAAAAGTATAAGACATATAAAATTTCAGCAACACTTAAACACATCGAAAATCAGTTTACTTTGGCAGTCTCGCTACTTTAAACAAATATTAACAAGTTTATAGATAGATATAGGTAGTTTACAAATAATACGACGAATAAATTAAAGAAACAAGCTTATTTTTATATACAAGCACTAAAACATATCTTAGCTTCCCATGAGTACATCGTTCTGAATATATCTAAAATATTGCTCGCTGAACGTTATTAAAGCAAACATTTAATTCAATCAAAGCCCATAAACGCTAGGGATTGTCTCGCCGGTAACGCCGATTACGTTTGTTTGAAATAAAGTTTGACGCCACATTCAGCAATTTTTTTAGCTATATCGTGGCGCCCAGTTTTTATTTTTATTGGGGAGGAAGACGGAGAAAAACCCGGACCAAGGTGAAAACTGACCATTCTTGTCAATTTAGACTGGAGTCGAGCACTCCATGCCCGAGGTTAATTCGTAACAAAATCTTCGTTTCAGTCAACTTTTTAGAATTGTTCTATATACGAAATGCTGCCGATAATTAAACCATCCGAATGTTACTTCTGTCGTCTGCTCGCTACATACACACAGATAGAATATGTCATTCAGACTTATGTAACCGACAATTTGATTAGTAGTAAATGTTAAAGAAATCTTCCCAGCCAATCAAATAATCCAACTCAAAAATTATATAGGACAATTTTATATGTTTAACTTTATGCATAATGTTTGACAGTTTATGGTACATATTGGTTAACTCTGTATCATTACATGGTCTTTTGTACATACATGTACTTTTTAGTAGCAACAATTGAAATCGTGTTCATATTGTATTTTAAACAATATGAATAATATTGCAAGAAAATGATCCTCAATGATGTTTATTTCCGATTAGTTTTACCTCTTTTTTTTAAAGCTTATGTTATATTTTGTAAACAATGAAACCGCGTCACTCTACAAACTGCCGTCTGCAGTTCTAGGCAACGGGGAGGGGATTTTTTACAGGGAAGGTCGGGCCCCCTCCTAGATGTTAACATATTTTTGCAAAAAATGGAGCAATTTTGAGCACTTCTTTTAATTGCTATTTCAGTTCATCAATGACACGCTGTCGGTCGTCTGCATCATATGATGTTGAAACAATACATTTCATAAAATAAGTTGTTTTTGCAAAAGGGGTGCGATCACACCTCCCATAAACTTAAAGGCCATGATAAACATTTTCTGCGGTTTTCTTAAATATTTAATGTTTATCTCTTTGTGTATTGCTATTTACTGCAAGCAACGATTCAAATTTTAAAATGCACAAAAGTACTTTTTATTTTGCTTTTAAAAAGAATGCATAACATATGTGCAAAGACATTTTAATTAATGGCGATAAACCAGTGCAATTTGACAAGGTTGCCAAGAACAGGTTGATAGAAATTAAATTGTAACTTTGGTTTGGGTAAGATAGTTTACTTATTAACTGCAAAATAAAATTCTCATCTTTAAAAACGTGTAAAAATACAAATATGTATTAGGGATGTTTCTTGTAATTATTTGAGAAGTCTTCTATCATTACGCTGCGAATTCGGAAGAAAAATATAAGATGAGAACAAAATATATATTTACTCTAATTATTAAAGAAAAAGTTGAAACTGTCGATAAAGTAGACTGCATTATATAAAGATCTGTTCCCTGACCGGTTGGTAATGGCTATGAATGCTTCTGTGGATTCAATGCAACGACACAGAATTCAAACAAAATTATAAATAATAAACGTTTGATGGATACCAAATTAGGATAAGAATAATGTTCAAAACCACTGCCAGCATCGTAGACTTAGCGGAATTTGAAGTTTTGTCTCCAAGTGTATAGGGAGCCAGTTGTCACACTTCTGTGCTAATATGAAATGTCCGACTGATCCGTTCATAGATATATAATGTGTCTTAATACTAAGGTGTTTTTTCTATTCTCGAGTACGGTGACCGAGCGGTTGAAAGCAGTGATATACGCCGGCTGTCAAGTTTTTGAACATATTTTATTTTCCGAACAATATTGGCCTCGGTGACGAGTGGATATGGTAATTATTCATCTTAAAGATAAAAAAGATAGTCATCTACTGTTCATCACGTGCCTGTCAACACATCGAATCTCACTGCGGGACGGGTATGCTTGTCTCCAATATTTATTGACAAAAATTGCAAGTTTTCTTCCCAAAGTTCAGGGTACTTCAGCTTCCTCCATCACCCTTATCCACCCCCAAAATACTGTACGCCGTTCTCTGAAATAATGCAGAATGTGGCGTTTATTATCATTCAAATAAACTAACATTTATGGCCTAAGCTAGATTTTGGCATTTTTTTTAAAGTTTGGTCCTTCAACAACATAACTACATCTTAAAAGCGGCGGCTAGAGGGGGTCCATTAACATGTTAACAATTTTTTATTTTTCCCAAAACAAGATAACAGTAAATTTAAACTAATAATAACAGATAACATCAATTTACATGAGAAAACAGAAAACAGTGAGTTCAAAAATCGAAAAAAAACAGATAACAGGTTATTAATTTTTATTATGACAGTTAACAACAATGTAAA
The DNA here is from genome assembly GCA_944474755.1 of Limnoperna fortunei. Taxonomy (NCBI): domain Eukaryota; kingdom Metazoa; phylum Mollusca; class Bivalvia; order Mytilida; family Modiolidae; genus Limnoperna; species Limnoperna fortunei. Next base: position 74,465,839 of record OX104120.1, on the reverse strand, counting down.
TTTTTAAGAAAACAGATAACAGCTAATAGGTGAAAAACAGTTAACAATTGCTTCATTTTCAAATAAACAGTCAACACACCTGAAAAAATGCCCATAACACATTAACAGACCAGATCTATCCCCCCCCCCCCCCCCTTTTGCGGACAGGGTGTACTCGACTCCAATCAACCTCACCCAGTAAAAAACTGGACGCTATTATACAGCTAAAAGTTGCGCTAAACAGTATTCAAATGAACAAAGAACTTATCTCCAATATTGTTTTAAAACGCGAAACGCAATTTAATCTAGGTAAAATGTTAAATTGTCATAAAAAATGTTGGCCCATAAGTGGGCACATTCGATTCCCACAAGGTTTTCACGTGTTTCTGTATGAATTGTCGCAGATTTTAATATCCGTAATGTATTGATATACAGCTTTTGTAGAATAGAGTTTCAACTACTGTTTTTATATTATGAATATTTATAAGAAGATTAACTAGTAAACCCTCTTTATAACCGCTGTTAAATAAACCATATACGGACTGTATATAGGTTAAGTATTAAGAATTCGTTTGGTCAATTGAAGAACAAGTGAAAAATACACGGTCGTCTACCTAAAATAAGAAAATCCTTGTATTAGTAAAAAGTAAAAAAAGTAAAAAGTCCAAGATAAAATCAAAATATGTATTCCTCTGTATATAAGCTAATTTGTTTTATGTGTTAGGTTTGACAACAAATGCCAGGATGATCACTGCGTTGTGCGGTTAAATGTCCGTATAACAAATTCTTCATGAAAAAATGTACTCATATGACGGAAGTTATTATATCAAGCTCTAAATTAAGAAAGTGTTTAGAACGAAAATTTATTTAAACGTTTTCGTCGATCAAAAAAAAAAAAAAAAAACAAACAAACAAAAAGCAAAAACAAAAAAACAGTACAATAAAAAAATACTCATGCAGTTGTACAATCGTCAAATAAAATATTGCTTCAAATATTTATTTCAACTTTAATAAAAAAATACATCACACATATTTCTGATAAAATAAGCTTCATCCTCCCAAGTCGTTCGCTCCTAATGATAGAGTGAACCTGGAATCAGAACCCCAGGGGCCTTGGTGACAGAGTCACTGAGTGGTTAAGGTTGTCTACTATTGATCACGTGGTCTGTCAACACTGAGATTGCGGGTTCGATTCTCAATGCAGATAGGGTGTACTCAACTCCAGTCTTAATTGACAAGGATGGTCAATTTTCCTACCGCAGGTCGGGGGTTTTCTCCGGGTACTCCGACTTCCTCCCCCAATAAAAACTGGACGCCATGATATATCTGAAAAATTGCTGAAAGTGGCGTTAAACTCCATTCAAACAAACAACCAAAATTCAGAACCCCAGACTTGGGAGGATGAAAAGCTCGAGATCCGTAGATCGGAAAATTATTTCACCAATGTTGGGACCATACTTGGAAAGTTCCCAGTGCTCGACCCACACAGCAATCCAGTGCGTCTCAGGTGACGGATTGGGTAGACTCTCTAGTTGGGGGTGTCAAGTCGTAATATGGAAAGCCTAGCCGCTGCCATAGTGGGAAATATTTTGTTATCTCCCATTAATGTACGAGTTATCTCCCTTAGAGCAGGTATTTTGTTTTAATGTTTCGGCAAGCTATATCATGACATTCAGTTTTTTGGGGGATGAGCAGGTATTTTGTAAATCAATACATAGAAATTCCTAAAAAATTGAGATTTCATCTGTCTAAATTGCTATTTCTGATAGTAAGGTCTTGGTGGATGAGGGTTCTAGGTAGTTGGCCATCTTCAATTGATGCCCTCCATTTCAACCTCAACTTTCAAGGATTTATAGTTTTCTCACACTCACTGGTTTTCCTTGGTGGTAAGATTTTGTCTAAAAATAAAATTGGATGCAGAATAACTGCTTTTAACTCCAACGCAACAAAGGGTAAACTGAAAAGTTTATAAAAATTATGTATATCACAAACAATTAGTTTTTTTGTGTGTTTTTCATTGTTTTTGGCTTTTTTTTCTTCATGTTTGTTTTCTTTCCAGAAGTCTGATTCTGCTGTATACCCAAAGGTCAAGGGTCATGAAAGCAAACAATTACCAGGTAATAAAAATAGATAATGTATTTACAGGAAATAGAACAAAACATACACAATTAATAAAACATTTATTTGTAGTATAATCACAACCTACATTTAATTCTAATATGTTAATATAACTAATGTATACCTGCACATATAGAAAAATTTAAATAAATGAAATGTTTAGTTTAAAAGTCCAAATGTTGATACAGTTACTATGGTTCCAACAAATGGAAAATGTGTATAAAATGAATATATAATAAATGTCAAATGTGAAACTATATTCACAGCCTTATAGATAATGAACTCAAATAGTTCACCATTTTTCATTTAACAACCTTTTAAATAATTCTCAATTCTTGCTATTGACAATTCGGAACTTTTTGAGATATTGTTATTGTGAATAATGCTACAGTCCCTATGGTTAAACAATTACAATTCAACTTTACTCCATTGACAAAGTATGTTTGATTTATCTCCCCTTTAATACAGTCATAAAATTACATGGAGCTTTTATACAGGTATTTCATAACATTTCAATATGTAACATTAATTACAGTACAGACAATAATTTTGACAGATATGTGTACCTTGTGTATTAATTTTCATTTGTTGTTTAATGAAACAAGAATACCACAGCAATCTTGAATAAAATATTTTTATTGCCTTTCCAATAACATTTTGTGATTTAAACTGATTATAATAATTAATTTTAAACAACATAGTTTCTTTTTTTATGTAAAACATTGCTATTTTTTTACCCAATTGCAAGACAAATGCATTCTTCATAAATCCCTTCATGATTAAAGACACGTGTTCAAATGATATCTTTCAACTGCGGGGTAATAATTTGTTGTATTAAATACTTTGCTGTATAATTGTTATCAACATCAACCAAACACACAAATAAAACCTCTCTTTATTGGAGGGGATCACATATAATAAATGCATGCCATAATTTCTGAACTTACAGTATTTAATTTAGAAAAAAAGGTCCAAACATTCGGATGCCAGACATTCACAAAATATGTCTTATTAACGTTTTGGTGTCTGAAAAGAGGGGCACATGAACAGACCCTGGAGTAAATCAGGCAAGACGCCACTTTTGCCCCTACTATAAAATAGGCACCCAATGTATACACTGTAGATTTGATATTCTTAGTCTGATGCAAACCCAAGCTTGATCAGAATAACATCCCATGGTACATTTAAAATAAAAGATTCTGTTACAACCTAAAGTTCAATAGAGTATATTATGATTTAAAAGAATTTGGTTTACATTAGGTTTTTTTTATGTGAAAGTATAAAAAAGCAGTTTCTGTTACAATTGTTATACAATTTCAACAGAGCACATTATAGTTTAAACGAATTCGATCTACATGAGTTTTTGTTCAAGCAAATGTATTTTAATTGTTCATTTTGTATGTTTGATATTTAAAATTTTTTAACTTTGAACTTTTAACACTGTATACATGATAATATTACATAATACCTGACCACAAAATTAAGTAATGATATGATATGATAAAATGTCATTGGTTATGGTGTTTGTCTCCTGTGGGACATTCTTTGTTTATCAAATCTAGCCTCAATCTCCTCCAAAACACGTGGGGTATACCTGACTACCAAACGAACAACACCCTTTGCTTCCTTCAACAACTCAACTGCTCGTTCATGGTGTTCTCCCTCAACACTGACCCCATTAACTGACAATAACTGGTCCCCTCTCTTTAGGCCACCATGTCGGTCAGCAACACCGTCTTGAATTATTCTAGAGATATATATGGGAGAATTCTGTTCTTTTCCTCCCATGACATTAAAACCTAACCCCTCCTCTGTTTTAGGTAGTTCTACGACTCGAGGATGGGCGTGACCTTCACTGGCAGCAAAGGCAGCAACTGTAGCCTATAAAAACAGGATTATAAAATATCATTTTTAAACATAGCATGTAATGTTCACATTTTTTTAAAATTTATCATACATGTACTTAATCAACTATATGGCTTTTAGTTTAAGGCTCCCAGAGGGTCCACATGAATCAGAATCATCTTGTGCTGTTTATTTAATTGTTTTGTTTTTGCCAAAATATTGTCTTGGCTACAAATATGTTTTATAACTGTAAGTTCCCCATTAACCGATTTAATTTTTTATCAAATTTCAAGGGGTTTTCAAATTCAGTCTGTTTACAAAGCTTATTGCTAGTTTCCGTAAGATTCTGGAGCTTAGCCAATTGTACATTAAAATTTTATATGGATGGACAATGAATTCACTTCTGCATCCAGTGCCAAATAATGACATTTATCAAACATGATTAGCAGCTAAAATTTGAAGAAAAAAATTGTGAATATAACTGAAATATTGATCTTTGCATATTACGTACATGTATATACATACACTTATCACTCATTAATAAAGAATACGAGAAGACATGTTATAGCAATCATTTCTTTTTATGTTTTAAAGAAAATGAGCATTTTAACAGATATATTAATAGTTAGTAATAAACTCTTGAATACCTTTGCAGTAGCATTAGCACGAACTTCGTCATTTCCCGTAATTTCAACAGTTTCATAAATATGTTCATAGACTTCTCTTACAGCATTCAGAAAATCACTCTGTAAAATTTTCTGTAATGCTGCTAATTTCTGTGGAGGAACTTGACCACCTAAAGAGAAATAAATGTAAACTTTCACAAAGTTTCGGACATTTTAATATTAACTAGAGGCTCCCAGGAGCCTGTAATCGCTCACCTGGAATCCAAATGACTTAAACTATATTAAAATTTTTGAAATTAACAGTTTCAGTCTAGTTGTTATAGCTTTTAAGTTACTGTGCAAAAACTAAACATTTCTTCAAAAAATTTGTTAAATACAATAACTCCTATAAGGTGCCATCCACAATTTCTGAAAATTAAATGGTTTTTAGGCATTGTCCTTTAGGGTACTTTAGAAATTTACAGTTTTACTCTACTAATAGGTGTGTTATAGACTAATTTATAATTAAAAAACTGTTCATATGTCCAAATTCATAATGAAAGGGCAATAACTCCTATAAAGAGTCATCTTGCAATTTTTGGACTAAGCAATCATTTGTAGGGCTTCTATTGCTGATCATTTGTGCAATTTACAGTTTTAATCTAGCTACTATAGTTTTCAAGTTACAGGACAAAAATGGAAAATTTCTTAACAAAATTGTCATTTAAGGGCAATAACCCCTATAAGGAGTCATCTGACAATTTCAGACCAATTAAATGAATTGTAGGGCTTTTTTGCTGATCATTTTTGCAATTTATTATTTCACTCTAGCTGCTATGGTTTTTAAGTTACAGGACAAAAACGGAAAATTTCATAAAAAATTGCAATTTAAGGGCAATAACTCCTATAAGGAGTCATCTGACAATTTCAGACCAATCAAGTGAATTGTAGGGTCTTTATTGCTGATCATTTGTGCAATTTACAGTTTCAATCTAGCTGCTATAGTTTTCAAGTTACAGGACAAAAACGGAAAATTTCATAAAAAATTGCCATTTAAGGGCAATAACTCCTATAAGGAGTCATCTGACAATTTCAGACTAATACAGTGAATTGTAGGGCTTGTATTGTTGATCATTTTTGCTATTTACAGTTTTACTCTAGCTGTTATAGTTTTAAAGTTACAGGACAAAAACGGAAAATTTCATAAAAAATTACCATTTAAGGGCAATAACTCATATAAGGAGTCATCTGACAATTTCAGACCAATCAAGTGAATTGTAGGGTCTTTATTGCTGATCATTTGTGCAATTTACAGTTTCAATCTAGCTGCTATAGTTTTCAAGTTACAGGACAAAAACGGAAAATTTCATAAAAAATTGCCATTTAAGGGCAATAACTCCTATAAGGAGTCATCTGACAATTTCAGACTAATACAGTGAATTGTAGGGCTTGTATTGTTGATCATTTTTGCTCCTTACAGTTTTACTCTAGCTGTTATAGTTTTAAAGTTACAGGACAAAAACGGAAAATTTCATAAAAAATTACCATTTAAGGGCAATAACTAATATAAGGAGTCATCTGACAATTTCAGACCAATCAAGTGAATTGTAGGGTCTTTATTGCTGATCATTTGTGCAATTTACAGTTTCAATCTAGCTGCTATAGTTTTCAAGTTACAGGACAAAAACGGAAAATTTCATAAAAAATTGCCATTTAAGGGCAATAACTCCTATAAGGAGTCATCTGACAATTTCAGACTAATACAGTGAATTGTAGGGCTTGTATTGTTGATCATTTTTGCTATTTACAGTTTTACTCTAGCTGTTATAGTTTTAAAGTTACAGGACAAAAACGGAAAATTTCATAAAAAATTACCATTTAAGGGCAATAACTCATATAAAGAGTCATCTGACAATTTCAGACCAATCAAGTGAATTGTAGGGCTTTTATTGCTGATCATTTTTGCCATTTACAGTTTCACTCTACCTCGTATATTTTTCAGGTTATATTGTAAATACCAAAAATTTTGTCAAAAATCGTCAAAAAAGGGCAATAACTCCTACAAGAAGCCAATACACAACTTCGCACTAATAGCAACTATTGTAGACCTTAATGTGCTGATCAATTTGAAGTAACGGTTTTCTCTATAGCTATTATAGTTTTTTAGATAATGATCAAAAACCTGTGTTGACCCCCATGTTCTATTTTTAGTAACAGCGGCCATATTTGTCTGTTGATCAACACCCTGGGTACAAACTTGAAACTAGGAACCCTAAGGATGATTGTGGCCAAGTTTGAAAAAAATTGGCCCAGTGGTTTCAGAGGAGAAGATTTTTGAAAAAGTTTACGACGGACGACGGACGACGGACGCCAAGTGATAGCAATAGCTCACATGGACCTTCGGTCCAGGTGAGCTAAAAATTACCACCTGATGAGCAATTCTTTTTAAGTTCTTATAAATTCTTTTCACATTTACATGTCTATCAAACCATTTGGCATAAAACAACAATATTTTTCTACACTCATAAGTTTGTAACATGAACATTTTTGTAACTAAATTATTCACAGTACTAACTGACGAAGCTGCTATTTAAACACAGGTAGGGAGCTGGTCAAATCGCACCCACTGTAAAATTACCACCTGTATAAAATGCCCCAACCTTCACCACCATCGCCAAACCACTATATAGTATAAAAAATTTTGGTACAGCTATTTTCTACCTTTTAGGAGTATCAGGGCTCACCACACTGGGCGAAGTGGGCGACAAAGTCGCCCTACTAATACCTGAAGTCGCCCTAAGGCGCCTCAAAAGCGAAGTCGAAGTGGCCCTGTCATTTCCCTTAAGTCGCCCGATGGTTCACATAAAATACTTGTAAATCTGGTTCAAATACTTCACCCAGACTACCAATTTATCAGTTAATGTGTAATTCCAATAAAAAACGGCAAACAATATGCGTATTTAACATATTTTCAAACGATTTACGTCTCTCAAATGTATAAGCGAGTTCGCAGTTTCTTAATGCGCATGTGTATATTTTTCAAAAGGGGAATAACCCACAAAGGTTAAAAGGTCAAGGCAGATAAACAATAACGTTCGGGACGCAGATCGAGTGTTGTAAAAGAGACAAAATCGGTACAAACGCTTTACTTGTGGTGTTTCTATTCATCTCTTGGCTATTCCTGGTGCTTATATAAACCACCACGATCCGTTTTAAATTGAATTTCGGCAAAATGGTTTTATAATTGTTTTCTCCTATATGATGCGCGGATTGTTTATCTTCCTTACAATCCCACAATGCCTTACTAATTTTCGCCTATAAACCGGAAGTGGTATGAACTGCGAACTTAACCTGGTCCCCTGGTGCAATATTTTTCATTTACGCAAGCTTCACTTTCAAATATAACCCCAGGTCACCACCAGTTTACTACCCAGTTTGATTGGTTGTTTAAACCGCCATGTTTTACCTAACTTTTCGCGCGTTGAAAATTCTTTCAGAATACAATTTAAATAAAGTAACTACCAGCTGCTTGTTTTACGGCTTTCAAGTTAAACTGACAAATGTCTGTAGAGTTATTTCCACGTTCAAGACATAAATCTATAAAAGCATTCTTTTGATAAACTGTATTTTTATTTGAGTTTGATTACTAGACGCCGGACGTGAGGTCATAATGCTTTGTATAGGAATTACGTCAGTTACAGTTAATACTGACGTAAATTTTGAGGCACTCCGAATGTTGTAAACCGGTCAAAATTTTGACCGGATTCATTGCTGGTGACCTGACTGTATATTCGAACCGGAAGTCCGCTTACGGTATTGAGAATATTTAGTCAGGATCCCAGACTACTGCGAACTCGCTTATTACGCGCCATTTGTTTATTTACCGGATGTGACTAATTACCGGAAGTCAACAACGAAGAAAAGTAATGTACAACGGCCCATAATGAAAATCGTCATTTTTTTGATGAACAAACACTTTTAAATGGTGTCAAACTTCAGTTCTTTCAACGAGTATTGTACTTTAACAATTTTCTTCGATAAGTATATGAGCTCCACATGAAAGAATACAGATATATAGTAATTATTGACATCATGATAATTTCTGTAGATGGGTGTCACATGAAGCAATTTGGATCAGCACAACTTTATCCAAGTGGAAGTGTGCTGAACCGAAGAATTATTTCTGGGTTTTATGTAATGTTATTCTATCTATCTTCTTTGGAAATTTGATACGATAAACATGGCATGTTCATAACAAACTGTCAGGAATATTATGATACAAGAACTCATGAATGAAGTTTATGTCCACACATATACAAATATTTTTGTTGATCTATTTTTTTGTGTGAATACCTTGTATGGCTAAAAGTAATGAAGTAGATAGAAAAATAGTCCCAATATCTGGTGTTTATTTCATTGATTAATGATAAAGGTTATGTACTGTTTGATATTGCATACCATGAATTATAATGAAAAAAAAACTGAATTTATGTGTGTTATGGTTTAAAAACACAAGAGAAATAATCCTGGAAATTGTTGTAAATAATGAAAAATATATGTTAATCACCGCGAAATTTATTATTTGTACGCCCCCCCTGACTTCTCCCTATTGTCTCCTGAAGTCTCCCTATCAGGGCCTGACTTCTCCCTGTTTGGCTGCCAGGGAGAAGTCACTTCTCCCTACTTTTTTAGAGTGTGGTGACCCCTGAACTGTTTTATATTTAATTACACATTGAATGTAGTTGCTGATTAAAAGTAATAAATGTTTTATTAATTATTTGATCAATTATGTCTTTATTTTACTTTCATTATTACTAATTACCCTAATGATTTTCATTAAGAACTGTATCAGTAATGATGATATATAGGCCATCTGAACAAGACAAAAGGTCGTCCAATATGATTGTGAAAAACGAAAACCTGAAGAAAGAGCACCGATTCATGATTTATAATATGACTGGGATCATAACATGCAATCAAACAAAGAATAACAAGAAATAATTTTATACTTCTGTATACACACTGTGTTTTTTTTGCAGTGATATAATTTTCGCTATATTTGCAGTGAAAGTTTGAACGCGAAAATATAAAAGCGTGAAATATAAGGTAAAATTATAGAGTAATTCACTCTGATTACGGACCGCGAAAATTACATAAAGCTAAAATAAACTCATATTTTTTTTTTAAATGCTAAATTTTCCCCCCACAAAAAACCACGTTTACTTTATACCAATATTTGTAAGTGGGGCGATTTTGCTTAAGGTTGGGGCGATTTTGTTTAAGGTTGGGGCGATTTTGTTTAAGGTTTGGGTGTTTTTGTTCAAGGTGTGGGTTTACAGTGGGGGCTTTTATGACTTGTATCCTACAGTTATAATGTCAGGGCACCTTCCAAGGATTATCACAGAAAGTTTATTTCAAGTGAATGCAATCGTTTCACAGACCAATTACAAACATGAACAGCTAATTAATAGACATCCCCAATGAAAAGTGATTACAATTGACCTTTTTTACATATAATTTTTATATGTAATAAACTATACAAGAAATACAAATTAAAGTAATATTTGACAGCAAAAAATGTTACTGTATGTTTCCAAAAACATAAATCTATCATTTCCCTGAAGTATATGTAGTGGAAAGTCTTACTTTTTTGTAAAGCATCTAGTAGGTCTATCGCTCTATTGATATCTGAAAAAAAAGAGAATTGTAAACATTGTACTAGTATTCTAACTGATAATCAGAATGTATTTTTTCCACGTGGATTTGAAACACATACAATGTACATGCATATAATCATTATCTTTTCTGACTAATGAAACAGTGTGGTACCTATTTTTAGCCAGTTGAAATATCCTTGTCTCAACCAGTTGGAGAGATAAGAATTTAATGCCCCTTTTCCTGTAAAAATGTATTGTGTTGTCAACCGTCAGCAATAAAAATCATAAAATATTTGCTTTAGTAGTCATGGTAGTGTTGGTTTACCAGGCCTTTTTAAATATCAACATGAAAACAACTTATCTGAGCTCTCACGACCCATTTAGGCCACAATATGATAGCAGTGCATATCAAAAGTTGAAAACATCTTGACGCAACAAATTGTACACTAGAGATTACGTTCAGGGTAGATAACTTTATCTGTTGACATCTTCCAACAGAATAACAGATTTGATTTTTTTAACGAAATAGAATCAAACACCAGTGGAGATCCTTTATGTCTCCTGACTAATAATATTCTCATTGACATTTATAATATGCATGTAAGGGGTCAAATTATAGGATCAATTAAGAATGGCCGAATGGTTTAGGTATTGATTGGTTGTTTTTACGTCCTACACCGACAACTAATTAATGCCCATTGTCGGAGGGTAGTCAAGGTAGTTATTCATTTACTATATTTATAATTTTGATCACATTCTCTTTCAACACTGATTTTGTGGGTTCGAGTCTCTCTGCAATCAGACCATACTAGTTCAACCTTAAAAAGTTAATTGACGACTTTCCAATTGAAAAAACGCCACCAAGTGTCCACTGCCAGTACTAAAAACTGTGGCTGCAGTCCCAGTTTATTCTGTGAAAACTTTTGAAATGGACACTTGTCTTTGAAAAATTTTAACGCTTCATGTTGATGACAGGTGTCGAAATCTGAGTGAGGATGTTATTAAAACTCCCTGCTGTGTAAACATGATTGTTAATTAATTAGCCAATGTTTATTACCGTTTATTACCCCATTTACCTGATTCTAATGTAAGGTAGAACCCCAGCTGTTTTATAGCTTGATTAAACAAGCTTACCAGTGACATCCGTGTTCCAATATTCAAACTCACCTGTTGCCTATGGCTATAATAACATCTACTAATGAGGTTAATTAGATGAAAATTTAATTGGAATAGACAAACAATACAAAACAATGCAAAATCTGTATTTCAATAACATACTCTTTTAGTGATGATAGCCGTATAAGAAGTAAAAAGGGAGATAAATCATGTAAAACTAGAAATGGGTCAGTTGCGTGGATTGCAGGTTTTCCTACGGTACTCCGACTGCCTCCCCAAAAAAGTACTGGATGCCAGAATAAAGCTGCAGAAATTGATAAAAGTGGCAACAGTTAATATGGAACCAATATCTAAACACTATTAACCTTTTTCTAAGTGAAGCGGCTCAACATTCATAGACGCCATGTTCGTACTTCCTGGTTAGAGTTATCTTTCCTGAATTATCAAATAAAAAAAAAACAAATAGCCGTCGACTAATGCGGAAAATTAAGGATTCACATTTATTATTGATGTAAATGTCTAGCAAGCAATATTTCTGCTATATTCAGGACGAAACGAAGATTGATAAATACATTAATAGTCAATAGTTTATGGAATATTGACAATATGAAGCAGGTTGTTGGAAAAACCGTAAGAAATTAAGAAAAAAGTATATAGCTGATTTTAAACATGAAAAAAGATTACTTCGAATTTGGTATATAAATGAGGTTTTCATGAAATGCAATAAATAAAACACTTTTAAGAATGTATTATTTTTGTTAAAATGGTGATTAACGCCACTTTCAGCATTTTATATTAGGAAAATATAAAAAAAATAGAAAGAGTCGATCTAGCGAACACAGATACAACCGCTTAAATTTTGCAGAATTTTTTGGGGAGAAATTTCTAATGTTTTTTGTTGACTGGTGACCTTGACAATTGATGGAATTCCTCCAACATCAATAGGCTTCATTCCCACCTGATATGTATTTTATATCATAAAGTTTAATTTCACAATATTTCAGCAATTATCTGGAAACGTTTTTTGTGTGTCAAAATTTCTAACTTTTATTGGCAAATGTGACCTTGAAATGTGATGGAGTTCCATCAAAATCGATAGGCTTCTGATAAACCTAATATGAAACTATATCTTAAAGTTTCATTGAAATTAAATGCAAACTCTTTGAGTGATTGTCCGGATATGTTTTTTTTGTGTAAAAATTTCTCATATTATTTGGCAACTGTGACCCTGAAATTTGACGGATTTCCCCCAAAATCTACAGGCCTCAGATCCACCTAATATGAAACAACATCCCAAAGTTTCATTGAAATCAAATGCAAACTTTTGAAGTTATTTTCCGGAAACATCTTTTTTTATAAAAAAAATTCAAAAGTTTTTTGTAGACTGCGACCTTGAAATTTGACGGATTTTGATAGGCTTCTTACCAACCTGATATATAACAATTTCCCAAAGTTTCATTCCAATCGGATGCAAACTTTTGAGTTATTGTAAGGAAACAACTTTTTTTTAAAAAATTGCTTACTTTTTTGTGGACAGCGACTTTGAAATTTGACGGATCCCCCTCCCCTAAAACTCGATAGGCTTCTAACCAACCTGATACATAACAATGTCCCAAAGTTGCATTCAAATCGGATACAAACTTTGAATTCATCCGGAAACCAAATGTGGACGGACGGACATAAGGACCACTATATACCCCGACTCTGTCGAGCTGGGTTATAATAAAATAATTAGCCGTTGGCTTTCAATTGCTGACACTATATTAGTTTTCATATTTGAATGCTGACGCTGTTCATATGTATCGGGTTAGCTTGACATACTGAATATGATTCAACAAAAGCTACATTAAACAAGAAATGATATGGGTTACACCCATATCCAGAGATGTTCGATTTATATGTTCTATGTGTATCCGATTTGGTTTAATAGGTTTTTTCAATTTGTTATATTTAAAATTTCATCATATGCTGTAAAGGGTTACAAATATAGACGATTGTGGAAGGCAAGAAATAATCATCTTGATTATAATATCTCAACTTTGAGAAGAGTACTGTAATAAACTAGACAAAGTTGATCTAGCGATCACTGATACCCCCGCTTTTGTAAAAAGTTCTAACGTTTTTCGTGGACTTTGACCTTGAAATTTGACAGATTTCCCCCCAAAGCGATAGGCTTCTTACCAACATAATATATAATAATATCCAAAAGTTTCATTCAAATCAGATGCAAACTTTTTTAGTTATTGTCTGGAAAAAACTTTTTTGTAAAAGTTTCTAACGTTTTTCATGGACTGCGACCTTGAAATTTGACCAATTTCTCACCAAATTAAAAGGCTTTTTACCAACATGATATATAACAAAATCCCAAAGTTTCATTAAAATCGGATGCAAACTTTTTGAGTTTTTGTCCGAAAACAACGTTTGTGTTAAAATTCCTAACGTTTTTCATGGACTGCGAACCTTGAAGTTTGACGGATTTCACCCAAAATCGATAGGCTTCTTACCAACCTGATATATAACAATATCCCAAAGTTTCATTCAAATCTGATGTAAACTTTTTGAATTATCATCCGGAAACCAAGTTTCTGTTAAAATTCCTAACGTTTTTCGTGGACTGCGACCTTGAAATTTGACTGATTTCCCCCAAAATCGATAGGCTTCTTACCAACCTGATATATAACAATATCCCAAAGTTTCATTCAAATCGGATGTAAACTTTGAATTATCATCCGGAAACCAAGTTTTTGTTAAAATTCCTAACGTTTTTCGTGGACTGCGACCTTGAAATTTGACGGATTTCCCCCAAAATCGATAGGCTTCTTACCAACCTGATATATAACAATATCCCAAAGTTTCATTCAAATCGGATGTAAACTTTTTGAATTATCATCCGGAAACCAAATGTGGACGGACGAACGGACGGACGGAAAGACGGACGGACGGACGGACATGAGGACCACTATATACCCCCGACTCTGTCGAGCGGGGGTATGAAAAGCAAAGTGTTGGAAAGACAAATGTTTACCGTACAATAACCATACATTAACCTTTTTGAAATCACATTGTCACGCGGTTCTGTGGGGAAAAAAAGGGGGTGTAAGATCGGCAGTTATCGGGTCCTTCAGTCGGGCATCCTCGGATGATCAAAGAAAAATACCGACAAGTTACAATTTCTATTGATTTAATTTTTACAATAATTAAAATTGCTTTTCAAAAAATTTGCAATTAAATGTATTCAAACGTCAAACTAACGTTCATGTGCATAAACATTTCTAAGAACTTAATATTTTCAGACTTTAAAATAAACCAAAAAATAAAAATGATAGAAAAGTCTTATTTTTACCAGAGACATGTAATTTTATGTCATCGTTTTTGCAAAACAATTTATAAGATTATTAACTTCTAAAATTATTTTCAACTATTTAAACTGTTGATGACCTTTACTCGAATGTAACTGAATTGTTTTTCTATTATATTATTATATACATTTTTCAAAATTTCATTTAGCTTTTTTAAATTTCTGTTTGTTTAAAGGACTTCATATACGATCTTAGTGGTATGTTTAATCAGTAAGTATAAGTATCTAAATTTAACTTGTTTCTTTAAAATAGTTGAACATAACAAAATTAAAATCTTGAATTAAAAAAATAACCATAACTTTTGTGGATTTTTTTATTATAAAGAAATTTTTCTTCCCTACCAATGTCTATGACATTTTTCACTGATTCAGAAATCAAATTTCTTTAAATAACATGCGTGTTTTAAAATCTTATTTTCGTAAAAAAAATAATAATCTAAATTAGCATTTTCGTGGCTAATTATGTGAGTCTAAATTATCTTTCATTTTTACCTTTCATTAAAGTTCAGTGTCATAAATAAGCAATTAGCAAATAAACAAGGCACATGTAATTTACAATTTACAATTACATCACAGAAACATCTCTTACCCCACCCCCACCACGCACACACACACGCCTCGTTCTCGCGCGGCCATTCTCGTGCGAGAGAGTTTGGGATTTAGAAATCGTTAATAATCAAAACCCAGGGAAATTAAATTTAATGTTCAAGATTGATGAATTTTCTACATAAAGGTTTCATTTTCTACCCTAATACTGAAATAATCCAGAAATAATACTGAAAATTATCGATCACGGCTTTCCGGATGAGTGGTCACAAGCGCGTTAAAAATACTGTTGGGCAAATGATGATGCACGAAGGGAACGTCATGCATTACGTAATACTACAAAATTTTAAAATGCATTATTTTTATCAAATCATCTTATGAATTCCTATAAAAACAAATACATTCACATTCTATTATGTGAAGATTAGAAACTGCATAAAAAATACAAAGCTTAAGTACCCTATAAATTCTGACAAAAAGAAATAAAATAGAAAATAATCGATCAAGTCAAATTTATAAACATCTACATTTTTATGTAAAGATAAGAATGCAAAAAAGATATGAAGCTTGCTCTATCAATCGTGAAATAATCAAAACAAAACAAAATATATTATGATAAAATTGAACCGAACAAGTCTTTCTAACACATACATTACGTAATATAACATAACAAAATCTAAAAATGCCTTTTTATTATCAAATTATCTAACTGATTAATAAAAGAAACACAAATAAATACATTTTATTTTGTAAAGATAAGAATGCATTAAAAAAAATACTAAGCATACCCTATAAATCATGAAATAATCCAAGAAATAAAATTGAGGCGATGATCCCATCTAGCGAGGTCAAAAGCGCATTAATATACAATTTTGTACATTTTTACTACTCCTTATTAGATCAGGACATAAAATGTATTTTAAAGCCTGAGGATTTAACAAAAACAAAAAACTGTAAATGAAATATTTTCTTTAATATTTAATTAGCAATTTTATCACTTACAACATGAACTATATTGTAGAGTATGGTTTTTACCTTTTTGCTCAATTTACCCGAAAACAATTATATATCATTAAGAGATAATAAGAAGAGATCGAACATATGAAAACGTACGTAGTCCATCGGTTCAACCCACGTGCTGAATAAGTGGCCTGCAGCTACTAAATACACGGCTTAGAGACGGTTTAGTCCTGGTTTGCACGCATTTAATTAGCTGTATAATCAATTAAGTTAAATAAACAAAAACGACAATGGGTTCACTGACCATGAAGATCTAAAGTCTGTTCTATTTTTATTAATAGGTACAATATGTATAGAAAGTAAATAGCTTTTAAATATTTCTCTGTGCAGAAAGAAATGTGATAATAGTGTTCTATATTTCTTTTACATGTTTGGAGGGTTGTTTCTAAGGTATGGTTCCATGACAAACGTTGTCCTACCCAGCACTCGGTAACATAGCCTGTGAATGATACTGTGTTGGGTTGTCGGCGTCGTCGATATCTTATAGAGCGTTAAACCATATATCTTCTACTAGATGTCGTGGAACCAGGGGTAGAACGTCGTACAAGTCGTGTGATGTCATCGTTCTGCTTGTAGTAGGACTTTAGTCCACCATTTTGAGTTTTTTTCCAAATACACTCAAATAAAGCAGCCTTTTACTGTAACTCCTGGGAAAACGGCACTTGCTGCGTTGATTGCTGCAATTTCGTAGTCGATTTAGTGTTGTGATAACTGTTAAATTACTAATTTGTAGAAGCTTGGAAGAGCTGCTTGGGTCTAAAGATAAAGTACAGCTTGTGCTTCAAGGAAACATGCTTGGGCAAAGACTACATTTAATCTGATTAGTGCAATAAGTAAAGCTTGTGTACTAATCATTAATAAGGTCTTAGGCAATTAAAACTGGTTAAAATTTGAATATTTTAATTATAACTATGAAAAATTAATTGTTTATATAGCTAATAATTTTTGTTCAAATAAAAATTATAATTATATTTTATTAAAAACAAAAATAAACTGAGCTTTAAGATTATTATTCTGGTGTTATTCATTTAAACAAACTTTTATTTTTTTTTTCAATCTAAAATTTTCATCAGTTATTATCCTTTAAAATTAAAGCTGTTCTTTCTCAAATTATAAAAAAAAACATTTTTGTATTATGTAAAATACCAATGAATTCTATTGTTTATACCACACTTTTATCATTTTCAATGGTATAAAATACAGGTGAAAAATAAAACTATAATTTTCAAGAAATTAACTATAATTGCTTGTCACAAAGTGAAAACTTCACTGATTGTATGTATAAATTTATTATCTCATTAGTAAGTCTATAATCTTAGGATAATCTTTTGAAGCTGGACAGTTGTAAGTAATAATGCATCCAGAGGGAATACATGTTATCTCTAGAAGTGATTAAGGATTTTTATTTGTTTTGACTAGCCAGTATTAAACTTTATGTGACCACATGTTAAGAATTAATTACCCAAATAATGTTTCCACTTTGAATTTTAATTTGGGAAAGAGAGAACTGATTAGACTTAGGGACAGTACAGACGTGGGTCTTTGTTAAGAGAGAGATGTTAATTATAATGTATATATTTATACATATGGATGTACATTTTATGTAATAGACTATAGAATAAATGTGTATTCTGAACGTGATGTCAACTTTGTATTTAGTAATCAGTTACGTTACAAGCAAAGGTTGTGACATTTTTGGTGGCAGCGGCGGGATCAAGAAAGCAATTTGCACCAAGCCTATGGAATATTGAGTTTACACAGTATTTACCGTGTGTCGGATGGAACTGTGCCAGAGGAAATACCCAGTCTGTACTGAATTTGGATCGTGTGTCGATCACTGAATTTGGATCGTGCGTCGATCATTGAATTTGGATCGTGTGTAGATCTGATATTTTTGACTGTGTGTCATTCAAGTATAGGAAATAAACTGTCAGTTTATACAGTGTCTCAGTAGGACTTGATGTCAACCGTGTGTCGGACTGGAAATAAACTAGGTGTCAGTTTATACAGTGTCTTAGGAGGACTTGACGTCAACCGTGTGTCGGACTGGAAATAAACTGTGTGTCAGTTTATACAGAGGTTTAGCCGGACTGGAAGTAAACCGTGTTGCGGAACAGAAAGCAAACTGTGTGTCAGTTTTTACCGAACCTTAGTACTAGAGAAGATATCCGTTTGTTGTATTTAGTGGCAACTGTGAAAAGTTAACTGTCAGAAAAATAGAACTGGCCATTTTAAGTGGATCAAGTAGAACACTGCGCAACAAGACTAAGTGACTGGATGTTCCTGACTAACAGACTGGAATACTGGAATTGGTGGATCAACGTGGTTATTGATGAACAATGACAATTAAATTTTAATTTTTTGTTTTAATATTTATTTTGAATTATTACTTCGGAAGAGTGACAGTTAAATATTTTCTATTTATTGACTGTAAAGATATACATTTAATTTTCTTTATTTTTTTAATTAATTGATTTAATTTTTATGTGTCTTTAATTATTTTTTTTTGGTCATTGAGACATTCCGATCTCTCTGGGGCAAAATATTAATTATCTTTGGTTTATTGGAAAGAAAACAGAGGGCCCAAATGGAACAGCTACAACAAAGGCTTAGGCATGAGCAGGAGCTGGAGATTAGAAAACTTGAATATAAATTAAATATAGAAAAGCTGAAATATGAAAAAGGTCAAACCCCATCTAAGGAGTCAGATTCTAATGCAATTTATAAGGGTCCAAAGGTTCCGAAATTTGAGGAAGGTCAGGATATTGATAGTTATTTACATACATTTGAGAAATTGGCTGAGGTTTATGAATGGCCAAAAGAAACGTGGGCGACGAGACTTGCTGCTCTGTTGGCTGGGAAGGCTCTAGAAGCCTATGCAAGGATGGATCGGGACGAATCTAAAGATTATACTAAAGTAAAGAGAGCAATTCTTAAGAGGTACGAGTTAAACAGTGAAGCCTACCGCAAGAAATTCAGAAGTAGTAGAAGGACTGTGGATGAAACATTTGCAGAGTGGAGCGTGCGTTTGACCAGGTATGTGGACCAGTGGATGGAAGCGGAAGAAATTGGTCCATTTACACAGAAAGAGAATGGTGCGAGTAATGTAAAAGATTTATTTATTCGTGAACAGTTGTTAGAAAATTCTCCTCCAGAAATAAGAACATGGTTAAAAGAGCATCAACCAAAATCTGTAAAAGAAATGGTTGAACTTGGAGACAGGTATTTGGCATCCCATTCATATCACTCTGGTGACAGTAAAACCCGGCAGTTTGGGAACAATAACCATGTTCATGACCAGTCGCATAAGAGACTTTCCATCAGAAAGGAAGGAAGCAGGAGATGCTTCAAATGTAATAAAAACGGGCATATAGCGGCAGATTGTAAGTTCCAATTTGCAAAGCCAAAGAGGGAATTTGTATGCAATAAAAAGGAATATGTGGAGTTAGACCCCGAACTCAAAATGTACAGAGAGAAAGGAATTGTAAATGGTCTAGAAGTAGAAATGTTAAGGGATACGGGGTGTACTCAAACGTTAGTTCATGCAAGTCTTGTACCTGAAAGGTTAATTTTACCAAATAGATGGGTTGATATATGTTTAGCCGATGGGAGTAGACGGAGGTTACCAGTTGCAAAGGTACATATAAGTACTGGTAGTAAATCAGGTTACCTTGAAGTGGGTGTGGTGAACACACTTCCTGAAAATGTTTTACTTGGACATGATTTTTATAATAAGGCATTCATTTCAACAAGAGCACAAGTAAGAAGAAAAAACAATCAACAACAAATTGCATCAATAAATGTTGGAAAGTCTGGGGTAAAACCAAGAAATTTATTACAGAACCATCTTAATGAGGGTGATTTGAGGTCACTATTTTCTGATACAGGTCAGATTGTAGACAAAGACACTAACCTTAATGACCAGGAATGTGAAACTGCTGATAAGGGGATTGACACAGCTATTAACATTGATAAGCCAATTACTGATTTAGGTCCAGATGAAATACGTAACCTACAGAGAAAAGATGAAACATTAAGAAAAATATTTGAATTAGTTGAAAACAAACAGATTGAACAGAAGGGGGATGCTAAATTCTTTTTGAGTAATGGATTGTTATTCAGAAAGTGGTGCCCAAAGGGGAAAGGTCATAGAATAGAGTACAAACAATTAGTTGTCCCATTTTCAAGTCGTAAAGCAATATTGAAAATTGCACATGACATACCTTTGGCAGGTCATCCAGGTGTTGAGAAAACAAAAGCACGGTTGTTGCAGAATTTTTATTGGCCAGGTGTTTTTAGAGATGTTGCGAGGTATTGTAAAACATGCGTTGTATGTCAGAAGTCAGGTAAACGACCGAGGAATAATAAAGTGTCCCTGGTGTCTGTTCCGTTAGTATCCGAACCATTCAAAAAGGTTGCAATTGACATCATAGGTCCATTGCCTAAAACCAAGAAGGGTAATAGGTACATTTTAACGTTGGTTGATTATGCAACAAGGTACCCAGAGGCTGTAGCACTGTCTACAATAGACACTGAGACTATTGCAAATGAATTGGTCAATATTTTTAGTCGTGTTGGATTACCAGATGAAATTTTGACAGATCAAGGTTCAAATTTTACCTCTCAGTTGATGAAAGATGTGTGTCAGTGTTTGTCCGTGAAGAAGTTGCGGACCACCCCTTACCATCCTATGTGCAATGGATTGGTAGAGCGTTTTAATGGAGTCTTGAAGAGCATGTTAAAGAAATATGTGTCAAAACAACCAAGTCTATGGGACACATATCTGCCATATCTATTATTTGCATATCGAGAGGTTCCACAGGCGTCGACTGGCTTTTCACCATTTGAACTGCTTTATGGACAGAAGGTAAAATGTAAGAATCAGAAACTCTTAAGATGGAGTTTGACCTTACAACAGTTTAGTTTCAAAATTGAACATAAACCAGGAAAATTAAATGGAAATGCAGATGGATTTTCCAGGGGATTTGATTGAGGTTTGTTTTCTACTTTGTTTTATTTTATATTGTTTTTAATTTGTGAGGAAACTACGTTTACTCAAAAGAAGGAGGGAGGAGTGTCACAAAGTGAAAACTTCACTGATTGTATGTATAAATTTATTATCTCATTAGTAAGTCTATAATCTTAGGATAATCTTTTGAAGCTGGACAGTTGTAAGTAATAATGCATCCAGAGGGAATACATGTTATCTCTAGAAGTGATTAAGGATTTTTATTTGTTTTGACTAGCCAGTATTAAACTTTATGTGACCACATGTTAAGAATTAATTACCCAAATAATGTTTCCACTTTGAATTTTAATTTGGGAAAGAGAGAACTGATTAGGCTTAGGGACAGTACAGACGTGGGTCTTTGTTAAGAGAGAGATGTTAATTATAATGTATATATTTATACATATGGATGTACATTTTATGTAATAGACTATAGAATAAATGTGTATTCTGAACGTGATGTCAACTTTGTATTTAGTAATCAGTTACGTTACAAGCAAAGGTTGTGACATTGCTAAAACAACAAAACAGCTTATATTTATATATACCCCTAATTTAATTTGGGCAAACCAGGATGACACCCTTAAAGACAAGTACCATTAACTATGTCCGCTGTTGCATAATAATAGGCCGGTCTGCCCGGATATGACAAGACAAGACAAATGTTTATTACTTAACACAGACACATATTGTGTACAAGAGCAACGTAATCAAAACAAATACACTAACATGCATTTACATACACAAACAAACATATACAGAATATGTACAAATTTAAGACAGACACCGTATATGTATCAATATAAAATGTGCGATTTATTTATAAGAATGCATGTCTATAAGGTTCATATAAATTTCCTATTTTCTTCAAGGAATATACTCACTGACACTATACCGTGTATAGTAGGAAGCTACAACTTTAAACCGGTACAATATTTTAAACTACATTTTATGCAAATTACGTAAGTATGCCTTGTGAATAACTTCAAGGCAATGTGTTTGCATATAAATTCATTAAAAACAATAATTTAGACCATTTCATTTTGCCCATGTAGGAAACTTACCGGAAAGGGATAAGTAATTGACCGAATTATTCAGAACTTAACAGAAAAATGAAGGTACTGTTAAGAAGAATCATAGACAACTTAATGAAAATACTCGTGATATTGTTTTCAACAGTTTGTTTTTAGTAAAAGAATTATCCTATCCTCCTATATAGCACATTATTAAAGAAAAGATGCAATGCCACGTTTTATACAATTGAACATTGGAACATGTCGATTTATAAGGTGATTGTTTTAGAACAACTCACGTTTACTTGATTGGATGGATACTATTTCGATAGATAAATAGTTTATTACTTACTCAGATACATGTTGTGTACAAGAGCAGCATATTTAAAACAAATACATATATAAATGTACATATATAAACAAATAAACAAACAAATATATATATATACTGAATATCAATATAAATTATACATATTACAGATATAAGACAGACACCGTATATATCAATATGAAATGTGCGCATTAACTATAAGAATGTATGTCTAAGTTTATCTAAGATTCATAAAAAAAATTCATATTTTCTTCTAGAATGGTGATAGTTTTTTCTGTAACTGGGTGTTGCAGAGAGAAAGTAAGCCCTTTAATCTAATCAGAAAGAAATGTGATAATAGTGTTCTATATTTCTTTTACATGTTTGGAGGGTTGTTTCTAAGGTATGGTTCCATGAAAAACGTTGTCCTACCCAGCACTCGGTAACATAGCCTGTGAATGATACTGTGTTGGGTTGTCAGCGTCGTCGATATCTTGTAGAGCGTTAAACCATACATCTTCTACTAGATGTCGTGGAACCAGGGGTAGAACGTCGTACAAGTCGTGTGATGTCATCGTTCTGCTTGTAGTAGGACTTTAGTCCACCATTTTGAGTTTTTTTTCCAAATACACTCAAATAAAGCAGCCTTTTACTGTAAATCCTGGGAAAACGGCACTTGCTGCGTTGATTGCTGCAATTTCGTAGTCGATTTAGTGTTGTGATAACTGTTAAATTACTAATTTGTAGAAGCTTGGAAGAGCTGCTTGGGTCTAATGATAAAGTACAGCTTGTGCTTCAAGGAAACATGCTTGGGCAAAGACTACATTTAATCTGATTAGTGCAATAAGTAAAGCTTGTGTACTAATCATTAATAAGGTCTTAGGCAATTAAAACTGGTTAAAATTTGAATATTTTAATTATAACTATGGAAAATTAATTGTTTATATAGCTAATAATTTTTGTTCAAACAAAAATTATAATTATATTTTATTAAAAACAAAAATAAACTGAGCTTTAAGATTATTATTCTGGTGTTATTCATTTAAACAAACTTTTATTTTTTTTTCAATCTAAAATTTTCATCAGTTATTATCCTTTAAAATTAAAGCTGTTCTTTCTCAAATTATAAAAAAAACATTTTTGTATATGTAAAATACCAATGAATTCTATTGTTTATACCACACTTTTATCATTTTCAATGGTATAAAATACAGGTGAAAAATAAAACTATAATTTTCAAGAAATTAACTATAATTGCTAAAACAACAAAACAGCTTATATTTATATATACCCCTAATTTAATTTGGGCAAACCAGGATGACACCCTTAAAGACAAGTACCATTAACTATGTCCGCTGTTGCATAATAATAGGCCGGTCTGCCCGGATCTGACAAGACAAGACAAATGTTTATTACTTAACACAGACACATATTGTGTACAAGAGCAACGTAATCAAAACAAATACACTAACATGCATTTACATACACAAACAAACATATACAGAATATGTACAAATTTAAGACAGACACCGTATATGTATCAATATAAAATGTGCGATTTATTTATAAGAATGCATGTCTATAAGGTTCATATAAATTTCCTATTTTCTTCAAGGAATATACTCACTGACACTATACCGTGTATAGTAGGAAGCTACAACTTTAAACCGGTACAATATTTTAAACTACATTTTATGCAAATTACGTAAGTATGCCTTGTGAATAACTTCAAGGCAATGTGTTTGCATATAAATTCATTAAAAACAATAATTTAGACCATTTCATTTTGCCCATGTAGGAAACTTACCGGAAAGGGATAAGTAATTGAACGAATTATTCAGAACTTAACAGAAAAATGAAGGTACTGTTAAGAAGAATCATAGACAACTTAATGAAAATACTCGTGATATTGTTTTCAACAGTTTGTTTTTAGTAAAAGAATTATCCTATCCTCCTATATAGCACATTATTAAAGAAAAGATGCAATGCCACGTTTTATACAATTGAACATTGGAACATGTCGATTTATAAGGTGATTGTTTTAGAACAACTCACGTTTACTTGATTGGATGGATACTATTTCGATAGATAAATAGTTTTTTACTTACTCACACACATGTTGTGTACAAGAGCAGCATATTTAAAACAAATACATATATAAATGTACATATACAAACAAATAAACAAATATATATATATACTGAATATCAATATAAATTATACATATTACAGATATAAGACAGACACCGTATATATCAATATGAAATGTGCGCATTAACTATAAGAATGTATGTCTAAGTTTATCTAAGATTCATAAAAAAAATTCCTATTTTCTTCTAGAATGGTGATAGCTTTTTCTGTAACTGGGTGTTGCAGAGAGAAAGTAAGCCCTTTAATCTATATTCTCTTGGGTTTTTACTATAATAACTCGGCATATAGAGAGCTCGGAGTTTTTTTTATTGCATTAACACTACATACAAACAAGTAGTGAAATTCATCCCCAAGTCCAATTCTAGGTTGGAGCAGCGAAGTTTTGTGATAAACAGTCTATCAGGTATACTCAGTCGTAGTAAATACGACTCCAGTTTAAATTCCTCTTCAAAGATAGAGTAGAATTCTCCTCTGGAGCAGCGATTAACTTGACTGAACCATAACTGAATATACTGATCTCTTAGTTTTTGTTTAATTTAATTTTTAACAAGTCCCTGTTTATCGGGATTTGGTTTTTCCATATAAAACTCAGTCGACAATTATTGAGGATATCTTTTATGTATGAAATCCACTTGAATTTCGTATTATGTGAATTTAATGTATTCAGCATTAAATTCCTTTATCGAAGGAAGACTGACTAGTATAGTTGTTGGCTGTTGTTGCTTTCGCTCTAGTATATTTCTTAAACACATGATTGGTGATTGGTTAAACCTGTCTTAAAATTAGAAAAACCAAATCGAGGTTCGGTCTTTTTGAAAATCGTCTGCCTGGAGGTGACAGGAAAAATGTCGGTTTGGCAATCTAAATTTTTTAAACCCTCCCACACACCTCCATTACATAACACTCACAACGTTAATACAAATGTAATATATTTTGCTAATCATCTTGTTAAGGAAATTGGTACTTTGCTTCCTTTTCTTGAATATTTTCAGGTATTGGGACAGCTTGGAGCTTGAGGATTGAGGAGCCTTGCAAGGAAAAAGCACAGTCTTGTTATAGCCGTGGAGTGTGAGAAGCGTGCAAATGGTGGTTTCGGACAATAAGGCAGATTTTTCACTGCACTGGCCCCCCCCCCTTTTTATTTACTGTCAACTAGCAAATATCTAAATTCTGGAGTAACCTCTGTTTCCCAGGGTTGCTCATCCCCCATATATATCAGTTGCTAATTCATTTATGATCTGTCATCAAGTTGCGGCGACCAATATATAGACTTGAACTTTAATCTTATCTTATATTTCAAATATATATATTTCAAATATATTTATTTATTTATTTATCTATTTATTTATCTATTTATATATATATATAGAATTATAATATATATATATTATTGTACTTGTATAATAAAGCTGTGGCCAAATACTGCCAATCTAGATCTTTGTTTTTATTCAGCATTCTCTGAGATAATTTCTATGTAACTTTTTAACATAATCTTATAAAACATTGATGACAGTTTACTTTTATAGTAAGCTATTCCAGAACATAATCATCGTTTGTTCTACAATAAATTTTAATGGGAATCTGCCGAGCTCTCCATAGTCCATAAAGTTGGGTGTACTATTTCTTACTTTCAAAGTATTTTTTACAAAAACGTAAATAAAGTTTTATGATATTATCTTTTCTTTCAAACCCCCAGACCTCACAAGCATACAATAAAACAGGTTCTACAAGACAATCGAAAAGTTTGAGATGTATGTCCACAGGCAGACATATATTATTAACTTTCCTGTAGAGACCATATAATGCTTTTTGTGCTTGGTCTAGTAATTTTTCTACAAAAACTACCATTTGATTTAAATAAGATTCCTAAGTATGAATTTGAATCAACACTTTCAATATTTTTACCATAAATATTAAACTTGGGTCTATTTCTAACCTTTGCCTTTCTTTTACCAAAAATGACAATCAGTGTATTAATTTTAAGTTGCCATCTGGTACAATATTGCTCACATGAATCAATCATTTTTCGCATACCTACTTCTGTTGCAGAGAGTAAAACAGTGTCGTCTTCATACAGTATAATAAACAGTTTGATAAACAACATTAATGATTCTTGACATAACCTTTAAACAGCGTCTAAATTACTTGCATTATCTTGCTGAAAAAACTCCTCTAAGTCATTTAAGAACAATGAAAATAAAAACGAGGATAAATTTCACCCCTGTTTTACCCCCATTTTGGCAGTTAAAGTAAATGGATTGTTTGTCGCTGTTTTTAATACTTGTTTTAATATTTTGATACATGTTGTCGATGACTTTTAGTATTTTCCCTTTTATATTATACTTTATTAGTTTTGCCATAGGCCGGTTCTCCAGACGATGTCACACGCACTCTTAAAATCAACAAACGTACACTATAACTTTTTACCCAGAGAAAAGTAAATATTAATCAGAGAATGAAGTACAAAAATATTATCCACAGAAGAATATCCTCTGCGGAATCTAGCCTGTGATTTTGAAATAAGATCAGCGTGACAAGCATAATTATTAAGTCTATTATTAAGGATACATGAAAACGTTTTACTTATACAAGAATTTAAAGTAATCCCTCTGTACATATTTGGATCTACTTTAGTTCCTTATATATTTTTATAAATGTGCACCATAATTCCAACCAACCAACATTGTGGTATAAGACCAGTGTCTAATATTAAATTAAATAGTTTAATATAAACAGGCATCATGTTGTCCAGGGTATTCTTAAAATACTCGTTTAGTACAAGTCACTACCCGGCGACTTGCTATTTTTTAAATTCATAACAACACTTTTTACTTCAGACTCTGTAATGGGACTGTTAAAAAATGCCTCGTCCGGTTTATTAATATGATCCAAGTTCGGTATTTGGTCATCTTCATTGTGTTGATTTTCGTTAAGCTTTTTAAAATGATCATATAAAGCTTGTATAGATATTTCATTGTCTGAGCTTTTTTACATTTTTGCCTATTTTTTGTAAAGCACGTATAACCCATAGGGAGATCTAATATATCATGATCAGTGAATTTTCGTTTCGACAAAATCTATGTACGTTACCAAGCTCGATCTTGTCGTCTATGCCTAATTCCTGGTACATAAAATCTCGTATACATTCAAAATCAGTAAAATGGGACAAAGGGGGAAAAACACTACTTAAAGTTTGTTATATAAAAATCTTTGAAAAAAAAAATGTTTATCAAAACTTAAATATATTTGCCACTCGGATATAAAAAGGAACAAGATTTAACATTTTTACCACTGGAATATACCTCCTGATGAATGGAATGTGATTTACGTTACAAATTTAGACTGGTTTTTAGTTCGTATAGTTCGTATGAAATGATTTTTTAAATGAATTTCTGGTCACTTTAAAAAGACTTTCTTATCTAAGTCATCTAATTTGTTTTAGCCCCCCCCCCCCCGAAATGATTTATTGCAGGAGAAATAGTTCATTAGGAATAAGGTTATTGAGTATCTATATTCAGAAAGTGTCACAGATGATGTATTTTCATTTCGGCTCACGTGTAACATATGTCTGTCATTGTAACGTAAATCACAAAGGCTTAGAATTTTCCCTCCGATAAATTAAATACCATCTATATGAAAGCAAAGTGATTCCCAGTATCCACTTTAAAATATATTCATTTGGTACTATTTTATAAATTTGAAGTGTAGTGACTGCCTCGGTTAGAATTTGCATTTCACAAGTCTTCAAAAATGTAAGGTTTGACGGCCTCTACTGTAACAAATAAAAGATACATTTGTCAAACAATTATAACAAACATGGTTTGAAAAAATAGTATAAAAACACATACACATTACATAAATAACAACCAAAATGTCTCCCTGACAATGGTAACATAATTCACTTTAATCATTCTATATCAAACGACCCAATTAGGGAGGACGAAATAATTTCTGCCATTGAAAAAAATTGAAAAACTCAACAGTACCGGGAATATAGATCTTAATATTGTTGAAAATGAAAGACTCCGCAATATTTTGTCCAAAGGACCTAAGTACCGTGAAGTACCGTGAACCTCAATCCATCAACTGGAATTATAACTTTAAATTATTGATGGATTCAATAGAGGACTATGCCAGAAAATGGGCAAAGCAAGAGGACCAGGAGGTTGATACTTTGTCCGAGTGGGTAAAGGCCTTGAGGTCATTGATTCAAATAAGAATAAGTCGTTTAAGAAGGTCTATGAGTACTAAAGCATCATCAATTTTCAGAAATCTTGATGCTCTTAAAACTTTGTCCGACATTCATGACAAATATGTTGTTGTGCCAGCAGATAAGGCCCCTAACAATATCATTTTTGTCTGCAAAAAACATTACATAGAGTGTTTAATTAATGAGTTAGGCATTGATAGTTCACTAGGCAATCCTACTTACACATTCACTGCGCTTTCAAAAGAGGAGATTATTGAAAATCACAAATCGGCATTGGCATCCTTTGATCTCAAAGTCAGAGTCTAAGATTGTGATCTCCCTTTATTGTATTGGATTCCTAAACTTCACAAAAATCCATACAAACAGCGTTCCATAGCAGGATCGTCTAAGTGTACTACCAAAACACTATCGCAACTCCTGACCACTATTTTAACAACAGTAAAAACGGGACTTTAAAAATACAGTGACATTTGCTACTCCAGAAGTGGACTAAATGAAATGTGGATATTAAAAAATTCAAAAGACCTGATAGACATCTTGAGGTCTGGATCTCTTTCCCATTGTAACAGCATTAAAACATTTGATTTTTCGACACTCTATACTGCCATCCCTCATGCGCAGCTTAAAACCAGGCTAAACGATCTTATAAAACGCTGCTTTTTCAAGAAAAACGGAAAGAGACGATATAAATACCTGGTAATTGGTCATGACAGATCTTACTTCGTCATCAATGACTCCAAAGCTAATACTAAATATACTGAAAACCAAATCTGTCACATGTTAGATTTTCTAATTGACAACATATTCGTCATGTTTATAGGACATATTTTTCAACAGACTGTTGGTATTCCAATGGGTATTAATTGTGCTCCTCTCATCGCCGACCTGTTTTTGTACTCCTATGAGGCTGAGTTCCTAGAAGGCCTACTGAAGAAGAAAGAAAAGGCTCTGGCCCAGACCTTTAATTTCACATTCCGCTATATTGATGATGTTTTGTCCCTCAACAATGCTAAATTTGGTGACTATTTACATTCAATTTACCATAGCGAGCTTGAAATTAAAGACACCACCAATACACTAAGATCAGCCTTTTACTTAGACCTACTTCTAGAAATAGACTCAGGAAAACTACAAACTAGGCTATACGACAAGCGTGATGACTTCAACTTCCCAATTGTCAACTTCCCGTTCATCGACAGCAACATTCCAGCAGCTCCAGCGTATGGTGTGTACATTTCACAACTTATACGTTATTCTAGATCCTGCGATCGTTATTCAGATTTTCTAGACCGTTCACTGCTGTTGACTGCTAAACTACTTAAACAAAGGTTTGTTGTACCTAGGTTGATGTTATCTCTCCAGAAGTTTTATGGTCGGCACCACGACTTAATTGATCGTTACGGGAAATCAGTGTCGCTGAGTCATAGGTAGTGTTTCCTATTCCTGGATTTGACTTTTCCCTAGACAAGACAATGAGTAACTCGACGGGTGTCTAATTAGAGGCAGGCACTGCTTACTCGTCCGGAGCACCTGAGTGCACCCATGGTTTTTATTGGGTTCGGGTTACTCTCTTTCTGTGTTTTATGTTTTTGATTTTTGTGTTGTGTTTTTCTATATCCGAATTTGTAACTGTCTCTTGGTTTTTGGCTCTTGTTGTTCGGTCGGTTTTCTTTGCTACTTTCTTGTGAATTAATATATCAAGGACACATAGTACTTTCTACCAGTTTACACAAAACTGTTTAATATTGTTTTAGGTCATGGAATTTAATTCCTGAAATATGGGCTTGATTCATATAGGGCTATCATACTTATCTCAAATTTGGGACAGCTTTTTATACTTTTTTGAATTAAAGACTTAGCGAATTTGCAAACTACTCACAGCTTATCACAAAATCTAATGCAGGATTTCGAAAAGGCTACTCCACTTTAAATAACATTTTTTGTTTACATTCACTTGTACAATTATATTTAGGCTTAGGCAAAAAACTTTATTGTACTTTTACTGACTTCAAAACAGCATTCGATACAGTATAGCATGTGGGTCTATGAAAAAATGCGTTAGAAAGGAAACCAGAACTCAGACATTTCCCATGCGAAATGGGTGTATGTAAAGGGGAAAATGTGTCACCTTTTCTGTTTGCCATATTTCTGAATGACTTAGAACGCTTTTTATTGAAAATAATGTTGAAGGTCTTGATATAACTAATAACCTTATTGAGAGCGAAATACAATCTAATGTACGTCTTGTTTTGTATTGTTTTACGCCGATGATACTATATTATTAGCTGAGAGTCCTGACAATTTAAAAGATACGTTGTCAAAGTTTAAGCAATACTGTAATTTTGGAAACTTATGATTAACCCAAGCAAAACAAAAGTGATGATTTTTTTCAAACGTAAAACTCGACAAAACTCCGAATTTAAACTCTGAGGCAACACTCTAGATATTGTTGAAGAGTGTGTATATCTGGGATTATCCTTTAAATATAATGGTAACTTTGCAACAGCTAGAAAACCTCTCGCTCAACAAGCTCAAAAATCAATTTTTGCACTTCATCGAAAAAAAAGAAATTTGAACATGCCAATCGATTTACAACCTAAATTATTTGACTCCTCAGCAGCACCGATTCTTTTGTATTTATCTGAAATTTGGGGATAAGAAAAAACATAAATGAGATTGAAAAATTACACTTACAATTTATTGAAACAAATTCTGAGTGTCAAGAAGAATACACCGAACTACATGGTATATGGAGAGATTGGAAGATTTCCCTTTAAATTAAGTCAAGATAAAGAATTTTTAAACTTTTGGCAAAAATTGTTTAAAAGATAGATATAGATATATAGTTGTAGATATTTGTCCCCATCTTTGCCTTTCTTTCGCTCTCTATATTCCTTCTGGAAATGTGCTCTACTTTTCCTCATGATCTGAAACAAAAGAATTTTTGGTCATCACAATGCTGGTTGATTTACATTGAGTGAATTACGTTACTATATATGTGAATTACGTTACCCCTGTTTACAAACACATGGTAATTGATATCGTTATAAAATTAAAATATTTATAAATATTGTTTTTATTGTAACATACTTTTTTATAATATGAAAATAGCTGTAACATAATCAGTCATTTTATATGAAATAATTTTTATATTGTGTCACCTACCTCAACTTTTGCATCAGTTTACATCTGCAAACATAAACATTGAAACGCCGTCTGATATCTGTGACGTCAAAAATTGGTAGACCAGTGCTACAAATCGATGGGGATGTATACAACTATCTATATTTAAATTTATCCTGATTTGAATTATATCCAGTAACGTATAACGTAATTCACTGAATTAGTAATTTGACGAAGATATCAAAGAAACAACTTCAAATTTTAAATGATCCTCTTCAAAAACCTCACACGGCTAGTGATTTGCGTCTATATCTTTAACTTTGGCCTGCTTCTCCCATTAGTTTTATCTGTATATGTAGTAAAGTAAATCACATTTTAAATGAAATTTTCGTATTTTATCAAAACTTGGTCATTTGGAGAAAAAAAATAGTGGTTTTTTTCTGGAAATCATATATCTCCTTTAGGTTTACGTATTTATGATTTCATTAGAGCCACTTTTAAAAAGACAAATATTTATGTTAACAATACAAGGTATAAGATAAAATTGTAACGTAAGTCACAAAAAAATCTGGGAAAAAGATTTCATATTTTTCTTTCTTTATAATGAAATTTTTTGTTCTGTTTAAGGTTCATAATAAGATGGTGAATTAATGCCAAATTATTAGCTGAAACTAAACATGTAATTCGAAACAGGCGTACAGAATTATATACTCAGTATACTCATTACCATTAAGCAAGGACATTGAATTTATTGAAATGTCCCATTTAACTGATTTAGCATGACCACGGCCTCGGTGTTTTCACCCGGTGTTTCGTGTAAACCTAAGAACACTAAATTGTTTTTTTCATTGACCTGCATTTTAGGTCTAAGACATCTTCCTTTAATGATTTTATTGTAGCCCCACAGTCACAATATTTTTTCTCACTCTTTAGTTTCTCTACGTCTTTGTATTTATCTGTCTGTGTTTTCATGTCGTCAAACAGATTAGATGCCCCTTTTACATCTCCTTCTAGCGACCTTTGTTTGGTACCTTTATCATTAAGTTTCTGTTCAGCTGTACTGTACTGTTAACGTTTGGGTCCGGTGTCGATCGATTTTTGTCTATAATTAAAGGTCCGAGTATAACAAAATATTAATGGGTTGTGGTTTCGATCAAGTCGTTTCGTACCCAACACCCAAGAAACACCCGAGAAAAAATTATATTTCATCTAAAGTTTTTTCAGGTCTTCTGATGATTGTTGCGGGTTTTCTTCATATATGTTGTAAAGAAATCCAGACAAATAAATACATGTGACATTTCTTATAGACATGGAAATTAACAGACATTTTCTTCAAATCTATATATCTGATATTTAAAGGGGGTATTTAGTGATGTTCTCCACCTTTCATATGGCAATAGGGGTACACTGGTCGAGTTAAGGCAATCTACTTTCGATAAATGAAGTGTCAACACTGATTGTGTGAGTTCGAGCGGGCTTTGGGTAGGGTGTTATCGAACCCAACTTTAATCGACAACTATTGCCAGTTTTCCTCCGGAAGTTGCGGTTCTACGGCTTTCATCCGCTCTAAAAACAACTTAACTACATGTTACAGATGAAATGCTGAAAGTGATATGAAACCTAATTCAAATAAACAAACAAAGATATAATCAAGATTAGACTATTCAAAGGTATATCAAAATCATATCACTTACATTAGAAAATTGAAAGTAGATATCAATAATTGCTAAGTCATGAAAAAATATGAAATATAAAAAAGGAGATACATTATGAGGACTTTTGCAATAAGTTGCATTGGTGAATATGACCTACTACGGTTCGTTCAAAAAACAGATAGGAATTTATCGTATTCAGAATAACTTGTATTTGCTCGGTTTAATTTGAACAGAAGTTTAAATGATTGATTATTTATAGAGGGTGATAATGATTGTTAAAACCATTTTCGATGGACTTCTGATTGAGTGAAACCGAGACCTATTCCATCTACCACATGTACAGGGAAATTCGAAAGCAATTGATAGAACGAAAAATGGCTTTTACCTATTCCATCCACAAGGACAATTAAAAATAGTTGTCCCGCATTTTCCTTTTATTATTCACATTGAAATTAGGCATCACAGATCTATTGCAAGCTGTTTCTGTATCTTGTTATATTTTTTTAATTCTGACATATTTATTTTATTTTATTTTGAAAGTAATACCACACACTGTTAAACTTATCAATAATAGTTTTTAAAATATGAAAATAAGTAACGCACTTAATTCATATGGCACGAAACGGTCATTACGCAAGGTACGAATCATGACAATTGGAACAAACTGACGGAATCTTGGTGCAAAATGGTACAACATCATATATTAAAAACAATTTTAAATAATACATTCGTGATAAATACTCAAAATGAGTGAAAAAATTATGTAGAAGGACGGAAATGATGTTCCTTATCATTAAATCTGCATCCTGTTGATTAACACTGTAACAATTATATCACTATTACTAACTTTCTACGGAGTAAAACAGCAAAAGCGAACAAGGGCTAGTTGCGTCTTGAACAACCTATACAAATTACAGGTAGGTAATTTGTTAAAATTCATTTAGACATGTAAACACAATATTATTTGCTGATGACAGTGGGGAGGGGGGTGTGCAGTGCCCTATATCGCAAACATGTTTGGTTAAACCCATAAATGGTCATTTATTTTTAATAAATTTCTGTTGAAAGCGTCAGCAGGCGCAAACAATCGGTATATCTTTATGTCAAAAATTTAATAAATGAGTAGGACCCATTTTATAACGTCCGAAACTATTAATAGGATGAATTTTCAATATCTGTCCGCATAATTTATCCCTTAGTCACCCCCGACATTGTTTTAACCTTTCCAAAACGGCCATTGTTTTGTGGAATTGCTTGATATAAATATTCATATGAATAGGCTGAGAAATTTACATATGTAACTTAAAATTTTATTTGTAATAAAGCAGGAAGATAAACATTAATGCAACTTAATAATTATTGTTGCATTTTTAACACACACTCGTTTAACTCAACAAAAAGTAGCCTAAACCCACAGGTACCAGTACCTTTTTCATACCGTTTAACCCGACACACAGAAAACACAAGCCTACATGAGTTGCAATGTCGATTAATAATTTATATTAATGAACGTACACGACTTTATCTATTTGTTTGTTGATCAGATGAGACGGTTCTTCTGTAGCGGAAACGAATATCTTAACTGTCTATAGGTGTTGTAAAAGCAAACAATGTATGCCAAAATCATCAGCTATGAATTAAACTCTTGAGTTATGACCTTAAACTAATGTCTTCACTGATAATTTAGCAGGACCCCCTTATATATCGGTAAAGAGTTGCATAGATAACCATAGTAATTATCTGCATTCTGCATATTACTGTCACCCTCTCGGGTAGGTCTCGTATAACGGTCGGAATCGGACAATGGACAAAAAATTTTGAATGACACAGGAAAAGGAGAATGCGAAATTTTAGATTCAAAGTAGTTCACCGATGGGTCACTTTAAATGAACTTTCAATAAGTCGTTTACATAAATATTGGTATTTTTGTGATAATCTCTTTAACCTTGCGACTAAAATTAAGTCAGTTACTTTGATTAACACGACGGGTGTACATTTGGAGCTGACATTGCCATTTTAGATATCAAATTTTATACGATTTTACTGAAGTCTGTGGGCTAATCTTTATTTTATATTTCTGTATTTGGTCCTTATGATTTGTTTATTATATTTGACTATTCTATATTTTTTTCCACATGTTCTTTTCATATTGCCATCCTTGTCATATTCTATAATCACCTTTTTTATTGTTATCATCAGTTCCTGGCTTTTTCGCGTTCCAGAGAATTCGAAGTTTCCCTGTTACTTTTATGTCAAATTAAAAGAAGCTATATACGAAAGGTCAATAATGTTTTGCATTATATTGTACTAACATCAGTATCTCTCAATTTCATAGAGGTGCTAAAGACCCCACCTCCACCATCCCACCCCATCCAAGCAAGTTACAATGGTTTAATAAAACAGATTCTATGTTCAGTTGTCTGATTGGGTTAGCCTTAATTCAACTATTTATGATGTCACTGACAGTTTGTAGGATGTTCTGTCATCAACCAATAATACCACTCAGTTTCTTGCTTAGGAAGCCTACCTCTCTTTTCCCAGTTCCAACGTTCAAGTGACATGGGAGTTAATACAAAGCTTTTATGTTCATTTGTCATGTATAAGCTCTGCTGAAAAGAATTATTTATGATAAGTCAGTGATATTTGGTATATTCAATGCAAGTACCCTACGATCCCCATGCCATCCACTCATGTTATAGTGACATAGTTTCTGTGTTTTAGGATAAAGTCACCGTAATAGGAACTATATAAAAGGTTAAAAATATTATGGGTAATGGTACCATCATCAGTAGCTTAGTCTCAATTCATCGGGGATGGGAGCTCGGTGGCCGAGTAGTACTTTTAATCACGTGGTCTGTCAACACTAGTTTCCGGGTTTTTCCTAATTGACAAGGATTTTCAGTTTTCCTAGCTTAGATTGGGGGTCTTCTCCTGGTACTTCAGCTTCCTCCCGACAAAAAGTCGAAGCCATGATATGATTAAAAAATTGCTGCATATTTAGCATAATGGTATGGTATCATTAGTGCCTTCTACTTTAATACAGAAACCTCTAGTTCTTGCACGGTTCAGTGATTGAGAGTTAAAAGCCATGCTCTATGTTCAGTTTTCTAAGTAGGGACTAATTAGGAGATGTAAAGAAATTAAAGAAACCACAGAAACAGCTTCGACTACATCATTTTAGACTTACACCTCGAATATGACAACAACGGTCATCTTAGCACAAGAATTTACGGCACACACACGATTTTAATTTCAAAATTATAAATAGTCCTCACATATGCAGCAATATTCCAGCTTTTCCTGCACAAGGTGTCTATATTTCTCAATTGATCAGGTTTGCAAAGCGTTGCTGCGAGTATACCAATTTTTGTATCTTAATCATCTAACCAACTCGCATTCTACAGTAATGGAAGCTGGAGGTTTGGCATGCCATAAAACCAGGCTTAGCCCACCATTTCTTTTGAAATGCCTGCATCAATTTAGGACTATTGCTGTAGTTGCCTTATGTTGGTTGTTGGTTCTGGAGTTTGCCGGTATCTCGGACTTTGATTTGTGAATTATCATTTTTGACAGTTTCATCGGTGTAAGGTATTTTGTTATTACATTCATGTAAATAATATTTGGTATGTTTTTGTACTGTTATCATAACCTCTAAAATTTATATATGTTTTGAGGACTCATCTCACATCTATGGGGAGGTCTTGGTTGTCAAGTGGTTAAACGTTGTTCGTCCACTATTGATCACGTGCCTGCAAAATATAAGGTTATATTATCGTGTACTATATCGGATGATATGACAGATGATATTGTCATATCATCAGTGCCCTTACGTTTAATACAGGTTCTAAAGACCCTTTTTCCGTAAAGGCAACTTCTGGTTACTTAGAAGTTTATAAACAAGTGTTAAGTTTTCTGTATAGATCAAATTAATAGAAACTTGATATGATAGATCTAAGATATTTCGAATGACGTAGTATCATCGTTCCTTTTAATTTCATATATATACTGAGTACCCCTGTCTAAGCACGTTGCAGTGACTTAGAAGTTGAAAAACATTTTATATGTTATAAGTTTTCTGATGAGGTAAATTAAAAAAGAATCTTATGTTTTGTCTTCTGTGTATAGCATTGTAATCAGTTTCATGCGTGTGTATTTTGGTTAAACATGTAAGTACAATTGTTTAGATACAAATAAACTGTGCAAACAAGGAAAAGTTTCATTCAGAGAAAATTTATCTAGAAAACAATGTTTGCTTGCTTCCGTCCTTTTTGTAGGTTTGAGGAAGAAGGAAAAAAACAGTACCACTTCAAACAATGATATATTCGTCATTTTGAAAAGGGATGGTAGAAAAGTCTTCGTGTTGATTTTCTGTCCGTGTCATTTAATTGTTATTGAAGAATGAATAAATAAAAATTTTTTTTCAAAAGTTTGTTTTAATTTGGAATTTCAAATATATCGTTTTCATTTAAAAGTTTAAACAAAATTTATTTACAAGGAATATTTCAAATTTCTGAACAGGTTAAACGATTATAAATGGTTTGGGTCTGTTTACGCCTAATAAAGTGCAAAGCGGTTTAAGAATAGTTTAAACAGAACCAGACTTAGTTATAGAGTAAAACCTGTTTAGAAATTTGAAATATTCCTTATAATTTAATTTTAAATGTAAATCTTGACAATGACAACGATAACAACATATATGACATCATGGGACTAGTTGAATTTTAACGGCTTTAGAATAGGTCATGTGACGAACGCATGTTATATTGTATAATATGGGTTGCTAGATTTGAAATAACCAGAACGTTTTCAGCGTACGAAGCAAATCAAATTATATGTATTTAGAGGTTTATAACTGCGACTAAAGGTTTCAATATAACACTTATCTTTTAACACTTATCCATAATGTTAAATAACCCAAAAGAGGGTGCATAGTTAGTTTTAGAAACATACTGTACATTGTACGTGAGACACGTACAATGTCAGTTCTTCTTGAACGAACAGGAAAAATGATCAGACAAGATAAAAAAGGGTTGGTTTCTTACTATGCCTTAATTAAAATAACGGCATATTTTCATGGTCTGAACAAATATATCTCACTACAGTATAGTAATCGATGAAACTTAAAAGCTTAATTTAAAGAAAAGTAAAGTCGCATTTGTTACAACTTATTCAGATTTGTATTCATGTGATCTTGACGCCTACGAATTTTGTATATTTCCGTATACAAAAAGTGCTTTAAATTAACAGTAGTATTATTTACAAAAATATTTCAGAACCCAGACCTGGGAGGATGCAGAGGATTAACAAATGTGTACTTTACAGCCCGATAGTATATTAAGTACCACAAAGTACTGTAAGTTGATTTTTTTTTTGTACACATATAATTTGCCTGTTTATATAGTAAGTCTTTATTCTGAAAACGCTTCAAAATACTGTGAAACTGCTTTTCTTCGTGGGCATCAAATTTCGTGCTTTGGTGAAATTTTACACGTTCGTGGGTTCATTAATTCGTTTCCAAAAATGCGAAAAACTGAAGTAGCGATCAAAATAAATGATTACCACAGAATTCTTTGCACAATTTATAATTAATATCAACATAGAAAGAAGACAAAACAGTTACATAACATACCGTTGTTTACGCACGTGGGTACGATTGTACACTAAAGTGTTCATTAGTAGTAGTCATAATTGTGTTTATTTGGTAATTAGAGTACATAATAATTAAAAAAAAAGAAAGTTCATTATTTGCATTTTAATATTATCCTTAATAGCACGGAAATCAATAGCTTGGTAATGTATTTATTGACTAATTGCAATTGAAGTATTCGCTTAGTCACTGTTGCATATGATGTAACTAAGAATTACAGGCTTTTAATAACATGCAAGGTTTATCTGGAAGATTATTATAGTATTGACGACATACAAGTTTTTCGGCTCTGGCAAGAGTTACTAATATATGTGGATTGAGCTTTTTTATGCACGGGAAGATGCAAGTTTGTTCTATTAGTTTGATCGAATTGTCTTTCGTCTATATTTTAATAATACAAAGATAGACATGGGGAATAGTAAAAGTTTTAGTTTGTTTGTGAGTAGAAATATTATACATATGCAATTATACATTTATCTTGAAGTAGATATAAAAGATTTTTATCGCAGTATAGTGTTTATCTGAAGGCAGACTTACTCGATATTGTACTAATTGGTGAATATGATGACGTAGGGAAAATGGCGTATATGTAGATTTTGAGTACAAAAGACCAGGAGAATAATCATTAATCGGCAGTTATTTCGACTTAAAATAAATAAACTCGTTAATAGATTACACTTTTTCACTAGCATCATAAAAATGTTATTGAATAATTACGAGGTTGCATACAATGTTCCCTCTTTGTAAAAGAAAACAAACAAAAAGCTTTTTTCGTATTTCAGTATGTTTTGTTTTTGCTTATTGACTAGAGATTTGAAATATTTGTCTTTCTCTTTACAAACGGTATACAGTATTCAGTTACGGTTTTCTTGTGAATAAAAATGTGTATTTAATTATATTGATTTTGATATTAATTGAATATTAAACAAGCCTCCAAGCTCAATCCTTTCATATCACTGGGAGTCATTTGGATATTACATTTTCCGACTAATTTCATACCAAAGCTGATCATAACCACAGATTTCTCTGCCCCACGTAAAGTATAATGTAAAAAGAGAATTTCCAGCCCAAAATAAAACTTATTTACAATAATGTAGCTTCCTTTTTATCTGGACGGACACGATAACAACCATTGAAATGAGCTACATCATTGTAGTTTAATATAACTGTACGAAGATGATGATCACGATAAACCAAAAAGGTAAAATGTCAATATAAGGCAGTGAATGATTGATATTATTCACAATAACGAAATTTTCTGATGAGGTAAATTAAAAAAGAATCTTATGTTTTGTCTTCTGTGTATAGCATTGTAATCAGTTTCATGCGTGTGTATTTTGGTTAAACATGTAAGTACAATTGTTTAGATACAAATAAACTGTGCAAACAAGGAAAAGTTTCATTCAGAGAAAATTTATCTAGAAAACAATGTTTGCTTGCTTCCGTCCTTTTTGTAGGTTTGAGGAAGAAGGAAAAAAACAGTACCACTTCAAACAATGATATATTCGTCATTTTGAAAAGGGATGGTAGAAAAGTCTTCGTGTTGATTTTCTGTCCGTGTCATTTAATTGTTATTGAAGAATGAATAAATAAAAATTTTTTTTCAAAAGTTTGTTTTAATTTGGAATTTCAAATATATCGTTTTCATTTAAAAGTTTAAACAAAATTTATTTACAAGGAATATTTCAAATTTCTGAACAGGTTAAACGATTATAAATGGTTTGGGTCTGTTTACGCCTAATAAAGTGCAAAGCGGTTTAAGAATAGTTTAAACAGAACCAGACTTAGTTATAGAGTAAAACCTGTTTAGAAATTTGAAATATTCCTTATAATTTAATTTTAAATGTAAATCTTGACAATGACAACGATAACAACATATATGACATCATGGGACTAGTTGAATTTTAACGGCTTTAGAATAGGTCATGTGACGAACGCATGTTATATTGTATAATATGGGTTGCTAGATTTGAAATAACCAGAACGTTTTCAGCGTACGAAGCAAATCAAATTATATGTATTTAGAGGTTTATAACTGCGACTAAAGGTTTCAATATAACACTTATCTTTTAACACTTATCCATAATGTTAAATAACCCAAAAGAGGGTGCATAGTTAGTTTTAGAAACATACTGTACATTGTACGTGAGACACGTACAATGTCAGTTCTTCTTGAACGAACAGGAAAAATGATCAGACAAGATAAAAAAGGGTTGGTTTCTTACTATGCCTTAATTAAAATAACGGCATATTTTCATGGTCTGAACAAATATATCTCACTACAGTATAGTAATCGATGAAACTTAAAAGCTTAATTTAAAGAAAAGTAAAGTCGCATTTGTTACAACTTATTCAGATTTGTATTCATGTGATCTTGACGCCTACGAATTTTGTATATTTCCGTATACAAAAAGTGCTTTAAATTAACAGTAGTATTATTTACAAAAATATTTCAGAACCCAGACCTGGGAGGATGCAGAGGATTAACAAATGTGTACTTTACAGCCCGATAGTATATTAAGTACCACAAAGTACTGTAAGTTGATTTTTTTTTTGTACACATATAATTTGCCTGTTTATATAGTAAGTCTTTATTCTGAAAACGCTTCAAAATACTGTGAAACTGCTTTTCTTCGTGGGCATCAAATT
Source organism: Limnoperna fortunei (assembly GCA_944474755.1). Taxonomy (NCBI): domain Eukaryota; kingdom Metazoa; phylum Mollusca; class Bivalvia; order Mytilida; family Modiolidae; genus Limnoperna; species Limnoperna fortunei. The sequence goes on along the minus strand of OX104120.1, from coordinate 74,423,829 downwards.
TCGTGCTTTGGTGAAATTTTACACGTTCGTGGGTTCATTAATTCGTTTCCAAAAATGCGAAAAACTGAAGTAGCGATCAAAATAAATGATTACCACAGAATTCTTTGCACAATTTATAATTAATATCAACATAGAAAGAAGACAAAACAGTTACATAACATACCGTTGTTTACGCACGTGGGTACGATTGTACACTAAAGTGTTCATTAGTAGTAGTCATAATTGTGTTTATTTGGTAATTAGAGTACATAATAATTAAAAAAAAAGAAAGTTCATTATTTGCATTTTAATATTATCCTTAATAGCACGGAAATCAATAGCTTGGTAATGTATTTATTGACTAATTGCAATTGAAGTATTCGCTTAGTCACTGTTGCATATGATGTAACTAAGAATTACAGGCTTTTAATAACATGCAAGGTTTATCTGGAAGATTATTATAGTATTGACGACATACAAGTTTTTCGGCTCTGGCAAGAGTTACTAATATATGTGGATTGAGCTTTTTTATGCACGGGAAGATGCAAGTTTGTTCTATTAGTTTGATCGAATTGTCTTTCGTCTATATTTTAATAATACAAAGATAGACATGGGGAATAGTAAAAGTTTTAGTTTGTTTGTGAGTAGAAATATTATACATATGCAATTATACATTTATCTTGAAGTAGATATAAAAGATTTTTATCGCAGTATAGTGTTTATCTGAAGGCAGACTTACTCGATATTGTACTAATTGGTGAATATGATGACGTAGGGAAAATGGCGTATATGTAGATTTTGAGTACAAAAGACCAGGAGAATAATCATTAATCGGCAGTTATTTCGACTTAAAATAAATAAACTCGTTAATAGATTACACTTTTTCACTAGCATCATAAAAATGTTATTGAATAATTACGAGGTTGCATACAATGTTCCCTCTTTGTAAAAGAAAACAAACAAAAAGCTTTTTTCGTATTTCAGTATGTTTTGTTTTTGCTTATTGACTAGAGATTTGAAATATTTGTCTTTCTCTTTACAAACGGTATACAGTATTCAGTTACGGTTTTCTTGTGAATAAAAATGTGTATTTAATTATATTGATTTTGATATTAATTGAATATTAAACAAGCCTCCAAGCTCAATCCTTTCATATCACTGGGAGTCATTTGGATATTACATTTTCCGACTAATTTCATACCAAAGCTGATCATAACCACAGATTTCTCTGCCCCACGTAAAGTATAATGTAAAAAGAGAATTTCCAGCCCAAAATAAAACTTATTTACAATAATGTAGCTTCCTTTTTATCTGGACGGACACGATAACAACCATTGAAATGAGCTACATCATTGTAGTTTAATATAACTGTACGAAGATGATGATCACGATAAACCAAAAAGGTAAAATGTCAATATAAGGCAGTGAATGATTGATATTATTCACAATAACGAAATTTTCTGATGAGGTAAATTAAAAAAGAATCTTATGTTTTGTCTTCTGTGTATAGCATTGTAATCAGTTTCATGCGTGTGTATTTTGGTTAAACATGTAAGTACAATTGTTTAGATACAAATAAACTGTGCAAACAAGGAAAAGTTTCATTCAGAGAAAATTTATCTAGAAAACAATGTTTGCTTGCTTCCGTCCTTTTTGTAGGTTTGAGGAAGAAGGAAAAAAACAGTACCACTTCAAACAATGATATATTCGTCATTTTGAAAAGGGATGGTAGAAAAGTCTTCGTGTTGATTTTCTGTCCGTGTCATTTAATTGTTATTGAAGAATGAATAAATAAAAATTTTTTTTCAAAAGTTTGTTTTAATTTGGAATTTCAAATATATCGTTTTCATTTAAAAGTTTAAACAAAATTTATTTACAAGGAATATTTCAAATTTCTGAACAGGTTAAACGATTATAAATGGTTTGGGTCTGTTTACGCCTAATAAAGTGCAAAGCGGTTTAAGAATAGTTTAAACAGAACCAGACTTAGTTATAGAGTAAAACCTGTTTAGAAATTTGAAATATTCCTTATAATTTAATTTTAAATGTAAATCTTGACAATGACAACGATAACAACATATATGACATCATGGGACTAGTTGAATTTTAACGGCTTTAGAATAGGTCATGTGACGAACGCATGTTATATTGTATAATATGGGTTGCTAGATTTGAAATAACCAGAACGTTTTCAGCGTACGAAGCAAATCAAATTATATGTATTTAGAGGTTTATAACTGCGACTAAAGGTTTCAATATAACACTTATCTTTTAACACTTATCCATAATGTTAAATAACCCAAAAGAGGGTGCATAGTTAGTTTTAGAAACATACTGTACATTGTACGTGAGACACGTACAATGTCAGTTCTTCTTGAACGAACAGGAAAAATGATCAGACAAGATAAAAAAGGGTTGGTTTCTTACTATGCCTTAATTAAAATAACGGCATATTTTCATGGTCTGAACAAATATATCTCACTACAGTATAGTAATCGATGAAACTTAAAAGCTTAATTTAAAGAAAAGTAAAGTCGCATTTGTTACAACTTATTCAGATTTGTATTCATGTGATCTTGACGCCTACGAATTTTGTATATTTCCGTATACAAAAAGTGCTTTAAATTAACAGTAGTATTATTTACAAAAATATTTCAGAACCCAGACCTGGGAGGATGCAGAGGATTAACAAATGTGTACTTTACAGCCCGATAGTATATTAAGTACCACAAAGTACTGTAAGTTGATTTTTTTTTTGTACACATATAATTTGCCTGTTTATATAGTAAGTCTTTATTCTGAAAACGCTTCAAAATACTGTGAAACTGCTTTTCTTCGTGGGCATCAAATTTCGTGCTTTGGTGAAATTTTACACGTTCGTGGGTTCATTAATTCGTTTCCAAAAATGCGAAAAACTGAAGTAGCGATCAAAATAAATGATTACCACAGAATTCTTTGCACAATTTATAATTAATATCAACATAGAAAGAAGACAAAACAGTTACATAACATACCGTTGTTTACGCACGTGGGTACGATTGTACACTAAAGTGTTCATTAGTAGTAGTCATAATTGTGTTTATTTGGTAATTAGAGTACATAATAATTAAAAAAAAAGAAAGTTCATTATTTGCATTTTAATATTATCCTTAATAGCACGGAAATCAATAGCTTGGTAATGTATTTATTGACTAATTGCAATTGAAGTATTCGCTTAGTCACTGTTGCATATGATGTAACTAAGAATTACAGGCTTTTAATAACATGCAAGGTTTATCTGGAAGATTATTATAGTATTGACGACATACAAGTTTTTCGGCTCTGGCAAGAGTTACTAATATATGTGGATTGAGCTTTTTTATGCACGGGAAGATGCAAGTTTGTTCTATTAGTTTGATCGAATTGTCTTTCGTCTATATTTTAATAATACAAAGATAGACATGGGGAATAGTAAAAGTTTTAGTTTGTTTGTGAGTAGAAATATTATACATATGCAATTATACATTTATCTTGAAGTAGATATAAAAGATTTTTATCGCAGTATAGTGTTTATCTGAAGGCAGACTTACTCGATATTGTACTAATTGGTGAATATGATGACGTAGGGAAAATGGCGTATATGTAGATTTTGAGTACAAAAGACCAGGAGAATAATCATTAATCGGCAGTTATTTCGACTTAAAATAAATAAACTCGTTAATAGATTACACTTTTTCACTAGCATCATAAAAATGTTATTGAATAATTACGAGGTTGCATACAATGTTCCCTCTTTGTAAAAGAAAACAAACAAAAAGCTTTTTTCGTATTTCAGTATGTTTTGTTTTTGCTTATTGACTAGAGATTTGAAATATTTGTCTTTCTCTTTACAAACGGTATACAGTATTCAGTTACGGTTTTCTTGTGAATAAAAATGTGTATTTAATTATATTGATTTTGATATTAATTGAATATTAAACAAGCCTCCAAGCTCAATCCTTTCATATCACTGGGAGTCATTTGGATATTACATTTTCCGACTAATTTCATACCAAAGCTGATCATAACCACAGATTTCTCTGCCCCACGTAAAGTATAATGTAAAAAGAGAATTTCCAGCCCAAAATAAAACTTATTTACAATAATGTAGCTTCCTTTTTATCTGGACGGACACGATAACAACCATTGAAATGAGCTACATCATTGTAGTTTAATATAACTGTACGAAGATGATGATCACGATAAACCAAAAAGGTAAAATGTCAATATAAGGCAGTGAATGATTGATATTATTCACAATAACGAAATTTTCTGATGAGGTAAATTAAAAAAGAATCTTATGTTTTGTCTTCTGTGTATAGCATTGTAATCAGTTTCATGCGTGTGTATTTTGGTTAAACATGTAAGTACAATTGTTTAGATACAAATAAACTGTGCAAACAAGGAAAAGTTTCATTCAGAGAAAATTTATCTAGAAAACAATGTTTGCTTGCTTCCGTCCTTTTTGTAGGTTTGAGGAAGAAGGAAAAAAACAGTACCACTTCAAACAATGATATATTCGTCATTTTGAAAAGGGATGGTAGAAAAGTCTTCGTGTTGATTTTCTGTCCGTGTCATTTAATTGTTATTGAAGAATGAATAAATAAAAAATTTTTTTCAAAAGTTTGTTTTAATTTGGAATTTCAAATATATCGTTTTCATTTAAAAGTTTAAACAAAATTTATTTACAAGGAATATTTCAAATTTCTGAACAGGTTAAACGATTATAAATGGTTTGGGTCTGTTTACGCCTAATAAAGTGCAAAGCGGTTTAAGAATAGTTTAAACAGAACCAGACTTAGTTATAGAGTAAAACCTGTTTAGAAATTTGAAATATTCCTTATAATTTAATTTTAAATGTAAATCTTGACAATGACAACGATAACAACATATATGACATCATGGGACTAGTTGAATTTTAACGGCTTTAGAATAGGTCATGTGACGAACGCATGTTATATTGTATAATATGGGTTGCTAGATTTGAAATAACCAGAACGTTTTCAGCGTACGAAGCAAATCAAATTATATGTATTTAGAGGTTTATAACTGCGACTAAAGGTTTCAATATAACACTTATCTTTTAACACTTATCCATAATGTTAAATAACCCAAAAGAGGGTGCATAGTTAGTTTTAGAAACATACTGTACATTGTACGTGTCTCGTCAGTTCTTCTTGAACGAACAGGAAAAATGAGCAGACAAGATAAAAAAGGGTTGGTTTCTTACTATGCCTTAATTAAAATAACGGCATATTTTCATGGTCTGAACAAATATATCTCACTACAGTATAGTAATCGATGAAACTTAAAAGCTTAATTTAAAGAAAAGTAAAGTCGCATTTGTTACAACTTATTCAGATTTGTATTCATGTGATCTTGACGCCTACGAATTTTGTATATTTCCGTATACAAAAAGTGCTTTAAATTAACAGTAGTATTATTTACAAAAATATTTCAGAACCCAGACCTGGGAGGATGCAGAGGATTAACAAATGTGTACTTTACAGCCCGATAGTATATTAAGTACCACAAAGTACTGTAAGTTGATTTTTTTTTGTACACATATAATTTGCCTGTTTATATAGTAAGTCTTTATTCTGAAAACGCTTCAAAATACTGTGAAACTGCTTTTCTTCGTGGGCATCAAATTTCGTGCTTTGGTGAAATTTTACACGTTCGTGGGTTCATTAATTCGTTTCCAAAAATGCGAAAAACTGAAGTAGCGATCAAAATAAATGATTACCACAGAATTCTTTGCACAATTTATAATTAATATCAACATAGAAAGAAGACAAAACAGTTACATAACATACCGTTGTTTACGCACGTGGGTACGATTGTACACTAAAGTGTTCATTAGTAGTAGTCATAATTGTGTTTATTTGGTAATTAGAGTACATAATAATTAAAAAAAAAGAAAGTTCATTATTTGCATTTTAATATTATCCTTAATAGCACGGAAATCAATAGCTTGGTAATGTATTTATTGACTAATTGCAATTGAAGTATTCGCTTAGTCACTGTTGCATATGATGTAACTAAGAATTACAGGCTTTTAATAACATGCAAGGTTTATCTGGAAGATTATTATAGTATTGACGACATACAAGTTTTTCGGCTCTGGCAAGAGTTACTAATATATGTGGATTGAGCTTTTTTATGCACGGGAAGATGCAAGTTTGTTCTATTAGTTTGATCGAATTGTCTTTCGTCTATATTTTAATAATACAAAGATAGACATGGGGAATAGTAAAAGTTTTAGTTTGTTTGTGAGTAGAAATATTATACATATGCAATTATACATTTATCTTGAAGTAGATATAAAAGATTTTTATCGCAGTATAGTGTTTATCTGAAGGTAGACTTACTCGATATTGTACTAATTGGTGAATATGATGACGTAGGGAAAATGGCGTATATGTAGATTTTGAGTACAAAAGACCAGGAGAATAATCATTAATCGGCAGTTATTTCGACTTAAAATAAATAAACTCGTTAATAGATTACACTTTTTCACTAGCATCATAAAAATGTTATTGAATAATTACGAGGTTGCATACAATGTTCCCTCTTTGTAAAAGAAAACAAACAAAAAGCTTTTTTCGTATTTCAGTATGTTTTGTTTTTGCTTATTGACTAGAGATTTGAAATATTTGTCTTTCTCTTTACAAACGGTATACAGTATTCAGTTACGGTTTTCTTGTGAATAAAAATGTGTATTTAATTATATTGATTTTGATATTAATTGAATATTAAACAAGCCTCCAAGCTCAATCCTTTCATATCACTGGGAGTCATTTGGATATTACATTTTCCGACTAATTTCATACCAAAGCTGATCATAACCACAGATTTCTCTGCCCCACGTAAAGTATAATGTAAAAAGAGAATTTCCAGCCCAAAATAAAACTTATTTACAATAATGTAGCTTCCTTTTTATCTGGACGGACACGATAACAACCATTGAAATGAGCTACATCATTGTAGTTTAATATAACTGTACGAAGATGATGATCACGATAAACCAAAAAGGTAAAATGTCAATATAAGGCAGTGAATGATTGATATTATTCACAATAACGAAATTTGTACGAAATGTATGACATATAAAGTTGCATTAGACACTGTATTAGTTTAACAAACGTGCCTAAAGGCATTAATGAATCAGTATGCATAATAATAAGTCGTGCAGTTTTAAAATTCTGCTTATTCCTTCTTTATTACAGCTGCCCAATATGATCCAACAGTAATCTGTTAAGGTTATGATATATGCATTGTACATTAATCTCCTCGATTCAATACTTCATTTTTTTATTTTTAAAAGGACCCAACCCAATCCGTCTAAGCCATTGCATCTTAAAGTGGTTAAACAATCTGGGCCAATTTGTTCTACATGTTTTTGGTTCAATCACTTTTCAGTAAAATAAGTAGATCAATGTTTTGATATTTTAAATTTAATCTTAACAAAAGCTACTTTTGGAACATACCTTGCATATTTTAGTAAACAATCGTAGTAAATTCAGATTTTATTGCTACGAAATCAATAGGATTAAAAACTAACGTAACTCATACAGAGTTCGAAGTTTACACAAGATTAACTCCTGTTCAATTTGAATCAGAATATAAATATAAGTTACACATAACATATGAAATTTCTGTAAATCATAGTAGACTCAGACGAACATCTTAAATATTCTTAATGTTGCATCTATATCATATTTAAAATTGAGTTAAAAGTTGCCATTTTTCAATAAAAGAAACATAAATGATACTTTTTTGCGGAGGTTTCGCTATCGAGTATATGAGTACTGGTACCCCTAGAGTTATAGTTTTAAGATCAATACCACAAACGAGATCTGCTTTCGTGCCATTATATTACGCCCACGCAAAACTTGTTCACAAAGAAATCAAGAATACCGAATCCGTGAAAATAACAACTTTTATCGGTAATTTATTACAATTTCCTTTGATCTTTCTACCAATCAAATTAGTATCAATGCCCAGTAAACCCCGACTGGTGATGCTAGAAATTGTCAACTGTTGGTCATTTGTCATGCGCGAACACATTGCGGAAGAATCTGCCCAACTTTTTGTCTAATCGCGCATCACTGACCAAAGTTCATGAATAATGAGGAAAACAAACATCACGATAAAATGATATACATTTATGCTGCAATTAATCAGACATGTACGGACACAAAAAATATAAAACGTAATACAAAATATAAAACATTACAAAAAATACAAAATATAAAACGCAACACACAATCACATGAATCAGAGTATCTAATTAGTCTCCTAAAATAAGAATAACGAACAATGTACATATAATACCCACCCACGCCTTCCACCTTGGTGTCGATGTTGTAGTTGATAGGCCATGGCCCTTTAGGCAACTTATTACTTGGTGTAATGCATGCCGAAAGTTAATTAAATATTTACGGGGTACATCTAAGCATCATTTTATCACTTACTATGGATTGATTTATCAATATCGGTAGTTTAAAACAGAATAAGTGACATGTACGCATAACGTCATGACATAACTTCATTAGTAAGTCAGTGAAAAAAAATCCCAGTAAGAATAATTTTCTTCATTGAAGAAACATTATTATATTGTTTTCAAACATAATAACCTAACTCTTTAAGCTATTTCATCAAGCTGAAATTGGTTACAGGTTTACATTTTCACTCGATTCATTTGAAATTCTCTCCGTCCCGCCGTTTCAATCGCCTTCACAGTTTTGTTATGAATGAGGTAGTGAAGTCATGTTATACCGCATTGCGCATAAAACTGAAAGAAGTAGTGCATAGATTCTTATCGTAAACACGACACTATTACAAAGCAAAAATAACTAAAATATGTCAAAAAAAGAAACAAAATCAAAAAGCTGTATTTAAATTGGGAAATTACAGATAAAAATTATTAGTATTTTTTTTCGCTCGACGAGTATTATCGGGTCCGTATCAGATTCGCTCGCGAAAAAATACTAATAAATAATATGTATTAGTCAGTACTATTCTCATATTATTATATTAAAGTTTCAATATAACCAGTAACGTTACTTTAGAAAAATTAATAACGAATTATACGACTGTTAGAAAAATACTCATATGTCACAGCATTCAACAGCGATGCGGATTCGTGGATATGTATTAATATCGATATTCATATATTTTTGGCATGTAAGAACACATGCGCAAAAATTTATTATTTAACACGAAAACACGCCTTCTTAAAGTTTTCATGCAGTTAGTTTTTGGAGATGTGAATCTATAATATATGTATACATACTGTTAAGGTGAGTAAAATTTATTGTTTGCATATAGATTCAGAATTGTGATATCGTAGTAATTAAAGTCAGCTGAAACGTTGCTTATTTTTATAATTGTTTTTTATCAATAATTGACAATAATTGTAACATAATGTGCTTCAATCCCTTAAAAAGTAAAAATTGTAAATGCTTGTATAGGTAATTATAAATTCTGAAATATATGTGAAGTAACAAAAATAGATATACTTAATCCTTTTTTAATTAATGACCCTGATGTTTTTAATCTTTAACTAACTGTAAATACCAGTGTTATGTGGATTTGTATTGTAAAATTGTGCCTATTGACAAGTCAATATAAATTACATAACGCAACAGTTTTTTTTGTTATTCCTAAGAAAATTAAGGAAGATGTGCAAATTTGTTCAATTACTAAAACGGTGTATGGTTTAATAAATTTACGGAGTGAATTTACACTTTGTATGCATTTGTTCACAACTGTAGCAAATAAATGAAGATTTGACTTACCTGATCAAAATGGTTTTTTTTTTCAATATTTTGTAGAGATATAAAACTTTCGTTTGCATTTTAGTAATGTTAAGCATTTGTCAGTGTCTTCAATGTGACGATTTTCTTTCAAAACTTTTTATTCTTTTTGTTCTTGAATTTAATCGACTTTTAAAAAATGCAAACCACGCTTACTTACAGAATGGAAGCCAAAATCAACAATATATATACATATTTAAATAAACCGTTCATGGTTTTTGATAATTAATAAGCCGATGTTTATAAAATTTTAAATCAAATGTTTATATTAATATTGTCTGATAAGTTCGAAAATCAACACTGATCCGTTACTTTTATGGAAAGTATGTACTGGGAAATGTAAATTATGGACATTTATCCTGATACTGCTCTCACGAATACATTTATTATCATATTTTGGTAAAATTTGTATTAAATGTTTATTTCAATATTATATTGAACAAGTTAAAATGACAGTTCCGATATTATTGTAATATTGATGAAAAATTTCGTGTAATCGCTCTCACGCTAACATTTCTTGTCAGATTTTTATGAAATATTAATCGAAATATAAACGAAATAACTACCAATAGGTCAGTTTAATTGGAATTATGCCCCGTAGCAATGGATATTTTTATGGAAAATTATAGATTTGAACAGCTAAAACATTACCTGAATGTGCCTGCAAAGATACAATTTGTTATTCATGTAATATGTGCTCATCTGTGCGTAACAGGTGGCAGATCAGTTTATATGTTATAGGAGGTTAAGTTAGAGTGATAAAAACGTCGTCTGGAAAATGTTTGGTTTTTTTTGCGCATAATAAATATTTTATAATAAGCCTCAAAGAGTACACTTTTAAAAAAGATGTGCGACCATGAAATAACTCTGAGGTGATGTCAGATCTTGTGATCGGTATTCCGATTCTCTGGTTGTGCGATATTGATATCATCCCTTAAGAAGTTCTAAGGCTGTCGCCATTATTTTATGGAACTGTTATGACAATACATGTCTTAAATACGATAAATACGATCTAACTCTTACTGGATTATACATTTGACTATACTCTGTGGGTATAAAACTTTATGTTGTGAGCCAAAAATTTAAAACATCATTTGAAATTAGTTTTTTTATATTTGCCTCAAACATTTTGGTAAACAGTTCTGTTTTAAAGTTGTGTGCAGACATAAGCTTTTGCAAAAGCTTTCTTGAATGATTAGTGACCAGACTAGCCCTATCCTATACCTTATATAAGATGTTGGTTCAACAACTACAATAAATAAAGTAATAACTGTTTATTGTATGGTTATTTAAAGGCAGTTTTATAGTCAGAATGTTTGGGAACACTGTATAGTTCTTATGGATTTATTTAATGCTAAATGTATTAGTCAAAATATAGAACTTGTTTTCATGTTTAGCTGCTACATTGTTAACAGTTTTTAAATCCATTACAGATATCTCTGGCAGGTTTTTATAGTGATATTTATTCATCTTATCTCTCGTACACATTTAACTTCTGTTTCTAAGTTCTAAATGTGTTGACTCTAGTTGCCGCCGACTCCTCATATGCACTAGTCCGTTGAGGATCTTCATATGGTAGGTTGTAATACATGACTCCATCACACACGTGAACTCTTTGGCATTACTTCCTATATCCAGTCCTGACTGTATTAGGGCATTTATTCAACACATTTACGTCAGATGGTTGGCAGTACGGTTTACTCCAATATTTTTATTACTCAGCTTATTTTATGAGATAATCAGCGCTTAAAATATCTCTACAGACAGGCAACACTTTTTTTGGTCGCTTAAAATATGAAAAGACTTAACTAGGCAAATTAATCATACTATAATAGCGCATATCAAAATATGTCTTAAACGGATATTGATCTTTACGAAACTAAAATGAAAAGTGCTGATCAACTGACGAATTACTTGATCATGAGATCTAAGACGTACATAATGTAAACCATTTAAATGCATTTATATATATTTCTATTTCAGAAAGAAAGAAAATGGCTGAATCGAACAAGGTAAATATATTTTTGGATGTATGCACATAATATGTCTAGTGTTCTAGATGCATGTAGAATGATTAAAATATATTTTAACACTAGATATTTAGAAACAGCAGTGCGGTGTTATTTCATGATAATTGCTGAAATAAAATACAGTGAAAAATGCCATCCTCATCCATCATTACGTATTTACTTTAGGTTTTCTCTTCTTTGTAATTGTAGATGTTCTTTCAATACTTTACGTCATATAGAACTATTTTCTGCAATTAGGCATTACCATTATTCATACCACATTTATATTTTTACACGTCGCTATTTTTATGCTGATGAGAGTAAAATTTACTCGATGCAAGTTAAATTGAAAGTTTGTTCGAATGCGTGATAATGAGCATGTCAGTTGGAAAACGTTGAGTTAAGTTGCGTATAAATGTATTTGTTGTAAATCTCATGTTTAGTATTTATTGGCGATAAAATTTTAGTAATCAATATTTACATGACAGGAAATTTTTGCGTACGTATTTGTGAAATGCTTCATGTATAATAATACTTTTCTTGAAATTTAGCAAAAGTCATGGTGGACAAAACCCATTCCATATAATTCCAATGGCTTGCATTATTTCGTCCATTATGGTTCAAAGACGGAAAGAAATTCACCTACTTTAATTTGAAAAGGCGGACAAAATCCGCACTCCCCCAAAATCCCACCAACCGGTGAATCGGGTTTGTTTTAATGCGGTTTATCACCACTGTCAGCACTTTGTTAAGTGTATCATTGCATCCAGTTTTTATTGGAGGAACAAGCCGATGTACACAGTAAAAACCACAGACCTTCGGAAGGAAACCTTGTCAATTTAGGTTGATAGAATTTGATTTTTGATTTTTGAAATGCAATTACTAATATTTTGTTTACGCAGTTCATACTAATGATTTTGTGTGTATGAAATTGCAGTAGTGATATTTCGTCAAGGCAATTCTTTTATTGCATAATTGATAAACTAAATGGAAAGTTTATTTGTAGTGTTTAATTGATAACCATTAATTGAAATGCTTGCTTTCGTGTTTAATTCACATGAATACCTCTTTTCGATAATAATCACTCAGGTATCCTGCCCGGAATGTATATTTATTTCAATTAATGTTCTTGTTTGTTTGTTAGATATGAAATGTTTACTTTCAATAATCAAACAAAAACAATACAATTTTGTGTTTTATTTTCTTAATATTAGATCATTTTTAAGGTTTACCTTTTTATATTTTAATTTAGTTTAAATACTCAATACATGAGCAAAGTTGCTTATTTCGTATAACCTAACTTGGTTTGTCAGCACATGACTGATTGTGACGTCATAATAAGATGTATTGATGACTTTGACTATACATAAATTCTTCCGAAAACAACAGGTGACGACACTAAATTTGTGAATTGCAAATATTATTTGATTACTTGTAAAATAGTTCTTGTTACTTCATTTTTATTATAGAATTTTAAAAAAAAAAGTTTGTTTTCAATTGTTGGTTCGATCATTGGATATAAACGACTTTGGATCGATTTTCGCTGCAGCATAAACTGCTTTGCAGTTTACTCAGCGTAAATAGCCCTAAAGTCGTTTATATCCAATAATCTAACCAACAGTTGAAAACAATCCTTAAACAAAATCATGTGAATATATCTATTATGTTGTGTAAATTGAAATTGAATGAAAATGTTTTGAGTGGAAGGATTGTCTTATGAAGCTGTAGACATCGTCTGTCCTTAGACAGCTTAGGTTCTTGACCCTACATTTTGATCTATGGACGGCTTCTGTTACCAATATGGTCCTAGGGACAAAATAAAGGTTGGGATTTAAAATTTGATATACTTACACCTAAAGTTGACGGAAAAGTGGGCTTAACGTTGATTTATATTATGATTTTTTTTTCTTCATAAATTCAGTGTCTGCTTTTTTGTACATTGTTATTTATGACATATGATTCAGTATTATTCCATCTCTGTATTTACAGTTATTATGTGCAAAGAGGTAAACAATGGATAAGTTTGAAAAGCATAATAATTTGTAGGGTTTCGGTAGATGTATTTTGGATAAAGATTTTGCACCAAACATATACATTTCACTAATAAAGGTTTTATTGAATTAAAGTCAGTTAATTCCAGTTAAGAATACTTCAGGTCAAATTTAAGTTAGAACCGTGTATGACCATCTAGAACTGCCTCTCTCGAGCTGAATCTCTTGATTCAATCGGATAAAAGTATCAGGTACAAATCCACTTTGAAACCTTTGTGTACCAAAAACTGACCCAAACTCCCGGCTTAATCTGTATTAGTAAAATACTAGGAAAAGAAGAAGGAAAATTTTTTGCTAGTAAGCCCGAAGTTATTTACATAAAGACACATTGCACCATTTATGGACAGTGATGCTACTCTATGTTTATAAAATACTAACTTATCATAGTAAGATTTCTCTGCACCATTTTGCCTGTGAAGGTTGTATGATTAAAATTAAGCATAATTACCGTGTTTGTTGTTTGGAATGGGCTTAACTCCACTTTCAGCCTTTTTTTCCAGTTGTATCATAGCGTCCAATTTTTATAAAGGAGGAGTGCCCTGTGAAAATCCCAGAAATTCTGTAGAAAAATTGGCAATCTTTGTCAATATAGGTACTGACGTACTGATATTCTGGTGATTAAACGGGACCTTCAAAATCGTACTTATATTAAACAGCACCCAAAAGGACTTTAAAAGAGTTAAAAGATTAAAAGAGTTATACAGTGTAAATATTGAAGAAATAAAGAAAGCAAAAACAATACAAATTAGGCAAACAATGTAAACAAAACACACTGAGAATTTATCACATGTAATTACTTTCAATATTTTAATTTTATTTTGAATACAGAAATTTGTAGCAGAGACCGACAATCCAGTGAAAACGAACAACATCTTCAGAAGAATGCGTGACAAATTATTTAAAAAGGTACGCTTAAAGCAAACTTGTGAAATATCTAGTTTGGGGGTCTCTTTAGAGTGATTCGTTGCACGATTATTTAACCTAAAACAAAGCCACATACATAGTGCCTATCATCTATTTTCCTATAAATTATGCCGGTGTCCGAAGATGAAATATGTTGATGATGATGATGTATGAAATATGATATATGAAAAATTGAATCCCTGAACAAATGTTCAAAATGAGCGGTAAAAATATGTGTTGTTCTATTTTCATCAATATCAGAACACATATAAAGATACAGAAAATATCAGTTTTTCCCAAAAAGCTTTAAAAGTAGGAAGAATTTGGTGCAATGTTTACATTTTAATTATTGATCAATGCACTGAATGAAAAAGAAGTCAATATGTGGAACGTAACATTACTACACAAAAATACTGATTACTATCCCAATTCAACCCAAGAATATATCGAAATTTTAGTACACATACTAGTGCGATCCCGATGTAAACCAAGATATGACAAAGATATTTATAGATTTGGTGAACCACCCAATCAAGTAACAGATAGTAATTTACTCCATATACTGTTCATCATGTGACTATGTATACACGGGAGACTGTAATCACTTGTATCACTTGTAAATAATTGTAATCTGTTTACTTAGCGCCCCAACAAGCCAATATCTTATCTAATAAACAAATTATTTGTTTTGCTTACAACAAATATCACCACCATTTGAATATATTACAAACATTTCGTTGATAAAACCATTTAACGTACGTCTTTCGTTCTTGTTGGGCTATTTATTTGAATATACCTAGAGGCAGGCACTGCTTACTCGTCTGGAGCACCTGAGTGCCCCCTTTTTTATTGGGTTCGGGTTACTCTCTTTCTGTTTTTTTTTCTTTTTAGTTTTTGTGTCGCGTTTGTCTATATCCGGGTTTGTAACTGCCCATTGACTTTTGACTCTTGTTGCTCGGTCGTTCTTTTTTGTTGCTATTTTTCTAGACCACGAGAAGTCTTAATATTTAATGGTATTTTATTATTCACAAGCCACCGCACTTTTCGATCGAACATGTCATGTATTTTTATTGATATTGTCATGACGTCAACATCTTCATTCAAACGTAAAGATGACGTCGAATTAACATCGGAATGTATACGGAGTTGATACGTCAAAATACTAGAAAATGAAAAAGGACAACTTTCGTAGTGACAAGACTACGAGTATTTTGTCAAAAATAAATCTCTAGCCAAGAAATATTCCAAATAATTAAATTAATAAACAGGATCATGATCACTCTTAAAAAATAACTCGCCATCTTTTCGGCCTCAACCTTTTTTCAAGAATGATGGTGCGTGTTTGTGGGGGGAGGGCTTGCAAAAAGATGTGTTTATCTCCATACTAGATAAACAGTACACATTACTTAACAGTACATTTATCTGTACATATAGCTGAGAAGTTGTTGACATAGAAGCAAAACACCATAACTGTAAATAAAACTTATATAAAAATAAACAACCATTTTAAGGCAGTAAAAATCTTAATCTTGTTTGCAAAATATTTAAAATATAAAAGTATAAAATTATCCATTCTATAGTTTTACTCCGTGGTATTAATAGCATGAAAAGTTAATTAATTTTTTTAAAGAGAAAATCTAACTTGAAACCCATGTAAAGTTTTAATTTTCTTAATATCCACAAAACAGGCCATTCCAATCTTTGATGGCAATGTAGTACAGTGTGCTTGCTGAATGCCCATTTACAACTGGTACATACAAATTGTATGCACTAAATCTAGTGTTATAATTATTTATATGTGTTGTAACCCCCTTTTTTACTTTGTAAACAACAATATTACTGTTGCTTTTAGACAGAACTTCTTTCTAAACTATTATCCAAAGACCCCTACCTAGACTATAAAATGAAAAGATTACAACACACTATAGTACTTGTCAATGAAACTTTATAATAATTTAACCAGTAATAACTGCACATGCATTCAAAATGACTGTGCATTGACAGTTTTTTACTACGGTAAATAATAATCATTAATGCTGAATTTTAATTTGATATGTCCCTGAAGACTTCAATCCATAAATGTAATATAATGTCATTTCATTTTTATTCACAATCTGAACAGAACAGAAAAAGGGTTGTCAAGTTATGTGTTTGTGCTAGGTAGCACATTGGACTAATTTTCGCTATGTTCTTTCAAATACAGCCTTAGTATCAACAGGCATTTTAAGTTATAGCAAATAGACACTTCTGGTATAAACAATTGTGCACCCAGGTCCCCCTAAGGCTTTATTATGAACTGGAACATGGCTAGCACAGACTTTCTTTAATACCACTAACTTTCACATTGCCATTCACATGAAAGATAGTACCTAACAATGAATAGTGTATTACAAACTGCACACCATTGTCAGTACACAATCCATTCATAATGCCATTAATTAATTGCGAGAAAATCTTGTCGTGGAACTTCTATTCTGGAATTTATTTCCTCTCTTCTAAATTGGTTAACCTAAAATAAACAAGCAACTAAATATAATTTATTCATCCCATACATGTAATAAAGATGTCTTTATATTGTGAAGTTACTCAATAGTTGTAAAAAAATTCTTACTGTTGTGGAACTGGATAATATGATATTGAAATTGATAAATGGTTAATGTTTATACTAAATGAAGGTAATTTAGTTTCATAATATTTTACTCTAGATCCATTTGTACATTTATAAAGATGAAATATATTAAATATTGTTAAATGCAGACATTCATTTGGCTATTTTTATCTAAAACAAAAAAATGGGTCCAATCTTGAACTATTCAAAATTATATTATAGGTAGTTGTGAAATATTTATATCCATAAAATACCTTGTCAATAAAGGCCTTTATAGTTTAATTTAAATTATCTGATGTTTTGGAGTCAACATTCTGATTCATAAACTTAATCAGAACCTATAAATCAACTATATAAGTTATACTAATCAAAGACATAATGAACTTTTTTAACCTCTCAAAATCTATTGCTGAAATCTTTTACTCTTTTTTCTATGAGTTTGTCTGTTACTGAAGAATTGATAATGCATTTTGTTAAATAAGCCAATTTCCATGTTATTTCTATTAAATTATCGATTATAAGTATGAATCCAAATGTTTGGCAAGACTAGTAATTAAAGATCTGTTTGTTCAATATTTTTTGTCAAGTTTGAACATCAAAACTATAGAAATATTGTAGATTAGTTGGATTAGTGGATTTTTGGGGGGTGGGGTGGGGTGGAAAATTTAATACGGTCTAGCATGCAGGACATTATTCAACAGTCATTCTACATAAACTGATATTACTATACGGGTTTGCAACATTTCAATCGACAATTTTGAATGAAAATGGGTTAGATGAGTCATTAGGGATTAAATACATGAGCATGACACTTATCATAACTCTGACAACACAACTTAAATATTTTCATAGACATTCCTTAGTGTTCGTCTTTACTTGACCGTCGTCTTATCGCTAATGGTAATTATTATAAGTTACCTGATTTTCACTAGCACGTTACTTGTTGGCGATTTAAGAACGTGTTCGACGTTGACCGCACCGAAGCTAAATAGTTTAATCGTAAATAAAACTCACAAAGGTGGCCAAATTTAAATAAATACTTACTTACTTACTTACTGCCCATTACGCCCTCTGGCGTGTGGGGCAGCAACAAAGTCTTTCCACTTTTGCCTATCGTTTGCCATCCTTTGAAGACTTCCCCAGGTTTGGTTCGCATCCTTCATCTCTGACTCCACAGTGCGCCGCCATGTTATCTTAGGTCTTCCTCGTCGTCTTTTGCCTTCAGGTGTCCAGTGTAAGGCTGTTTTTGTTAAATTGTTTGGCTCTTTCCTTAGGACATGGCCAATCCACCTCCAACGTCTTTTCTTTATTATTGCGGTCATGTCTTCTGCCTGGCATCTTCTAAGAAGTTCATCGTTTGAGACCTTGTTAGGCCAAAAGATTTTCATGATTCTTCTTAGGCTCTTAGTATGGAACGTATACAGTTTTTGTTGGTCGTTTTCTGTCATGCGCCAGAATTCTGAACCATAAAGTAGAGTTGGTAAGACACAGCTGTTGTACAACTTCAACTTTGTTCTTGTAGTGTATTGGCTAGATTTCCAGACTCTATTAAGGTTACTAAACACAGCTCTTGCCTTTGCTAATCGTTTATTTATATCAGTATCTGCTCCTCCATCAATTTTGACTGTACTACCCAAATACGTAAATGTTTCGCAGATCTGTAGATTTTCTTCGTTCAATTGCACTGATGTATTGCTGTTTAAATAAATAGATAACTTTCAATTTATATTATCAATTTAACTATACAGGATCAAAAACAATTGCATAATTTTAATAGAAGAATATTTCTTATTGAGCGCTGTCATTTTCTCCCAACCTAAAACAATTGAGTAATCAAAACGTTGTAATCATGTGAATATGTGTAGGTTTGTAAATTGCAATGCGATCGTTAAAAATAATGAAATTGCCTTAACCTCGCTGCCAAATGAAAAGAATGATTCTTCGTCATTTGTAGCGGTTTGAACCAATAGAAATCTCAGAGATCGATGAAAGACATAACGTAATGTAAATATAATGGCTTATAACTCAGAAACTATAACAGATAAGGAAAATCTGATGTATCCTAAGCTCTCCAAAATCAAAAGTTTTACATAAGTCTCCTTTGGGGTGAAGTTGCCGGATTAGATCTGTTAGTAGTTATGGCCCTTTAAAGGCAAAAATTTAGTTTTTCATATTTTGTCATATATAATGAAAAATATTGGAAATAGAGAAAAGCTGTTGCTTTCTTAAAGCTTCAGCTCGCTAAGCTCTTCATAAATCTCTATTGGGTCGAAGTTGTGAGATGACTCTTTATAGGGTTTATGGCCCTTTAGAGGTTAAAAATCACGGTTTTTAATGTTTGTGTCCTATTAAAGGAAAACTATTGCAAATATAGAAAAGCTGTTGCTCAGTTCAATTTTCAGCTCAAGTAGCTATACCAATGACTACATTAGGTAGAAGTCGTCAGATGACCCCTTTTATGGCCAGGAAGGTAAAAAATCGGGTTATTGAGATTATAAACACTTGCACACAATTCAGTAACTCGTGCGTAAGAGATACAAGATTTGAAACTGATGCGCTCAAGATTTGAAACTCGTACTCTCAAGATTTGAAACTCGTGCGCTCAAGTTAGTAACTCGTGAGCTCAAGTTAGTAAGAAAAATAGCAAAGAAAATCGACCGAACAACAAGAGCCAAATGTCAAGGGACAGTTATAAATCCGGATATAGACAAAATGCAACACAAAAACCAAAAACACAAAAAACAGAAAGAGAGTAACCCGAACCCAATAAAAACCATGGATGAACTCAGGTGCTCCGGACGAGTAAGCAGTGCCTGTCTCTAATTAGACAGCCGTCGAGTTACTCATTGTCATGTCTAGGGAAAAGTCGATTCCAGGAATAGGAATCACTACCTATGACTCAGCAAACATGTCAGATTGTATTTGAGACACTGATTTCCCATAACGATCAATTTAATCATGGTGACGACCATAGAACTTCTGGAGAGATAACATCAATCTAGGTGCAACAAACCCTTGTTTGAGTAGTTTAGCAGTCAACAGCAGGGATCGGTCTAGAAAATCGGAATACCGATCGCAGGATCTAGAATAACGTATAAGTTGTGAAATGTACACACCATACGCTGGAGCTGCTGTAATGTTGCTTTCGATGAACGGGAAGTTGACAATTGGAAAGTTGAAGTCATCACGTTTGTCGTAGAGTCTAGTTTGTAGTTTTCCTGAGACTATTTCTAGAAGTAGGTCTAAGTAAGAAGATGAGCTTAATGTATTGGTGGCGTCTTTAATTTCAAGCCCGCTAGGGCAAATTGAATGTAAATAGTCACCAAATTTAGCATTGTTGAGGGACAAAACACCATCAATATAGCAAATGTTAAATTAAAGGTCTGGGCCAGTGTCTTTTCTTTCTTCTTCAGCAGGCCTTCTAGGAACTCAGCCTCATAAGAGTACAAAAACAGGTCGGCGAGGAGAGGAGCACAATTAGTACCCATTGGAATACGAACAGTCTGTTGAAAAACATGTCCTCCAAACATGACGAATATGTTGTCAATCAGAAAGTCTAACATATGACAGATTTAGATTTGAAACTCGTGCGCATAAGTTTGACACTCGTCCGCTCAAGTTTGTAAATCGTGCGCACAAGTTATAAATTATTTTTTTCTGTGGCACATACGGGCTTCCATAAGATATTAATGAATTACAGTATAATTTTTTTTTCAGAAATATAAAGTTTGACAGCGTGAATATTGCAAAATGTGTCTTTTATACCTTAGCCTCTGAGATCTATATTACATCTTTAATGTGTAGCATCATAAAAAACCCTTATAATATACAACCAATATATTTCACCACACATGTAGTTTGTTTTACTCGTCTTTGTGACCAGA
The DNA here is from genome assembly GCA_944474755.1 of Limnoperna fortunei. Lineage (NCBI taxonomy): Eukaryota > Metazoa > Mollusca > Bivalvia > Mytilida > Modiolidae > Limnoperna > Limnoperna fortunei. The sequence continues at coordinate 74,402,556 of OX104120.1, read as the reverse complement.
ATAGAAAAATATCATTGTAAACAGTGTTTTTTCACATATAGTTATTTTCATACTTTGACATTATAGATCTTTTGTTTCATGGTTGACATAATAAACAATCAATGTTTACTTACAGATAAAATAGTTCACCATAAGTGAAGGCATTTATTTACACTTTTTTTGCAAGAAATCAGAAATATCATGCCCTATTAGATTTGCAACTAAATAGAATTAGGTTCACTATCTGTAGCTGTTATACAGTTGTTTTTTACATTGAGAAGATGTGATGACAAACTGTTTGTTATTAAGAGCAAAATTGTCGTGCTTAACATTGTTTTATATTTGTTGTTCTAGCCGAAGCCAATCAAAGACTATGAAAAAGTAAGCATAACGAAGGAAACCGATAGTCATGATGACTTAGTATGTAATTCTCAGTAGAACGTCGCGTTTTATCTCATTTTTTGTAATAAATCAGAACATATGTTATTCTTTGTATGGCCAACATGTATTAAATAATGATCGTTCACGATAAGTGGGAAAATTTATTTTACTTGTACTTAGCATTATAAAAAATAAGTGGTAGCAATATTTGTAACAAAAAGTTTTTTTAATTTGACCTCAGAAATTTATAGTACATAATTTTTGATTCAGTGATTATGGTTCTTGAGAGCCTCTATTTTTATTGCCAGATTTTTATGCATTTACTTTTAGTCATAAAACAGGTTTACCTTGATATGTTATGCTAATCATGTACCCATATGTTATTAATCTCATTTTAGTTGTTTCTACTGCAGGCCAAGCTCTTGGTCTTTGTCTTTTCATAACTATGAAAAAAAGGATTTTTTTATGAGCATCATTATGGTCATGCAGTCTGTCCGTGCCAGGATGACTATTATACGTTCATGGCCTCTGCATTGTCTTCATCCGGGTCGATCGACGCTGTGCTGTTACTTGATATGCTTTGATGATCCACGTATTGCTATCATGTAAATTAGCTACCGTAGAAATCCTTATGATATATACAATACAGACAGAGTCTGGATTTAAGGTGCTTTAAATTTTGTATCTAGCGGTTATTCTGATGATGCAGATTGAAATGGAACGTTGAAACAATATAACAGTGGTAACACACAACAAGGTTTTTGCAAGAACCAGAGAAGTTAAAAGAATTTAAAAAAAAACAACAAAAACATGTTTATAAATTTGGGGGACTCTTTTGTTACAGGATTTATTAGACGCTGCTAAAAGTGGTGACTTGGAAACTGTTGAAAAGTGTTTACACTATAAGGCCAATGTCAACTGTAAAGATGAAGATGTAAGTTGCTACATTGCTTCTAAAAAAAAATTAATGAATTAATTGGTTACGCCATTGTTTACTGTGGGTATTGCGTACACAATGTAATGTGGGTACTCATATAACAAAACATATACGTGAAAAGTTAACATCTAGTTTGTACATGTGGGTAAAACATTATTTTACTAGCACGCATTGGCAGTTGATTCTTCTGTTCGTCTACAAGGCACAATTTATACTAACACGCATTAACTATTTATTATTTGTCATATCTAGACAACTTTATTATAAATATATAATTCATGTGCAGACCAGTAATTAGTACATATGTTTGTCATCATTACCAGAATAGCAATACATTACTGGAAATTATGCATAATACATGTCTAGTATCATACATTTCAGTACTTTTGTATGTGAAAAGTAACATATTTTACAATATACACTACTGGTAAAAATACAGAATACATTTGTCAAGTATTACACGTGTATGTACTGCACGTGTAAACTTCAGGAAAAATACATATTGCTAGTACAACTATCACATATTTAAAAATAACAGGCAAATGAACATAAACAGAATGCCAATACAGACAATTTGGAAAACATACATTACGCATAAACATGTGTATGACACCATTTAGAAATTAACAAGATAATAACTAGGAAAAATAAATGCTATTTTGCAGTATTTTCCTTTGATATTTGTGTGCGATATTATTCCATCTCACTCTACTAGCATGAGATAGGCCCATCTCAACTCGCTGTCAAGACGTCGTTAAGTAAACACTGTGACGTCACAATGTTACAAAACAGCGATAAACAGATTATTTACGTTTTATCAAACTCGATGCATTTTCTCGTCATCTCATCTCAGGGCTGTCGCCCTTCGATGAGATATGGACGAGAAAACGCATCTCGTTTCAAAAAACGTAAATAATCTATAAATATATATATATATATATATATATATATATATATATATATATATATATATATATATATATATATATATATATATATATATATATATAAGTCTAGAAGATTATGCAACGATACAAATGACGGTGTTTATTGTCATAAATTTAGACACAGACTGACCAACGAATGGCCGTAGTCATTGAGTGTCAATATAAATAAATAACGTAAACAATCATAACATATTAATCTTAAACTTTCTCATTTGAAATGAACCCAAAACTTTTTTTATAGTTGCTTCTCAGTCCGCTAACCGGGGACGTGCCGTGCTGTTATTTGGCTTTGCTCAAATATTCCAACAAGATGTAATCAAAATTATCAAGGTGACAAATTCATTACGCCAGACGCGCGTTTCGTCTACTTAAGACTCATCAGTGGCGTTTAACTCTAAATGTTTAAGACATTCTTCAATGGGATATGGAATAATATTTTTTTCATTGGGAGATGGAATAAAATAAGTCCACTGGGATCGTGTAAATACACAATACAGGCAGTTCAAAATATTATATAAAGAGTCTAAAAGAATTCTGCTAAACCAGTAAACTTATTTAGTATCGGATCGACAAACATGACGATACAGCATAAACAAAAAATAATAATATACAAGTCTAGAAGATTATGCAACGATACAAATGACGGTGTTTCTTGTCATAAATTTAGACTCAATGACTAAGGCCATTCGTTGGTCAGTCTGTGTCTAAATTTATTTGCACGATCCCAGTGGACTTATATTATTCCATCTCCCAATGAAAAAAATATTATTCCATATCCCATTGAAGAATGTCTTAAACATTTAGAGTTAAACGCCACTGATGAGTCTTAAGTAGACGAAACGCGCGTCTGGCGTAATGAATTTGTCACCTTGATAATTTTGATTACATCTTGTTGGAATATTTGAGCAAAGCCAAATAACAGCAGGGCACGTCCCCGGTTAGCGGACTGAGAAGCAACTATAAAAAAAGTTTTGGGTTCATTTCAAATGAGAAAGTTTAAGATTAATATGTTATGATTGTTTACGTTATTTATTTATATTGACACTCAATGACTAAGGCCATTCGTTGGTCAGTCTGTGTCTAAATTTATGACAAGAAGCACCGTCATTTGTATCGTTGCATAATCTTCTAGACTTGTATATTATTATTTTTTGTTTATGCTGTATCGTCATGTTTGTCGATCCGATACTAAATAAGTTTACTGGTTTAGCAGAATTCTTTTAGACTCTTTTTAACATTTATAACATGAAAGTACAGCAGTCGTGTATGTCGCCGACTAGATATCAACAAGATAAACTGTATCACGGTGTAGATTATTTGGTTAGGTTAAAATATATGCAACAACACGAATTACAAATACGCATGTTGCTTCATAAACAGATACAAATTTACACTACCACAAATGTCATTACATATATCTATACTACATTACAAACCAACAGACTTCCTTAAGTCAGTATGTCCTTTACATGTATTACACATGTAAAATGTACTGCAACAACAATAAAGAATTAGTTATAATATCTAATTATATACTTAAACATAAGAAAATCGAACTGTTAGCCTTTGATCTCCAATTATATATCTAAGAATAAATGTGGCCAAAATGTTTCAGGATCCATTGACTAACCTTAGATTATAGTGAATAACACCATAAGTGTGGCCATATTTATTGTTCTAGGGAAAAACAGCACTTCACATGGCGGTAGATAAATGCCACACAGTCCTTGCAGCACTGCTGACAACAAAAGGGGCTGATATTAACAGCCAGGATAACTTAGTATGTATTCTTTGGTGGAAGATTCTGTTTACTTCATTTTTGAGCTTTTGTCTTTTTGTGAAAATATTATTATTAACACTGTTATGGATATTGTATTTCAAAATTTACTGTTTAATATCTATTGATGATATAAATATCCCGGCACTATAGTGTATCCATTATTTTAGCAATCTCATTGTTCAGGGAAATATTAGTCTTAGCAACAATAGTTACAAAAAGTTATTTATACGTTGAGCTCATATCTATAATGCGTTTTTAATGGTTGAGATGATAAAAAATACATTATTACATCGACATGAAATATTTCAACATTAATGTGGCATTCTGTTACTAGTCGTTTTGTTCTTCCTCATAATATATCAAGTTTAATGAGATCTATCACAGGAACTACATATGTAGCTGTATTACTTAGACAGACGATTTGAAGACACAGTGTTTGTCCTTATTAACAGATCAACAAGATAAACAACTGGAAAAAAACATGAAATATATTTCAAGCATCACACATGTACTACTAACATTTTTCCATTGTCAGATTGCAACGACAAACTCCTGTAATAAATGCATGACACATATTGCATCATCAAGCATTTAATAATTACAGGCATGTGTATGTCACCATTATTAAATCAACAAGGTGACTACTAGGCAAAATTACATAATACATATGTCTAATATCAAACATGCACGTACTGTACTAAGTGTTTGTCATCCCTAATAGATGATATGAACTGGGAAAGAAACATAACACATATTGCTAGTATCAAACATTTAAGAATAAAACGCAAATTAACATAAACAGAATACAAATACAAACAATCTGGAAACTATACATGACACATAGACAAGTATAAATCGCTGTTAAGAAACAAGATATACAATTAGGTTGGCGATCATCAAGCAGTGGGCGTTAAATGACTCTCCTTGAAAATTTCAATATTTCACTATAAATGTAACCGAAATGCTGCACGTTTCATTGATTAACCTTAAATTATAATGAATAACACCATTAATTTTACCATATTAATTGTTCTAGGGAAATACACCACTTCACATGGCGGCAGAGAAAGGCAAAACAGACATTGCAGCACTGCTGATATCAAATGGAGCTGACATTAACAGTCAGACTATCTGATGTATGTATATCTCAGTCGTAGGTCTGGTTTACTTCACGTTTGTACTGAATGAGAATGAAAATATCAGTGGACACCATTTTCAAGATTATCTGTTAAGATATCTATAGTAAGTCTTTAATGGATAACCTCATAAAACATCTACTTTAACATCAAAGTATAATATTTTTACATAAGTTTTACTCGATGTTTTGTTTCAAATCTGAAAATGTTTTAATATGTATGATCTGTTACACAAAATACAAATGTAGATATATTACTTACACGAAGATTTGATCAGAAAATGTATTTTATTACATAGAAAATGTTGTGTTGACAAATAGCTGAATATTTATTGTCTAGGGCCATTCACCACTGCACCTGGCGGCATACAGTGGGCACACAGGTATGGCAGCACTTCTGATATCAAAGCGGGACGAACATTAATATCCTGGATAATTTTGTATGCATTCCTCAGTGGAATTGTGCTTTACTCTACTTTTGTCTAATTAATAAAAAATATAAATGTTCATCTTGTTATGGTCGACATGTAATTTTCATGATTAATTAAAAAATTATGTTTCACCATGCAATTTATTTTACGCGTCTATTTCTAGACTCAGAAAATATTAATCTATATGTTTGTTAAAGAAACTTGTTTTTAATACTTTGAACACATAAAACTATAATACGTTTCAACTGACTGACATGATAAAACATTACTATTACATGCAAATAAAATATTTTAACTTAAGTATGCCCATTTCGTTACTCGTCGTGTTGTTTCAAATCTGAAAAAAGCCAAGTTACAAAAACTACATATGTAGGTGTATTACTGACACTAAATAGATTTTATTGCAAAATGTTTGGTATTTACAGAGAAATTGTGTTTAAAAATAGATGCGTATTAATTGTTCTAGGGCCAGACACCACTACACCTGGCGTCACACAGAGGGCACACAGATATAGCAGCACTTCTGATATCAAACGGAACGAACATGAATATCCTGAATAGTTTTGTATGTATTCCGCAGTTGAAGATTAGTTCGTGTTTTGCTCCATTTTCGCCCTAATCGAGAAAATATAAATGGTCATTTTGTTATGGTCAGAATGTAAGATTAATGGGTAATGTATGAAATTACGTTTCCCCTTACGCGGGTCTTTTACTATCAGAAAACATTAATCTTTATGTTTGTTACTAAAAATAGGTTTTAATACTTTCCGTTTAAACTGGCTAACATAAAAAATCTATTATTACAGACAAATAAAATATTTCAACATAAGTGTGGTCATTCTGTAACTAGTCAATGTTCTGAATATGAAATATCTTGTTTCATCTGTTGTTATATGCAGTTGTATTACTTACACTTAGATGATTTTAATAAATAACGTAAATATTACGTAACGTAATATGTAATGACTGTAAACAATCATTACGTTATTTACGTTAATAACGTAAATATTACGTAACGTAATATGTAATGATTGTAAACAATCTTAGTGTAAGTAATACAACTGCATATAACAACAGATGTAACAAGATATTTCATATTCTGAACAATGACTAGTCACAGAATGACCACACTTATGTTGAAATATTTTATTTGTCTGTAATATTAGATTTTTTTTATGTTAGCCAGTTTGAACGGAAAGTATTAAAAACCTATTTTTAGTAAAAAACATAAAGTTTAATGTTTTCTGATAGTAAAAGACCCGCGTAAGGGGAAACGTAATTTCATACATTACCCATTAATATTATATTCTGACCATAACAAGATGACCATTTATATTTCCTCAATTAGGGCGAAAATGGAGCAAAACACGAACTTATCTTCAACTGCGGAATACATACAATACTATTCAGGATATTCATGTTCGTTCCGTTTGATATCAGAAGTGCTGCCATATCTGTGTGCCCTCTGTGTGACACCAGGTGTAGTGGTGTCTGGCCCTAGAACAATAAATACGCATCTATTTTTAAACACAATTTCTCTGTAAATACCAAACATTTTGCAATAAAATCTAATTAGTGTCAGTAATACACCTACATATGTAGTTTTTGTAACTTGGCTTTTTTCAGATTTGAAACAACACGACGAGTAACGAAATGGGCATACTTAAGTTAAAATATTATATTTGCATGTAATAGTAATGTTTTATCATGTCAGTCAGTTGAAACGTATTATAGTTTTATGTGTTCAAAGTATTAAAAACAAGTTTCTTTAACAAACATAAAGATTAATATTTTCTGAGTCTAGAAATAGACGCGTAAAATAAATTGCATGGTGAAACATAATTTTTTAATTAATCATGAAAATTACATGTCGACCATAACAAGATGAACATTTATATTTTTTATTAATTAGACAAAAGTAGAGTAAAGCACAATTCCACTGAGGAATGCATACAAAATTATCCAGGATATTAATGTTCGTCCCGCTTTGATATCAGAAGTGCTGCCATACCTGTGTGCCCACTGCATGCCGCCAGGTGCAGTGGTGTATGGCCCTAGAACAATAAATATTCAGCTATTTTTCAACACAACATTTTCTCTGTAATAAACACATTTTCTCATCAAATCTTCGTGTAAGTAATATATCTACGTTTGTATTTTGTGTAACAGATCATACATATTAAAACATGTTCATATTTGAAACAAAACATCGAGTAAAACTTATGTAAAAACATTATATTTTGATGTTATAGTAGATGTTTTATGAGGTCATCCATTAAAGACTTACTATAGATATCTTAACAGGTAATCTTGAAAATGGTGTCCACTGATATTTTCATTCTCATTCAGTACAAACGTGAAGTAAACCCGACCTACGTCTGAGGTATACATACATTATAGATAGTCTGACTGTTAATGTCAGCCCTATTTGATATCAGCAGTGCTGCAATGTCTGTTTTGCCTTTCTCTGCCGCCATGTGAAGTGGTGTATTTCCCTAGAACAATTACTATGGTAACATTTATGGTGTTATTCATAATAATTTAATGGTTAATCAATGAAACTTGCAGCATTTCGGTTACATTTATAGTGAAATATTGAATTTTTCAAGGAGAGTCATTAAACGCCCACTGCTTGATGATCGCCAACCTAATTGTATATCTTGTTTCTTTACAGTGATATACACGTGTCTATGTGTCATGTATAGTTTCCAAATTGTTTGTATTTGTATTCTGTTTATGTTAATATGCGTTTTATTCTTAAATGTTTGATACTAGCAATATGTGTTATGTTTTTTCCCAGTTCATATCATCTATTAGGGATGACAAACACAAAGTACGTGCATGTGTGATATTAGACATATGTATTATGTAATTTTGCCTAGTAGTCACCTTGTTGATTTGGTAACGGTGACATACACATGCCTGTAATTATTAAATGCTTGATGATGCAATATGTGTCATGCATTTATTACAGGAGTTTGTCGTTGTAATCTGACAATGAAAACATGTACATGTGTGATGCTTGAAATATATTTCATGTTTTTTTCCAGTTGTTTATCTTGTTGATCTGTTAATAAGGACAAACACTGTGTCTTCAAATCGTCTAAGTCTAAGTAATACAGCTACATATGTAGTTCCTGTGATAGATCTCATTAAACTTGATATATTATGAGGAAGAACAAAACGACTAGTAACAGAATGCCACATTTATGTTGAAATATTTCATGTCGATGTAATAATGTATTTTTATCATCTCACCCATTAAATATATATATATTAATCAGGTCGTAATCTTGTATACAGAAGTATATATTAAACATAAAAAGTCCAACGTAACCAGAATTTACATTTCTATTTTCACAAGCGCTTTCATGTATCATTACAATCTTCAGGTGAATGTTTTTGTGAATCTATTGGTAACGTTTACGTGACGTGACGTTATTGTTAAAAGGGAGATAACTTAATCGATAAACACATGTACAAATAATTAATAATATATATTGTATATTGTAAATTATGATCGTACATTTAAAGATGGTTTAAACTTTTTAATAAAGTTTTTCTCCTTAATTTCTCGTATAAATCCGTCTTCTTTAAATATTTTGTAAAAAAGGAATATTTTAAAAACTCCGCCTCCACATGTTTCAAGATGTGAACTTAGTGGTATTTTTCTGTAGGCGGGGTCTCTTATCTGTTGACGGTGGATCCGCATTCGTTCCGAAAGTAAATTTCCCGTTTGCCCAATGTATATTTCATCACATCCAGAGCATTTAATGCAATAAATTAAGTTAATTGATTTGCAATTCATATTTGCACTTGCGTATATTTTAGTTCCATTTTTAGATGTCATTTCGCACCCAGTGTGAATATAGTTACAAGTACCACAACGACTATCATTGCATTTCGAGACAGTATAGTTTTGTTCCGATCTCTGTGGGTCAAATTTGGCCTTAGTTAATAGCCGATTCAAAATTTTTGGTTGTCTTTTGCTCTGAATGATTGTATTTTCGTTAATTAAATCTTTCAGTTCATCGCTAGGTGTGATAATAGGCAAACTGGATCGTGCCATTCGGAAAAGATTTGGATTTCCTGGGTTGTGGGTGAAAACACACGGTATTTGTGCGTCACTGGTTTCTGGTTCACTTTGTGTTTTCAAGAGTTCTTTCCTTTGTAATTTTTTAGCACGATCTATTCCATTTCTAATTAATTTTTTAGGGTATTTCTGTTTCCGCAGGAATTCTTCTAATTCATGGAGTCTTTGATTTTAGTTTCCAAATCATCTACAACGGTGCAAATTTTTCGGGCCAAACAATAAGGAATATTTCTTCTGGTATGGAACGGATGACATGAGTTGAAATTCAAATATTGATGCGTATCGGTACTTTTATAAAATATATCAGTTTTAACATATCCATCTTTGATTAGCACCATAATATCTAAAAATGGTAAGTGTGTACGACTTGTTTCCCTCGTAAATTTAATGGCTGGGTGTAAATTATTTAAAATTGCTGTGAATTCGTTTAATAATTCTTCCGATTGTGTCCATATTATGAAACAGTCGTCAAGGAAACGTTTCAATGTTCTTTCAATTTGAGCGGAAATATTGGTTCCGAATGCTTCTTCTATTTTATGTTACAGTTTCTCTTCAAGATAACCCATTACTAGGGTGGCATATGTAGGGGCAAATTTTGTTCCCATTGCTGTACCCCGTATCAGAATGTAATTTTTTCCATAAAAAAAGAACGTATTATTTTCCAATATCCATTAACGGAGTCTAATATAAATTCAATAGAGAACCGTTCTGAGATTATGTTTTTGTGTCTCTCTACCCAATATTTTATGGCTTCTATTCCTAAATCGTGCGGGATATATATATATATATATATATATATATATATAAAGAGTCTAAAAGAAAGCTGCTAAACCAGTACACTTATTTAGTATCGGATCAACAAACATGACGATACATAAAAAATAATAATATACAAGTCTAGAAGATTATGCAACGATACAAATGACGGTGTTTCTTGTCAAAAATGTATACACAGACTGACCAACGAATGGCCTTAGTCATTGATTGTCAATATAAATAAATAACGTAAATAATCATAACATATTGATCTTAAACTTTCTTATTTCAAATGAACCCAAAACTTTTTTTATAGTTCCTTCTCAGTCCGCTAACCGCGGATGTGCCGTGCAGTTACCTGGCTTTGCTCAAATACTCCAACAAGATGTAATAAAAATTTTCAAGGTGACACATTCATTACGCGAGACGCACGTTTCGTCTACTTAAGACTCATCAGTGGCGTTTAACTCTAAATGTTTAAGATATTCTTCATTTGGGAGATGGAATAATTTTTTTTTTCATTTGGAGATGAAATAATAAAAGTCCACTGGGATCGTGTAAATACACAATACAGGCAGTTCAAAATATTACGTAAAGATTCTAAAAGAAAGCTGCTAAACCAGTACACTTATTTATTATCGGATCGACAAACATGACGATACAGAATAAACAAAAAAAAATAATATACAAGTCTAGAAGATTATGCAACGATACAAATGACGGTGTTTCTTGTCAAAAATGTAGACTCAGACTGACCAGCGAATGGCCTTAGTCATTGAGTGTCAATATAAATAAATAACGTAAACAATTATAACATATTAATTTTAAACTTTCTCATTTCAACTGAACCCAAAACATTTTTATTGTTGCTTCTCAGTCCGCTAACCGCGGACGTGCCGTGCTGTTACTTGTCTTTGCTCAAATATTCCAACAAGATGTAATCAAAATTATCAAGGTGACATATTCATTGCGACATTTTATATATACGTAAACAAGTCACATATTGATCTTAAACTTTCCAAAAAACTCCAATTAAATATTTGTATATAAGTGTGACCGACATGTTACAATTATTATTGACTAAACTTAGCTTATTATGAATGACATCATAATTGAGGCCATATTTATTGTTCTAGAAAACGACACCACTTCATCTGGCGGCAGAGAAAGGCAACATAGACTTTGCTACACTGCTGATATCAAAAGGGGCCGACATCAACAGACAGGATGACGAGGTGGGTATTCCTCGGTAGAAGGTCCTGTTTTACTTCATTTGTGTTCTGAATCAGAAAATGTCAATGTTAAGCTTGTTATGTCAAAAATATTTTATGATTAATTGTTTTATTTTTTTCAATGATATAAAGCATCCCACCACTATTATGTAACCATTTATTTTAGTTGTCTAGCAAAACAGAATCAGCAAATATCAGTTTTAACAACATTTGCTACAAAAGGTTCTGTTTTTTATATTTTGACCACAGTGATCTATAGTATAACTTCAAAGAATAATAGGATAAAGCATCCATTATTTTAATAAAATATTTTTTTTCACAAAAAGTTGTTTTATATATTTTCCACAGAGATTTATAGTACGCGCTTAATGGCATACATGATAAAACATCCATTATTACATACCAATAAAATATTTCAACATAAATTTACCTTCTCTGTTACCAGCCATTTTGTTCCGATTCTGAAAATATCAAGTTTTATTAGAATGTTTAAGTTTTGTACTTAATCAGAAAATATTAATGTTCATTATGTTATCGCTGACAAGTTGTAATATTCAAGATTAATTTCAATATTTATTTTGCAACACGTTATTTCAATGTTTGCTACAAAAAGTTCTCTTTTCTACAATAACCACACATAGATATATAATAACATTTTTAACGACTGGAATAAAAAAAACATATATTATTTCGTAAAAAAATTAATTTTTTTTCATAAGTGTTTGCCTATTTTACAGAAACATATCAATCTTAAAGTGTCGTATGAAAAGGTACTTTTTATACATTCACCTCATACATCCAACAGAAAAGATTTGGTTTTCTTTTCTCTTTGTCTAGAATCTAACAATGCCATTTGTTTTAAAGATTTGTAAAAGAAAAAAAATTTGTTATATGTAGTTACATACATTAAGAAGATTTGATGACAAAATGTTTGCAATTTGCAAGGAAATTGTTGTGATTAACACATACTTATTAATCTAGGAATGGAAAGTCATGTTTTACTTCATTTTTGTACTGAAAAAAGTATCTTCATTTTGTTATGTCAGACATGCAAGATTTATCATTTTTATTAACAATAACATATTTCACCATACGTATGGCCATATATTTTATTAGTCTCCTTACAGAATAAGAAATATCAATCTTTATGTTTGCTACAAAAAGTTTCTTTTATACTTTGACCACAGAGATCTATTATATGTATTTAATCACGGACATGACAAAACACCCATTAAAATATACAAATACAATATTTCAACATAAGTGTGGTCATTTTGTAACTCGTTGTGTTGTTTCTGAAAATATTAAGTTTTATCGGATCTGTTAGAAAAACTAAACTACATATGTAGCGGTATTACTTACACTGCAAAGATTTAAATAACAGAATATTTGTGAGCAATAACAAACTAACAAGCTACACTACTGGGAAAAATATATGAAACATGTGTCACGTATCATAATTGTACGTGCTACAGACATTTGTTACACTAACAGATTAAAAAACCGATAAATTAATGTCATAAATACTTGATACATCACACTTGTACTTTCTGTAGACATGTGTTAGTCACCATTACCATATTATTAACTTCAAGTCTTATAACTGGAAAACATTATATAAATCTCTCCAGTTACACACATTTAAGTACTACAGTCATATGTATGTCAACACATTATTAGATAAACTGTATCATACGGTAAACTACATATTTGGTAAGGTAAAAATATCTGAAAAGACACGAATTACAAAAATGCAGATGAAAGTGTATACAATCAAACAGGTCCTTACATATATCTATACTGAACAACAATCTGGCAGTTTTGCACAAATAAGTATTCCCTGTACATGTATTAAACATGTACAATAATAGGAAACACTTTTAAATCATTTGTTAATATTTAATTATATATTTCATCATTAGCAAACCGAACTGTCTGCCAAAAACTTCCAATGAAATATTTATCTATAATTGTGACCGACATGTTACAAGAATTATTGACTAACTTTAGATTATAATGAATTACATCATAAGCGAGGCCATATTTATTGTTCTAGAAAAAGACGCCACTTCACCTGGCGGCAGAGAAAGACCACATAGACCTTGCAGGACTGCTGATATCAAAGGGGGCTGACATTAACAGCCAGGATGACGAGGTATGTATTCCTCAGTTAAATGTTCTGCTTGACTTCATTTTTGTGCTGAATCAAAAATATCAATGTTAAGCTTATTATGGCCAACATATATTAAGATTAATTGTTTAGTTTCTTTATATATAAAGTATAAAGTATCTCAACGCTACTGTGTAGCCATTTATTTTAGTATTCTCACTATTACAGTCAGCAAATATCAGTTTTAACTACCTTTGCTACAAAAGGTTGTGTTTTAATATTTTGACCACAGTGATCCATAGTACAACTTCAAAAACTGACATGATAATGCATCCATTAGTTTAGACAAATAACTGTTTTTACAAAAGTTGTTTTTATACATTGCCCACATAGATTTATAGTAATTATTTAATATCATACATGATAAAACATCCATTATTACATACAAATAAAATATTTCAAGATAAATGTGGCCTTTCTCTTTGCATCCTTTTTGTTCTGATTCTGAAATATCAAGTATTATTAGAATGTTTAAGTGTTGTACTTAAGCAGAAAATATTATTTTAATTTTGTTATTGCTCACATGTTGTAATATTCAGAATTAATTTAAATATTTCTTTTACTACACGTTTTCTTCTGTTTTCAGAATAAGAACATATCAATCATTGCAATGTTTGCTACAAAAAGTTATATTTTGCAGAATACTTACACATAGATAGATGAATAATAACTTTTTAACGGATGAAACGAAAAAAAACCATACATTATTTCTGAAATATCATGATAGGTGTGGCTAGTTATTTTTCGTGTTTGCCTATTTGTATCGAAAAATATCAATCTTAACGCGTATTATAAAAATTTTTTTTATACATTCACTACATACATCCTTTCGACATGTGGCGATTTATTATTCTTGTCTCTTTGTATAGAATCTAAAACTAGCATTTTTTTAATAGATTTGTAAATAAAAATCAATTTTATACGTAGTTGCATGACATACTTTGAGCAGATTTGACGACGAAATGTTTTTAATTTGCAAGGAAATTGTTGTTGTTAAAAATAGTTGGATATTTATTTTCTAGGGTTGGACACCACTTCACCTGGCAGCACATAGAGAACACACAGATGTGGCAGCACTTCTGATATCAAACGGGCCTTACTTTAACATCCAAGCTAATTATGTATGTATTCCTCGTTGAACAATCGTATTGTACTTCATTTTTGTACTAAATCAGAAATAATGATGCCAATATTGATTTATGTTAAGATTTAATCATAGAATTTGTGTGCCAATTAACAGACTAACAGACGAAACTACTGGAAAAATATATGAAGCAAATTCCGTGTATTAAAGATGCACATACTACAGACACAGGCGCCTCGGTGGCCGAGTGGTCAAGGTAGTACGTCTACTATTGATCACGTGGTCTGAAATTGCGGGTACGATTTTCCAATCTTAAATGACAAGGATTGCAAGTTTTCCTACCGCAGGTCGGGTGTTTTCTCCGGGTACTCCGGCTTCCTCCCCAAATAAAACTGGACGCCATGATATTGCTGAAACATTGCTGAAAGTGGCGTTAAACACCATCAGACAAAATAAACAAAACATACTACAGACATGTATTTCATTAACAGATGAACACGATAAACTCCTGTAATAAATACATGCAACATATGGCAAATATCACACATTAAATTACTACAGGGACGTGTATGTCTCCATTACCAGACCAACAAGGTGGACCATGAAAAGTACACATACATATGACCAATATCACATAGTATGAACTACACACATGTGTTTGTCACCATTACAAAATAAAATAATTTGAAGATAAACTGGAAAAATGCATGATACATATTGTCAGTGTCACAAATACAAGTACTTTAGACATGTAAATGTTACCATTTCAAGAACAACAAGATTAACTACAAGGAGAAAAACAAATACTTATGTCCAGTATAACACATATACGCATTATGGATATGGGTTTGTACCCATTAACAAGATTAACAAGATAAATTCATGGAAAACACATGACATAGTATAACACATTTAAGAACTACAGACATGTGTATGTCATCGTCTTTGGATAAACATTATCACGGTGTAGACTATATATTTGGTTAATAAAAATATATGATATGACATGAATTACAAATTTGCATGTTGCCTCTTAAACAGATAGAAATACATGCCACTACGCATGTCATTATTATCTCTATACTGCACAAGATTGAATTTAATTTGATTAGAATGTTGTTTTAACGCCACTTTCAGCAATTTTTCATCTATATCATGGAGTCCATATTTTATTGGGGGAGGAAGCCGTAGTACCCGGAGAAAACCCCCGAAATTCGGTAGGAAAACTGGCAATCCATGTCAACTAAGATTGGAGTCGAGTACACCCTGCCTGTAGTGAGAATCGAACCCACAATCTCAGTGTTGACAGACCAAGTGATCAATAGTAGACGAACTACCTTAACCACTCGGCCTACTGCACAAGAAAAATTGGTTATAATATCTAAGTATATATTTCATCAAGAGAAAACCGAACTGCCAACCATTAATCTCTAATTAAATATTTAACTATAAGTATGACCGACATGTTGCAATATCCATTGATTATCGTTAGATTGTTATGAATAATACACTAGGTTTCGGGGTATTTATTGTTCTAGATGAAAAAACTGCTTTATTTGGCGATAAAGGAAGGCCGCACAGACCTGGCAGCACTGCTGATATCAGAGGGAGCTGACGTAAACAGTCGTATTCCTAATAAGGTATGTATATCTGACTTCATTTTTGTACAAAATCAGAAAATACCAATGTTCATCTTGCAAACATATGTTAAGAATATTTATTTCATTCCATTTAATGATATACATTATCCAATAATTACTGTTTTGCCACTAACTTTTGTATTCTATTTGTACAGAAAATAGAAATATCAGTCTTTACAAAATTTGTGACAAGTTATTTATATATTTTGCATAGAGAGATGTATAGTACAGTTTTAAATGCTAAAAATAATAATGCATTATTTATTTCATTCAAATTAAATATTTCACTATAAGTGTAGTTATTTAGTCAACTTTTCTCATTGACCTTAATCAGAAAATAATTTTAAAGAGTGTTTATTACAGAAATTTACACACTTTATATATTTATTGTTCTAGAAAGAGATAATGAACGACGAGTCACATGAACATATATACATAAATATGGAAAATGTTGGGCAGGATAATTTGGTATGTAATAGGTCGTGTTTTACTTCATTTTTTACTGAATCGGAAAACATGTCCATCTGTTATGAAAATATCAGAAAGTTTTTTATTCTTTGACATCATTGATCTATAGTTTAATGGTTTACAGTGTTAAATATTTCTACTTTCTTACATTCATTTCACCATTAGTGAGGCCATTTATTTTACTCGTTTCTTTGCCTGAATCATAAATACAATATATTATTAGATTATTGGAAAACTTACTTGTTATTTGTAGATGTATTAGTATCATTGAGAAAATGCTTATTTAGAGAGAAATTAATGTTTTAACACTCTTTATATTTGTTTTTCTAGCCGCAGCTAAGAAACTAGATCAGAGATTATTAACCAATAAGCATAACGAACGAAACTGATATGGAAACATTTAAAAGATTCATTAAATAATATATTTAAACATAAGCGTCGCCATTTGTTTTAAATGTATGTTTGTGCAGAATCACACATTACTAGTCTTAGTGATATTGATTAAAACATCTAAATATATTTTTGTTCTGAATAAGAAAATATTGCATCGAAACGATTACACAAATACATTTGTAATAAGTAGCAGTATTAATTACACTCAGAACACTTGATTACCAAATGTTCTAATTTTAAGACAATTGGTAGTGTTCAAACATTATTTTATATTGTTCTAGGAAATGACACTCCTTCACCTCACAGCAACAAACGGCCACACAGACCTGGCAGCTCTGCTGATATCAAAGGGGGCTGACATTAACTGTCAGACACGCGATAAGGTATGTATATCAACAAACTGTCAGACTCGTGATAAGGTATGTAAATCTACAAAAAGGACCAGTTTGTACTCGATCAGAAAATTCCCATGATCAACATTTAAGATTAATTGCTTAAATTTCATGATATACAGTATCTCGCCATTACTGTGTAACCATTTATTTTTGTTGTATCTTGAACAGAATCAGCAAAAATCAGTCTTAACAACATTCATTACACAACGTTGTAGATTATGATTTTATCACTGTGATCCATCGTACATCTGTTATTGCTGACGTGATTAAACATCTATTATTTCATACAAATAAAATATTTTAACATAAATGTGGCCATTATGTTACTCGTCGTTTTGTTCTGATTACGCAAACTACATATGTAGCTGTATAAGTCACACTGAGAAGATTTGATCACAAAATGTCGATGCTACAGAGAAATTGTTATGTTTAAAAACGATAAATATTTGTTGTTCTAGGACCAGACCCCACTGCACCTTGCGGCAGAGAGAGGCCAAGCAGATATGGCAGCACTTATTATATCAAAAGGGGCTGACATTAATAGCCAAGATAACAATGTATGTGTTCCTCGGTTGAAGGCCGTGTTTTACTACATTTTATTATTGAATCCAAATATTAATGTCCATCTTGTTACGATCGACATGTTGTAATACTCCTGATAAATTTAAAAAAAAATAATAAAATATTTTCACATTACGTGTAGCCATTAATTGTATTCCTATCTTTTCATAATAAGAAAAAATCTCATTAAAAGGATTACTTCTACAAGTTCCTTTTCACAAAATGATCTATATTGCTTTTTTGACTGCCGAAGTGTTTAAAAATCCATTATGATACAAATTAATTATTTCACCATAAGTGTGGCCAGCCATTTATCGTACTTGCCTCTTTGTACAGAATACAAAAATGTCAATTTTTACACAAGTTTGGTTTTTTAGATACTTTAATTACCAATATTTCAGCATATGTGTGTGTGCATTAATTTTATTTGTTCAAATTTTACAGTACTTTTCATAATATCTGTGTTCTATACATTGACATTATTTGACGTACGCCTTTAATGGCTAACGAGATAAGACATCTGTTTAATATATACAAATAGAATATTTCAACATAAATGGCCAAATTAAATTGTTGTGCTTCAATATTATTGTTCTAGGCCAAGACACCACTTCACCTGGCGGCAGAGGAAGGCCATTCAGATGTAGCAGCACTTCTAATAACAAAAGGAGCCGATATTAACATTCAAGATAACTATGTATGTATTTCTCTGTGGAAAGTCATGTTTTACTTCATTTTTGTTCTATATCAGTTAATATCAAAGTCCACATTGTTGTTATTGCTGGAATGTGACACTCACGATTCATATCAAGATGGTATCGGCAGTTATAAATATTTTGGTTACCCTCAGTTATCCTTTACTGATCAAAACATCACAAGTTGAGCAGATAAAAAAGAGTTAAATTTATGTCCCCCTGTGGAATCCTTACTCAACCTCGTGAAATTGTCATGTATTAGCAAAGGTCAGGTCTAGATCCTCACCTTTAAACGATGTAAAGTTGAGGTACCCTTGTAAATAATTATTTTTAGCACAGGACGGGTGATTCCAACTCTGAAACCATGACTGCATTCACTGATAAATACTAGGTCTATTCTGTTTATGTAAAGTAAAGCATCCCTACCCCCACTTGTTAATAATTATATATTATCTCAGTAGTGGTTTATGATCATGAAACCTTCCCACATTCACTGATCAAGACAAAGTCAATTTTTACGATTTAATGTTGAGATCAAGTGCCCTACGTCATCCCTACTCCCACTTGTAAATATTCAGGGCTGTAACTAGTTTTTCCTTGAGGTAGGTATGTTTTAGATCATTTCGAGACTACGCGTCGCGTGCCACCATAACTGTTGAACTTTACCTTGAATTTTGAAGCTAAAATGTTGATGTTTACAGGACATCATTGTTATAAAGAAGTGTTGTTATTTTGTTAATTCAGTTATTTGTGGACATTCTGTTTCTTTGTTTTTATCGGTAGATGTATTTGTTCTTACAGGAAAGGACAGCACTGGACATTGCGAAAGGAGAGGCAAAGATATTACTACAAGTAAGGTTTTTTAACTGATCATATACAGTAAAGTATTTCTACTTCTTAATGTAGCGATGATGACTTAAACATCTTATTCTTTGTAATGTCTGGTTAAATAAATTGTAGTGTAAGTGCAGTTGACACCTTAACCAATACCATGGTTACTACATCTGTAAGCCCGGTAAAGCGATGATATAAAAATATAATGATGTTAGGTATGAAATAATAGTTTGTTTATGTGCTAAACAACGTGTAGTGTATGTGTAGTGGACGTACATTAAACCCCATTCTGTTATCAAGGGTTAAATTGTAGGTTAGTTATGAATACAATAAAGTGTAGTAGGTTAGTAGGTGTATAATGCCAGACACCATAATGACGTCTAGTGAAAAATAGATGTAAACCTCAAGGGAAAAATCAAAGTTTATGTGTCAGCTTAATAGGTGTAATATAGCTTACTAAGTGTAATAACGTATGCTGGACACGTAAATCAAACACCAATATGGTATTAGATTTTATATGTGTTAAATCAAATGCAGTGATCGTGTAACAGGTACCTTAACTAAAACATCAGTGCTCCAGTGATCGGTTTTGTATGGTGTACACATGGTGAACTAAACAAACATTATTTACCACATGCACCTGTCCAGTTAAATATGAACGCATGACCCCGAAGAAACCACCAAATTGACATTAACACACATGATGTGTGTCTCACAGTAAATCGAAAAGTGTAGATCCTCGGACAAGCACTGCTTGGTGTTAAGTGTCAATCAATTGTTTTGAGATAGAGAACACATATACATGTAGTTTACATGTATATATACGTACCATGGGCTTGTGTGGTGAGAAATCATAAGCTGTGTTTAGCCAAAATAAGTGGAGTGTTAGTGAAAGGGACGCCGTGCAGTTTTTGCTGTTCATGTGGCTTTTATTCGTAGTAAGCGTTCTTTTATCAGTAGATTATCCTTATGAACATTAACCTTTTGATATTTACATGATAATGTAAACATCGGTCTGTTATTTTCCTTAATATTGTATTTAAACTGTGTTGTTTAATGAAAGGTTTTATTATAGTTTATGCTATAGTTTATTATTTTTCTCATGTACCTATTGAATAATTCATTACATTTTAAAAGCTGCAGTGTTAATTTTAATTAGAGGTTTTGGTGAAGTTACTGCAAAAAAAATAAATTACAACTTAAATTCATTCCTCAAGAAGACCCAACGAATAACATCGATGACACATCAGCTGATGACCTGCTCTATTGACCTTTATTAGAAATGTGTTTGGAAGAAATATCTTGAACAGACACCAACATTTTCTTGCTGATTAATATTATAAACACATTGCATGTTCCAGCTCATAAATACTACAAACGCCACTGTGTTGTTGCTGATTAATATTACAGACACAAATGTGTTCTAGCTTCTTACAATCGCAAACATGTTCTAGCTGAATGATACAACGAGCACTATGATTTTATCTAAGTGATGATGCAAACACCAAATAGGTTTGTAATAGCTCCAATGCTAAGCATAACGTAAACAATTGATAATCGGGGTTTTTTCTCTAGTTAATTGAAAGTGGTTTTTTATCTCTACAACGCTACACAGGCTGTAGAATATTGTAACACTTTGGAGGAACGTCAAAAGTACGCACATACTCTATCCTCTGATGTCACAGTGCCTAGTGAGGATGCCCAGAGAAACATGCAGCCCACACGCCATGCTGGTGAATCTACGCCCAGTGATGTAAGTTTGTTATCATGATACTTCCAAATGAAGAACAATTAACCACTGTATAGTAATGTTTTGTGGTCTTTGAAATCTGATATGCTTCCAGGTTACACCTATGTTAGCTAATGTATGCCAATCTGGAGATTCGTGTCTAAACAGTTTTGTGATTTTGATGGATTTTAATTTTTGTACTTGATTTATTTTACAATAATAAAAAAATATGATTATATTGTATTCAGTAATTCCATTAGTGTTTGCAGTTCAGTTTTAATGGCAATTTTTCAGAATATCTCATATTTGGAAATTTTTTATTTTTGACTGACTTTAATGTGATTATAAAAATTCATAATTAATATTTAATAGCTTTTAAATATAATACATAAAATAGGATAAATATATTACTTTTTTTCTAATTTTGATGCGATATTTATTTTTCGACAGATTGTTTGTTTTATAAGAACCCAAACTATTGGCTTAAAACAGATTAATAAAACGTGTGTTATAATTAAACAATTTTAAAGAATCTTAAGTTCAGTGTACAGTTATTGTACCTATTATGAGTCTAGAAGATTATGCAACGATACAAATGACGGTGTTTCTTGTCAAAAATTTATACACAGACTGACCAACGAATGGCCTTAGTCATTGAGTGTCAATATAAATAAATAACGTAAATAATCAAAACATATTGATCTTAAACTTTCTTATTTCAACTGAACCCAAAACTTTTTTTATAGTTGCTTCTCAGTCCGCTAACCGCGGACGTGCCGTGCAGTTATCGAGGTGACACATTCATTACGCCAGACGCGCGTTTCGTCTACTTAAGTCTCATCAGTGGCGTTTAACTCTAAATATTTAAGATGTTCTTCATTTGGGAGATGGAATAATATTTTTTTTCATTTGGAGATGGAATAATATAAGTCCACTGGGATCGTGTAAATACACAATACAGGCAGTTCAAAATATTATGTAAAGAGTCTAAAAGAAAGCTGCTAAACCAGTACACTTATTTAGTATCGGATCGACAAACATGACGATACAGAATAAACAAAAAATAATAATATACATGTCTAGAAGATTATGCAACGATACAAATGACGGTGTTTCTTGTCAAAAATTTAGAAACAGACTGACCAACGAATGGCCTTAGTCATTGAGTGTCAATATAAATAAATAACGTAAACAATCATAACATAGTGATCTTAAACTTTCTCATTTCAACTGAACCTAAACATTTTTTATAGTTGCTTCTCAGTCCACTAACCGCGGACGTGCCGTGCTGTTACTTGGCTTTTCTCAAATATTCCAACAAGATGTAATTAAAATTATCAATGTGACACATTCATTACGACATTTTATATATACGTAAACAAGTCACATATTGATCGTAAACTTTCCAAAAAACTCCAATTAAATATTTATTTATAAGTGTGACCGACAATAATTATTGACTAAACTTAGATTATTATGAATGACATCATAATTGAGGTGGGGCCTCGGTGGCCTAGTGGTCAAGGTAGTTCGTTTACTATTGATCAAGTGGTCTGTCAACACTGAGATTGCGGGTTCGATTCTCACTGCAGGCAGGGTGTACTCGACTCCAATCTTAATTGACAAGGATTGCTAGTTTTCCTACCGCAGGTCCGGGTTCTCTCCGGATACTCGGGCTTCCTCCCCCAATAAAAACTGGACTCCATGAAATAGCTGAAAAATTTCTGAAAGTGGCGTTAAAACACAATTCAAACAAACAAACATAAATGAGGCCATATTTATTGTTCTAGAAAACGACACCACTTCATCTGGCGGCAGAGAAAGGCAACATAGACTTTGTTGCACTGCTGATATCAAAGGGGGCTGACATTAACAGACAGGATGACAAGGCGGGTATTCTTCGGTAGAAGGTCCTGTTTTACTTCATTTTTGTTCTGAATCAGAAAATATCAATATTAAGCTTGTTATGTCAAACATATTTTAAGATTAATTGTTTTATTTCTTTCAATGATATAAAGCATCTCACCACTATTGTATAGCCATTTATTTTAGATGTCTAGCAAAACAGAATCAGCAAATATCAGTTTTAACAACATTTGCTACAAAATGTTCTGTTTTTTATACTTTGACCACAGTGATCTATAGCATAACTTCAAAGAATAATAGGATAAAGCATCCATTATTTTAATAAAATATTTTTTTTCACAAAAAGTTTTTTTATAATATTTTCCACAGAGATTTATAGTACGCATTTAATGGCATACATGATAAAACATTCATTATTACATACCAATAAAATATTTCAACATAAATTTAGCTTTTCTCTTACCAGCCATTTTGTTCAGATTCTGAATATATCAAGAATGTTTAAGTTTTGTTCTTAATCAGAAAATATTAATGTTCATTATGTTACCGCTGACAAGTTGTAATATTCAAGATTAATTTCAATATTTGTTTTGCCACACGTATTCTTCCTTTTTCAGAATTAGAAAAATATCAATTATTTCAATGTTTGCTACAACAAGTTCTCTTTTCTACAATAACCACACATAGATATATAATAACATTTTTAACGATTGGAATAAAAAAAAAAACATTTATTATTTCTTAAAAAAAATTAAAATTTTATCTTCATAAGTTTTTGCCTATTTTACAGAAACATATCAATCTTAAAGTGTAGTATGACAAGGCCCTTTTTTATACATTCACTTCATACATCCAACAGAAGAGATTTGGGTTTCTTGTCTCTTTGTCTAGAATCTAACAATACCATTTGTTTTAAAGATTTGTAAAAGAAAAAAATTGTTTTATATGTAGTTACATACATTAAGAAGATTTGATGACAAAATGTTTGCAATTTGAAAGGAAATTGTTGTGATTAAAAAAAACTTATTAACCTAGGAATGGAAAGTCATGTTTAACTTCATTTTTGTAATGAAAAAGTAGCTTCATTTTGTTATGTCAGACATGCAAGATTTATCATTTTTATTAACAATAACATATTTCACCATACGTATGGCCATATATTTTATTAGTCTCCTTACAGAATAAGAAATATCAATCTTTATGTTTGCTACAAAAAGTTTCTTTTATACTTTGACCACAGAGATCTATTATATGTATTTAATCACGGACATGACAAAACACCCATTAAAATATACAAATACAATATTTCAACATAAGTGTGGTCATTTTGTAACTCGTTGTGTTGTTTCTGAAAATATTAAGTTTATCAGATCTGTTAGAAAAACTAAACTACATATGTAGCGGTATTACTTACACTGCAAAGATTTAAATAACAGAATATTTGTGAGCAATAACAACCTAACAAGCTACACTACTGGGAAAAATATATGAAACATGTGTCACGTATCATAATTGTACGTGCTACAGACATTTGTTACACTAACAGATTAAGAAAAACCGATAAACTAATGTCATAAATACTTGATACATCACACTTGTACTTTCTGTAGACATGTGTTTGTCACCATTACTATATTAATAACTTCAAGTCTTATAACTGGAAAAAACATTATATAAATCTCTCCAGTTACACACATTTAAGTACTACAGTCATGTGTATATCAACACATTATCAGATAAACTTTATCATATGGTAAACTACATATTTAGTTAGGTAAAAATATATGAAAAGACACGAATTACAAAAATGCAGATGAAAGTGTATACAATCACACAGGTCCTTACACCTTATCTATACTGAACAACAATCTGGCAGTTTTGCACAAATCAGTATGCCCTGTACATGTATTAAACATGTACAATATTAGGAAACACTTATAAATCATTAGTTGATATTTAATTATATATTTCATCATTAGCAAACCGAACTGTCTGCCAAAAACTTCCAATGAAATATTTATCTATAATTGTGACCGACATGTTACAAGAATTATTGACTAACTTTAGATTATAATGAATGACATCATAAGCGAGGTCATATTTATTGTTCTAGAAAAAGACGCCACTTCACCTGGCGGCAGAGATAGGCCACATAGACCTTGCAGGACTGCTGATATCAAAGGGGGCTGACATTAACAGCCAGGATGACGAGGTATGTATTCCTCAGTTAAATGTTCTGCTTGACTTCATTTTTGTGCTGAATCAAAAATATCAATGTTAAGCTTATTATGGCCAACATATATTAAGATTAATTGTTTAATTTTTTATATATAAAGTATAAAGTATCTCAAGGCTATTGTGTAGCCATTTATTTTAGTATTCTCACTATTACAGTCAGCAAATATCAGTTTTAACAACCTTTTCTACAAAAGGTTGTGTTTTTATATTTTGACCACAGTGATCCATAGTACAACTTCAAAAACTGACATGATAAAGCATCCATTATTTTAGACAAATAATTGTTTTTACAAAAGTTGTTTTTATACATTGCCCGCATAGATTTATAGTTATTATTTAATATCATACATGATAAAACATCCATTATTATATACAAATAAAATATTTCAAAATAAATGTGGCCTTTCTCTTTGCATCATTTTTGTTCTGATTCTGAAAATATCAAGTATTATTAGAATTTATTTATTAGAGTGTTGTACTTAAGCAGAAAATATTATTTTAATTTTGTTATCGCTGACATGTTGTAATATTCAGAATTAATTTGAATATTTCTTTAATACACGTTTTTTTCTGTTTTCATAATAAGAACATATAAATCATTTCAATGTTTGCTACAAATAGTTATATTTTCCACAATACTTACACATCGATATATAAAGACTTTTTAACGGATGAAACAAAAACAAACCTACATTATTTCGTAAATATCATTATAGGTGTGGCTAGTTATTTTTCGTGTTTGCATATTTGTATCGAAAAATATAAATCTTAATGCGCATTATAAAAAACATATTTTTATACATTCACCACATACATTCTTTATAGTACAAACCAAATATTTCAACATAAATGTGGCGATTTCTTATTCTTGTCTCTTTGTAAAGAATCTAAAACTGTCATTTTTATAATAGATTTGTAAATAAAAATCAATTTTATACGTAGTTGCATGACATACTTTGAGCAGATTTGATGACGAAATGTTTATAATTTGCAAGGAAATTGTTGTGGTTAAAAATAGTTGGATATTTATTTTCTAGGGTTGGACACCACTTCACCTGGCAGCACATAGAGAACACACAGATGTGGCAGCACTTCTGATATCAAACGGGGCTTACTTTAACATCCAAGCTAATTATGTATGTATTCCTCGTTGAACAATCGTATTGTACTTCATTTTTGTACTAAATCAGAAATAATGATGTCAATATTGATTTATATTAAAACAATGTTATGATTTATGTTCAAAATAACATATTTCACCATACGTGTGGCCATATATTTTATTCGTCTTTTTTCAGAATAAGAAAATATCAATCTTTATGTTAGCAACAAAAAGTATCTTTTATACTTTGTCAACAGAGACACATTGCATGTATTTAATGACTGACATGACAAAACACCCATTAAAATGTACAAATAAAATATTTCAACATACGTCTGGTGGTTGTTTTCTTTCTGAAAATATCAAATTTAATCAATATGTTTTAGTAAAACTACATATGTAGCTGTATTAATTACGCTGCAAAGATTTAATCATAGAATTTGTGTGCCAATTAACACACTAACAGGCGAAACTACTGGAAAAATATATGAAGCAAATTCCGTGTATTAAAGATGCACATACTACAGACACAGGCGCCTCGGTGGCCGAGTGGTCAAGGTAGTTCGTCTACTATTGATCACGTGGTCTGAAATTGCGGGTACGATTTTCCAATCTTAATTGAGAAGGATTGCCAGTTTTCCTACCGCAGGTCGGGGGTTTTCTCCGGGTACTCCGGCTTCCTCCCACAATAAAAACTGGACGACATGATATTGCTGAAAAATTGCTGAAAGTGGCGTTAAACACCATCAAACTAAACAAACAAAACATACTACAGACATGTATTTCATTAACAGATGAACACAATAAACTCCTGTAATAAATACATGAAACACGTTGCCAATATCACACATTAAATAACTACAGGCATGTGTATGTCACTATTACCAGAACAACAAGGTGGACCATGAAAAATACACATACATATGGCCAATATCACACATGTACGCACTACATACATGTGTTTGTCACCATTACAAGATAAAATAATTTGAAGATAAACTGACAAAATGCATGATACATATTGTCAGTGTCACAAATACAAGTACTTTAGACATATGAATGTTACCATTTCAAGAACAACAAGATTAACTACTAGGAGAAAAACAAATACTTATGTCCAGTATAACACATATACGCATTACGGATATGGGTTTGTACCCATTAACAAGATTAACAACATAAACTCATGGAAAAACACATGACATATGTTGCAGGTATAACACATTTAAGTACTACAGACATGTGTATGTCATCGTCTTTGGATAAACTTTATCACGGTGTAGCCTATATATTTGGTTAATAAAAATATATGATATGACATTAATCACAAATGTGCATGTTGCCTCTTAAACAGATAAAAATACATGCCACTAGGCATGTCATTATTATCTCTATACTGCACAAGATTGAATTTAATTTGATTAGAATGTTGTTTTTAAACGCCACTTTCAGCAATTTTTCATCTATATCAGGTCGTCCAGGTTTTATTGAGGAGGGAAGCCGGAGTACCCGGAGAAAACCCCCGAAATGCGGTAGGAAAACTGGCAATCTTTGTCAATTAAGATTGGAGTCGAGTACACCCTGCCTGCAGTGAGAATCGAACCCGCAATCTCAGTGTTGACAGACCACGTGATCAATAGTAGACGAACTACCTTAACCACTCGGCCATTGAGGCCCCATACTACACAAGGAAAATTGATTATAATATCTAAGTATATATTTTATCAAGAGAAAACCGAACTGCCAACTATTAATCTCTAAATAAATATTTAACTATAAGGATGACCAACATGTTGCAATTTCCATTGATTATCGTTAGATTGTTATGAATAATACACTAGGTTTCGGCGTATTTATTGTTCTAGATGAAAACACTGCTTTATTTGGCGGTTAAGGAAGGCCGCACAGACCTGGCAGCACTGCTGATATCAGAGGGAGCTGACGTAAACAGTCGTATTCCTAAAAATGTATGTATATCTGACTTCATTTTAAAATCAGAAAATACCAATCTTCATCTTGTAAACATATGTTAAGAATATTTATTTCATTCCATTTAATGATATACATTATCCAAAAATTACTGTTTTGCCACTAACTTTTGTATTCTATTTGTACAGAAAATAGAAATATCAGTCTTTACAAAATTTGTGACAAGTTATTTATATATTTTGCATAGAGAGATGTATAGTACAGTTTTAAATGCTAAAAATAATAATGCATTATGTATTCATTCAAATTAAATATTTCACTATAAGTGTAGTTATTTAGTTAAATATTCTCATTGACCTTAATCAGAAAATAATTTTAAAGAGTGTTTATTACAGAAAGTTACACACTTTATATATTTATTGTTCTAGAAAGAGATAATGAACGACGACGACGAGTCACATGAACATATATACATATCAATGGAAAATGTTGAGCAGGATAATTTGGTATGTAATAGGTCGTGTTTTACTTCATTTTTTTACTGAATCGGAAAATATGTCCATCTGTTATGAAAATATCAGAAAGTTTTTTTTATTCTTTGACATCATTGATCTATAGTTTAATGGTTTACAGTGTTAAACATTTCTACTTTCTTACATACATTTCACCTTTAGTGAGGCCATTTATTTTACTCGTTTCTTTGCCTGAATCATCAATACAATATATTATTAGATTATTGGAAAACTTACTTGTAACTTGTATTAGTATCATTGAGAAAATGCTTATTTAGAGAGAAATTAATGTTTTAACATTCATTATGTTTGTTTTTCTAGCCGCAGCTAAGAAACTAGATCACAGATTATTAACCAATAAGCATAACGAAGGAAACTGATATGGCATTATTTACAAGATTCATTTAATAATATATTTAAACATAAGTGTCACCATTTGTTTTAAATGTATGTTTGTGCAGAATCACAAATTACTAGTCTTAGTGATATTGATTAAAATATCTAAATGTTGTTTTGTTCTGAATAAGAAAATATTGCATTTTGTAAAATCGAAACGATTTATCAAATATATTTGTAATAAGTAGCCGTATTAATTACACTGAGAACATTTTATTACCAAATGTTTTAATTTTAAGACAGTTGGTAGTGTTCAAACATTATTTTATATTGTTCTAGGAAATGACACTCCTTCACCTCACAGCAACAAACGGCCATACAGACCTGGCAGCTCTGCTGATATCAAAGGGGGCTGATATTAACTGTCAGACACGCGATAAGGTATGTATATCTACAAACTGTCAGACTCGTGATAAGGTATGTAAATCTACAAAAAAGGACCAGTTTAACTCAATTTGTACTGAAACAGAAAATTTCCATGATCAACATTTAAGATTAATTGCTTAAATTTCATGATATACATTATCTCGCCATTACTGTGTAACCATTTATTTTTGTAGTATCTTGAAAAGAATCAGCAAATATCAGTCTTAACAACATTAATACACAACGTTGTTGATTATGATTTTATCACTGTGATCCATCGTACATCTGTTATTGCTGACGTGATTAAACATCTATTATTTCATACAAATAAAATATTTTAACATAAATGTGGTCATTATGTTACTCGTCGTTTTGTTCTGATTACGCAAACTACATATATAGCTGTATAAAGTTACACTGAGAAGATTTGATCACAAAATATCAATGCTACAGAGAAATTGTTATGTTTAAAAACGATAAATATTTGTTGTTCTAGTACCAGACCCCACTGCACCTGGCGGCAGAGAGAGGCCAAGCAGATATGGCAGCACTTATTATATCAAAAGGGGCTGACATTAATAGCCAAGATAACAATGTATGTGTTCCTCGGTTGAAGGCCGTGTTTTACTACAGTTTATTACTGAATCAAAATATAAAAGTCCATCTTGTTACGATCGACATGTTGTAATACTCCTGATTAATTTAAAAAAAAATAAATAAAATATTTTCACATTATGTGTAGCCATAAATTGTATTCCTATCTTTTCATAATAAGAAAAAATCTCAATAAAATGATTACTTCTACAAGTTCCTTTTCACAAACTGATCAATATTGCTTTTTTGACTGCCGAAGTGTTTAAAAGATCCATTATGACACAAATTAATTATTTCACCATAAGTGTGGTCAGCCATTTATCGTACTTGCCTTTTTGTACAGAATACCAAACTGTCAATTTTTACACAAGTTTGGTTTTTTAGATACTTTAATTACCAATATTTAAGCATATGTGTGTGCATTCATTTTATTTGTTCCAATTTTACGGTACTTTTTACAATATCTGTGTTCTATACATTGACATTATTTGACATACGCCTTTAATGGCTGACGACATAAGACATCTGTTGAATATATACAAATAACATATTTCAACATAAATGGCCAAATTAAATTGTTGTGCTTCAATATTATTGTTCTAGGACAAGACACCACTTCACCTGGCTGCAGAGGAAGGCCATTCAGATGTAGCAGCACTTCTAATAACAAAAGGAGCCGATGTTAACATTCAAGATAACTATGTATGTATTTCTCTGTGGAAAGTCGTGTTTTACTTCATTTTTGTTCTACATCAGTTAATATCAGTGTCCACATTGTTTTTATTGCTGACATGTGACACTCACGATTCATATCAAGATGGTATCGGCAGTTATAAATATTGTGGTTACCCTGAGTTATCCTTTACTGATCAAAACATCACAAGTTGAGTAAATAAAAAGAGTTAAATTTATGTCCCACGGTGGAATCCTTACTCAATCTCGTGAAATTGTCATGTATTAGCAAAGGTCAGGTCTAGATCCCTACCTTTAAACGATATAAAGTTGAGGTACCCTTGTAAATAATTATTTTTAGCACAGGACGGGTGATTCCAACTCTGAAACCATGACTACATTCACTGATAAATACTAGGTCTTCTGTTTATGTAAAGTAAAGCATCCCTACCCCCACTTGTGAATAATTATATATTATCACAGTAGTGGTTTATGATCATGAAACCTTCCCACATTCACTGATCAAGACAAAGTCAATTCTTAGGGTGTAATGTTGAGATCAAGTGCCGTACGTCATCCCTACTCCCATTTGTAAATATTCAGGGCTGTAACTAGTTTTTTCTTGAGGTAGGTATGTTTTAGATCATTTCTAGACTACGCGTCGCGTGCCACCATAACTGTTGAACTTTACCTTGAATTTTGAAGCTAAAATGTTGATGTTTACAAGACATCATTGTAATAAAGAAGTGTTGCTATTTTGTTAATTTAGTTATTTGTGGACATTCTGTTTCTTTGTTTTTATCGGTAGATGTATTTGTTCTTACAGCAAAGGATAGCACTGGACATTGCAAAAGGAAAGGCAAAGATATTACTACAAGTAAGGTTTTTTTTAACTTACCAAATACAGTAAAGTATTTCTACTTCTTAATGTAGCGATGATTTCAACATCTTATCTTTGTACTGTCTGGTTAAATAAATTGTAGTGTATGTGCAGTTGACACCTTAAATAATACCATGGTTACTACATCTGTAAGCACAGTGAAGCGATGATATAAAAATATAATGATGTTACGTGTGAAATAATAGTTTGTTTATGTGCTAAACAAAGTGTAGTGTAGGTGTAGAGGACCTAAATTAAACCCCATTCTGTTATCAAGGGTTAAATTGTAGGTTAGTTATGATGAAAATAAAGTGTAGTAGGTTAGTAGGTGTATAATGCCAGACACCATAATGACGTCTGGTGAAAAATAGATGTAAACCTCAAGGGAAAAATCAAAGTTTATGTGTCAGCTTAATAGGTGTAATATAGCTTACTAAGTGTAATAACGTATGCTGGACACGTAAATCAAACACCAATATGGTATTAGATTTTATATGTGTTAAATCAAATACAGTGATCGTGTAACAGGTACCTTAACATGGTGAACTAAACAAACATTATTTACCACATGCACCTGTCCAGTTAAATATGAACGCATGACCCCGAAGAAACCACCAAATTGACATAAACACAAATGATGTGTGTCTCACGGTCAATCGAAACGTGTAGATCATCGGACAAGAACTGCTTGGTGTTAAGTGTCAATCAATTGTTTTGAGATAATGAACACATATACATGTAGTTTACATGTATAAATACGTACCATGGGCTTGTGTGGTGAGAAATTACAGGCTGTGTTTAGCCAAAATAAGTGGAGTGTTGGTGAAAGGGACGCCGTGCAGTTTTTGCTGTTCATGTAACTTTTAATTTTATGTGAGTAATTCTTACTTACACGATTCGTAGTAAGCGTTCTTTTATCAGTAGATTATCCTTATGAACATTAACCTTTTGATATTTACATGATAATGTAAACATCGGTCTGTTATTTTCCTTAATATTGTATTTAAACTGTGTTGTTTAATGAAAGGTTTTATTATAGTTTATGCTATAGTTTATTATTTTTCTCATGTACCTATTGAATAATTCATTACATTTTAAAAGCTGCAGTGTTAATTTTAATTAGAGGTTTTGGTGAAGTTACTGCAAAAAAATAAATTACAACTTAAATTCGTTCTTCAAGAAGACCCAACGAATAACATCGATGACACATCAGCTGATGACCTGCTCTATTGACCTTTATTAGAAATGTGTTTGGAAGAAATATCTTGAACAGACAACAACATTTTCTTGCTGATTAATATTATAAACACATTGCATGTTCCAGTTCATAAATACTACAAACGCCACTGTGTTGTTGCTGATTAATATTACAGACACAAATGTGTTCTAGCTTCTTACAATCGCAAACATGTTCTAGTTTAATGATACTTCGAACACCATGATTTTATCTAAGTGATGATGCAAACACCAAATAGGTTTGTAATAGCTCCAATGCTAAGCATAACGTAAACAATTTATGATCAGGGTTTTTTCTCTAGTTAATTGAAAATGGTGTTGATCTCGACAACGCTACACAGGCTGTAGAACATTGTAACACTTTGGAGGATGCTCAAAAGTACGCACAGACTCTATCCTCTGATGTCACAGTGCCTAGTGAGGATGCCCAGAGAAATATGCAGCCCTCACGCCATGCTGGTGAATCTACGCCCAGTGATGTAAGTTTGTTATGATACTTCCAAATGAAGAACAACTAACCACTGTATAGTCATGTTTTGTGGTCTTTGAAATCTGATATGCTTCAAGATTACACCTATGTTAGCTAATGTATGCCAATCTGGAGATTCGTGTCTAAACAGTTTTGTGATTTTGATGGATTTTAATTTTTGTACTTGATTTATTTTACAATAATAAAAAAAATATGATTATATTTTATTCAGTAATTCCATAAGTGTTTGCAGTTCAGTTTTAATGGCAATTTTTCAGAATATCTCATATTTGGAAATTTTTTATTTTTGACTGACTTTAATGGGATTATAAAAATTCATAATTAATATTTAATAGCTTTTAAATATAATACATAAAATAGGATAAATATATTACTTTTATCTAATTTGGATGGGATATTTATTTTTCGACAGATTGTTTGTTTTATAAGAACCCAAACTATTGGCTTAAAACAGATTAATAAAACGTGTGTTATAATTAAACAGTTTTAAAGAATCTTAAACCCTACCGCCTATTTTGGCATTCTACAGCAACACAGACACACAGAAATGTATCACACCTAAAACAGCAATTTTAGCTTTATAATATAGATTCAACTTATTGGTGGAGTAAAGCGCACATTGAAATCTTTTTAACTTTTAATCTAACGTTATCAAAAGTAGATTGCTAGGTTTGAGGGTAAAAATAAAATTTAAGTTCAGTGTACAGTTATTGTATCTATTATGAAAATTTGCTGAAAAAGCAACATTCTTTGGATGTGCAATTTGAAGGCAACCGAACCGTAATGTAATCCTTTGCTATTAACTTTTTCTCATGATATGAATTTGCTACTAGAAAAGCATAAAATCAAAAATTGATTTGTATACTTCTGTTGCACAGCAAACGTAATAATTACAGGATAATAGTTTATTACCTCCAATTGTTGTGTTTCATGCTCACATTTGTATCTTCTTTAAGAATGTCTTCAAAAATATATATATTGGGTTTTAAATATTTTTAGCGCCCCCAGTCATATATTAACAACAAATGTATAATAGAAAAATAAAGTAATCGATCGCATGTTCGTTCAAATGTTGTCTAACAGAACTTATAGCAATTTTTCGGCTTTAACTTGGCGCTTTTTGATGGGGAGGAAACCCGAGTACCTGAAGAAAACCTTCGACCTGCGGAAGGAGATTAGCAATCTTTGTTAATTAATACTGGAGTCGAATAAACCTTGCCCGCAGTGAAACTCGAACCCGTAACCTAAATATTGACATAACACGGGATCTAAAGTAGATGACTACATACCTACATACATAACCATGCTAGAAAATAATCCAAAAATGGGATATGGATGTTATGTTGTTAATGTAATGTAATGATCTTGGTTTTTGTCACAACACAAACTTATTTCAATTAAACACCAAATAAAATTCTTCAATGCAGTCAAAGGAATGTTTCAAAGAAAAAAGGTTATTGTTTTATCTACTATAGTTACCTGCTGACGGTGGTGCCCAACAGCCTAACCAAGGTAAATTGTATAGTAGTAAAGAGGAATAAAATTTGCAATAAGTAGGAAAATTGTCAACAGTTTGTTTCTTTAGATGGGAAGTACAAACACTTTCAGCAAAACATCACATCGCCTCATTTCTATAGGGAGAAAGTCGGAGTACCCTATGTAAACACCGGATATTATGAAAACTCATAATCGTTGTTATTATTAAGGTTAGATGCCTGCTGAGAGTTTCAGTAGGCAACGTCACTGTTGATATGCATGTAAACAAAAGTAGATGATTTTTAATCTTAACCAATCAGCCACCGAGACCCAACAAACTAATTTAAACAATGTTAATTTTATCAGTTTCAGATTTTGAGGAAAGTAACGACTACTTTACCGTATGTTTTTTAATATATGTTTGTTTTGGCAAGCATTGTTTAGGAATAGGTCTATGTGAACTCCATTGTAATTTCTGTTCTGTTTTTGACGTGTGTATAACTGTTGTAAGGTCCGTGTGAATGAAGCATGTAACTATGACAACAAAGGACAACAGTATAATTTTAGTCTATAAAGATTTACTGATGGAACCTGCGAACAGTATATCATCTGAATTGAGGACAAGCACAAACATAATTTAAATCAGCAATGGGATGGATCAATAGGGAGAACAAAAAGTATTAATAAAAGTGGATGTGTGATGCAATATTTGCCTTCTGTTTTTCAACAGTTTTCTAAAATATGCGATGTGTGGCACTCTCCAAAAATGCATAATGGCCATGCTTTTCTTATGAACAGCGTGGCAACTTCTTCTTGACGGCATTGAAATACTATTCAACTACTGTTCTGTTACTGAGACCTTATATCTTGTGTTGAAAATGTAGGTTTGAGAATACAAGGAAATAAGAAGGCACATAATATTTCATCTTCAAATTGCAAGTTAAAAAATAAAGTAATATTATAATGGGACGTGCTTTTAAGGCTTTGAGGCCACGACTGTTGTAAAAAAATGATTTATATATGAGCAACACGTGACGAGGAGTGCATGTTTTAAATGGCTGTTCCAATTAAAAGACAGTAATTCCACCCGGATAGCTATTAATCTTATAAATAGCGACACGCGCTAGAATTTTCCTTTGCAATATATTGTGTGTTTCATTGGCGGAACAGCCAGTTTATGGCGGAAATGATCTTTTCTATAGGTATGTAAATATCATAAACGTACCGTAGTTGTCTTATTAGAATAGACATAATTCACCGAGGTTGTGACTTATCGTTGTTTTACAACAGGATGACCATAAATGCCGTAATTTTATCCCTCGGCCCTCGGTATCGCTCGGATAAAATAACACGAAATTGAGTACATTTGTACATGCATGTGTTATTTACACAGCCATTTTTATTGGGTGTAATTCATACATATTTTTTAGCATAGAAATATGTTTTTCATTTCATTTACTAGATGTTATTTTGCCTGGAATAGTTGATGCCGTAGAGTTTAAATCCCTTCTTAAACAGGGCACGTACGATTCGTACGGAAATCGAATTTACCTTGCTGGTGCTTGTTCTGTTGGCAAAACAACTTTAGCTAGTCTTCTCATAGGCGAGGAAATTCCAGCGTTGTGGAAGTCTACTGATGGTTTACAAATATACTTTGGTAGAAATGGAATACACTTAGAAGAACGTATAATGATTCCACTGGACAAACGTAAGTTAAAACTACAAAATACGCGTTTGAAATCGACAAGCGAAATAGAATTTTACAAACTAAGTCGTTTTGTGCTTGGTAGCTTCTACATTGGCGCATGATAAATCCTGCTTTCTAAATAGCAGGAATTTTATTAATCTTGTTTAAACTACCAGAATGACATTAAATGAAGTAGGCGACATCCACTACAAAGATACCTCATTTTACATTTTGGATGGTCGTTTGATACCAGATTATTGTTAGCGTGGCATTTGTGTGTTTTGATAATCTTCATTTATTTCAAGATCACTGTATGTGAGCAGAAATAAATGGTCAATATAAATCCTACACCAACTGTTTGACAAGGAAATCCAAAAAAGCCATGTTTATAGAATCAGTGTCAGTCATTGATTGGGCTGTCACTATGTTCAATTATTGATTGGACAACCAGTGTTATTCTCGGATTTCACATTCAGTCATTGATTGGTCTTTTAATAGCGTCAGTATAGATTGAACTATCAATTGTGTGAATTTTGTGATTAACTGCTATCATCATCAGACTGGGTTATCAGTATTGTTAGACATGGATTGGATTATTGTAGTATCAGTCATATATTAGTCATATATTAGACTGTTAGTAGTGTGATTTATGGATTAGACTGTCAGTACTGTCAGTTAAAAATTTATCAATAGAATAATTCATAGATTTAACTACTTAATTTGTCAGACATATATTGAACTGTCAGTAGTGTCCGTCATGGATTAGACTGTCAATGGTGTCATTTACAGATTGGACTGTCGATTGTCAGTAGTATCAATCGTCAAATGGACTTTCAGTACTGTCGGTTTTGAATTAGGCTGTTAATACTGTCAGTCATATATTGGACAGTCAATATTGTTAGTTATAGATTGGGCTGTCAGTACGGGATGGACTGTCACAAGTGTCAGTTACTAGTATAGATTTTACTTCAATAGTGTAACTTTTAGATTTAATTATCAATAGAATGATTGGAACTCCTCCTACACCACTGAATGGAATTTAATGAAACTTACATAGAATCCTTGTCACATAGTGCCATTGTGCAGGAGATATTTAACATTTTAGTCGGAATGATATGTGGGTTTCCCTTAGAAAAACATGGACTTTGTCATTGACCTAAGGGGATACCCATCTCTTATGTGCAACTCCTCCACCACTAAATGGAATTTAATGAAACTTGCACAGAATCCTTATCACATAGTGCCATTGTGCAGGAGATAGTTAGCATTTTGATTGGAATAATATTTGGGGTTTTCCCATAGAAAAAAATAGACTTTTTCAATCGCCCAAATGGATACCCATCTCTTATGTGCAACTCATCCTACACCACTGAATGGAATTTTATGAAACTTACACAGAATCCTTGTCACATAGTGCCATTGTGCAGCAGATATTTAGCATTTTGATCGGAATAATATTTGTGTTTTCCCATAGAAAAACATAGACCTAAGGGGATACTCATCTCTTATGTGCAACTCATCCTACACCACTGAATGGAATTTGTTGTAACTTACACAGAATCCTTTTCACATAGTGCCATTGTGCACCTGATATGGACATAGTCGTTGACATAATGGGATACCCATCTCTTATGTGCAACTCTTCCTCACTTAATGGAATTTGATGAAACTTAAACAGAATATTTGTCACAATGCACCATTGTGCACCTGATATTTAACATTTTGATCGGAATGATATTTGGGTTTTCCCACATAAAAAATGGACATTGCTATTCTTCGAGGTGGGGGAGGGGTGGGTGTCCCATGTTTTATCTGCAACTCTGTCTACACTTGATTAAGTTTCAAGTTCATAATTAAGAACACGTGCATTTTTGAAGAAATCAATGGTGAGCATTGCTTAAGGTTTTTTTTACTCTAGTTTAATTATATTGTTATATGTTATTATCTTCCAGATAAAGGGAATAAGAATATCCTCTCTAATGTATTACGTGGTAAGCCCGTAATTGATAAAATCCAGCCAGCGATCGCGAAAAGCCAACCAAAAGGTTTTGCCATGGCCAAATCAGTAGAGTATATTGATTTTCAGCCGCAAGATATATCTATGAGTAGAGGTTTGGAGAGTACAAAAGGTGGAACCCTAGCAGTAGCAGTAGCACAGTCGATGTCTTATGTTTCTGAAAAACAGCGAATTTTAAAAGAAAAGATGAAAATGCCTCAGGAAGAAGCGAAACCTATGCAGAAATTACAAATTCTTGGATTTCTTTCAATTCATGAGGATATATTGAACGAGTTAAAGAAGGGAGAATACAAAGTTAAAATTGCCCCTTCAGATCTTGTAGATTTTGGTGGCCAAAAGTCTTATGACATGACGCATCAGTTATTTATACAGGGGAAAGGAACATTCACATTGTTGTTTGATGGAAGAAAGGGGCTACGTGATGCACTGTCTCAATACCCTCAAGGCAATGTAACGTCAGAATGTAAGTTGTAACCGTTTTTATTCGTTGGGGTGATTGGTCGTTGACAATTTAGCATGATACCTAGTAAATTTATGTAGTAAATGATTATTAATATAATTAATTATCTTGGCTATCTAGAAACATGATAAGTTTAATTTGGGTGTTCTTTTGATTGAATCCTAATAGATTAACGGTAATAAAAAACTCATTTTTGTATTTTATAATTGTTATACATTTTGGATTTTTAAGGATCAGCGAATGCCATCACTTTGCATATATCGTTTTTGTTCGTTCGTACATAAATTTTTCTACATTTTTATATATTTTTCTGAAACCACATAAAGCCGATTTCCTTACTGAAACAAATGAAATAAAAACCCTTTATGTTGCTGTTTCCACAAAATCAGCTAAAATTATCTTAATCTCACGCTGATGAATATTTAACAATATTTTTCTTCTTTGTGTGCAAAAAGCATATTTTTGCGGATTTACAGAACATACAAATAAAAAACATCGAACGAAAGTACCTAGTTCTTCCTCAAACCAGTAACTTTCATATTGCGATATCCTAAGACCCTCTATTGTTTAAGTCTCCATTGTCCAACATCCAATCAGAACGCACAATTCAAGAAAGGTTGACAGGAAAGTTGTTATGTCACCGTAACAACATTCTTGTTTCATGCGTTTTAAATGGATGATGCAGTGAACACATATGCGAGCTGTTGTCGTAGAGCTCATCTGTACTGGGTCATCTGTACCAGAAATCAGCAATTACGGAAGGAATAACATTTAGTACTTGACCGAAATTATAGAATAACTACTGGTTGCTCCTTAATGCCTATTTTTGCTGACATACTGTTTGTAATTGACTATTTCCATGTTGGTATGCGGTTTGTAATTTACAGTAGGGCATTGGCATTACTTTGGTGTTGTTTCTTCAGTTCAGATATATGTTAATTACAAGAATTTCAATTTTTTAAGCAGAATTAATCAAAACTTGATTGAATAATAAACTGCATAGGTTTTGTTTCCTCCACAATAAAACTTTATAATTGTTGGTATTTATAGCAATTCTGAAGCATTGGGTGGATTCCATAATGACCTACTGCGGAGAAGATGATGACGACATTTTGCCTGTGATATTGTTTGTAGCAACACACAGAGACACATTAAAGGAGGTAAAAAACAAAACATTAAAGTGATAAATTTAAACAACACAAAAGAGGCATACTAAATGGGGTTAGTTAAAAGTCACACAGACGATAATTAAAGGTTTAAGTAAAAAGCACACTGAGTCACATAAAAAGAGGTATGTTAAACAACACACAGAGACATTTAAAAGGGCACATGTTTAACACCACAAAGAGACATATTAAAAGGGTTAAGTTAAAGAGCCACACGGAGAATCATTTAAAGAGGTACTATAAGCAACAAACAAAGATATATGTCAGTCGTTTCATTGATTCCGAAAGATGAGTGTGTTGTTGCACTTCGTTAAAAACGAAACTAGAACATAAATACTTACAAATCACAATTAAAGCATTTGAAATACAATTCAAGAAAACAATAGGATTAACCGGTCTATGTTGATTCATTTTAAGGATGAACAGTCAAAGATGATGACAAACTTCAAACAAGGTCTGAAAGAAATGTTTCAGAATCATGAACGTAAAACACGTATAAGGTATGACGACATATTCTTCATCAATGGAACAGACAGAAATGATTCTGAAGTTCTCAGGCTACAGACAACTTATGTAGACATAGCATTTAAGCAGAAATCATGGGGGAGACCAATGCCAATGGCCTGGGTTCCCTTGGAGTTACAAATGGCGGAAATGCGATCAAGAAATATTAGTATCATATCAAAAGATGATCTGATAACAGTAAATAAACAAAATGATGATCTTGCAATTACAGACCGCCAGTTAGATGATTTCCTGAGAGTTCAACACTCGTTAGGACATATTCTGTACATTGAAGAGCAAGGGCTTGCAGATTACGTCATAGTAAAACCAACCACCCTGGTTGATATTTTGAGGTCATTTATAACAGATGAGATGTTTTGGCCATCAGACGAAACTTTGAAAGGAATTCATAAAGCAATGACAGAAACAGGAAAGATTAAAAAGAAAGACCTATTTAAAATTTGGTCACAGGAGGAATTTAATCAGCATATGCCTGACAAGGATTTGAAAGTGTTTGTTGCCCAGACATTGACCTACCTTGACCTTCTTGTGGAACCAAAACAAAATAAAATAGGAGAGAATGTGAGCGACTTCTATCTAGTACCATGCATGGTAAAACGTCAGATAACTGCAAACGTTAATGAAAACATTGACAAAGACAAAATGATTTCTTTATCATACTTACTAAAATCGACCATACCATCTGCATTGTCGTTTAAGTTAATTGGAGCAGCTTTGAACGTTTGGCCGCTAAAGGAGACAGATAATGGTGTCTGTTTGTATCATCAAGCTGCAATTCTTTGTATCGATAAATCCAATGAATTGCACATTGTAGTTAGAGAAGATAGAGTGATAGTGTACATAATAAATGAACAATCAAAACATGTCATATCACCAGACATTGCGTCATGCGCACAAGAATGTTTAACGCTAGCACTGAAGACTGCTCTTGCGTTTTACCACAAAAGTTTTGGAAAAGTGATTTCCAAATCAAAGTTAGAAGATTTGTTTCAAATTGAGGTTGGGGAGAAGTGTGTCAAAGATACCTGTTATATTTCCCTCTCAGAAGCACAAAAGAAAACATCTTGGATATGTCAATTTGGAAATGAACATAAAACAAAGTTTCCTTTGTATTGGACCTTCGATAAGGTATGTTTGTTGTTTAATGTTAAATTTTCAGTTTGACTTGGGAATTGTTTCATTTTCAATACATTACGTTTGTATCGTAGAACTACGATATTATTTTTAAAGCTGGGGTATAATTTGTAACACATTTTAAGGTCTGCCATTCCTAAATTGAAGTCCATGACAGATAACAGTTTGATAGATCATGATTTCCTGACAGTTAAGATAATCCTAGGCCTTGCATGAACTTTTTCATCGCCTTCATTAAAAGGCTGATTATTTGGTTACACAGACTGTGTTGTATATAATTGGGTAACTTACTGTTCTCTTTTGGAGTTCATGACATCACAAGTTAATGACATACGTCACTAGTTACCCATGTAGTTTCAGATTGGTTCATGTAATTTATTTGTATATATTGGTGCTGCTTTGGTTCATGAGTGTTCTGATAGTCCATAGCCTTTTTATAATATTATGATAAGATTTAATTGTTCTAATTGTATCTTTCTTAGTCCGATTATAAGAAAATTAAACTAGTATAATTGTACTAAAATTGTTCTTAAAGTTCTAATAGCTTTATGCTGAAAGTGGTATATACAAGTGGACAAGTAGCGTATATTATACTTCAAAAGAACTGTTGCAGTTTATATATTTTTATACCATGTTTTACATTGAATCAATTAAAAAAATTTAAGAAAAGAACATTCGGGTTCATTTCTTGCTAAAACAACTGATTGTAGTTGATATATTTTTAAACCATGTTTAAGATTATGTGTTATTCAAATAAATAACTCTTAGTGGAGGAAAATTCTGGCTTAATTTTATCCGACAAGGAATCCAAAACAAAATTTAAATTTGAGCTGTTGTCAGATATTGTCCTTATACTTATTGTTGATAATTGCTGCAGAGAAAAATATTATTCATTTTTTTGGTGATTTATTAGCAAACCGCAATGGCAATTTTTCGTTTTTGATTGGCTGAATTTGGATAGGCTAAATCTCAGTCCAACTTAATGAATCGAAGCCATTCTTTGTAGTTATGTTCCTGTTAATGTTCTCAGTTTGTGCAATTAGCGGTTAAAGTTAAATAAAACCCTAGTTAAAGTTACACTTTAGTCTTATTTTAATAACATACATGTATTATCTCATCTGAATTCCATACGTTTTGTAAACAGGTATATGCGGTCTTCTAAAAAGATTCACCATTAAGTCATGATAACGCCTAAACATGACAGCCATGCACATTGCTCGTTTGTTCATGGGTGATGTTTGAAAAGTTCATGTCCTAACAAAGATTAATGAAGTGTAACTTGTAGGATTACAGTGTAATAATTTTTAAAATGTCTTACATTTTGCCAGCTGAAATATTAAGATTTTACTTTTTTATGGTCATCTGCTAACTAGATGAACGATACAGGCTCTTTGGAACCTATAATATATATTGTTATATTTAGGAACAAGAAAAATGTCAGCCAGATTGTACAGGTAAGTAATGTCGAATAAAAAAATGAATCATAGCAAATTGGGTAAGTTTAAAATTTAATAAGTATTGTTTTTACCATGTGTAATGTTAGAACAATGTAACATTTTATCCTTCCCTGAAAAAAATAAGTTAGATCTTTATTAATTTTGAATATAGCATAATATAGATAATGATCAGTCTAATTATTGTCACACTATGATCAGTTGGGTAATTATCTTAATGTTTTAATCAAGTAAAAGTATTTACAAAGGCGGTTTAGAAAACTGAACTTTTAATCATTGGTATCTTGACGTTTTAATTGCAACTACTCGTTCAAATTTGTTGGGGCCATGGTGACGGATTTTTCATGGTAGTTCACCTGCAGTATAAATATTATTGTTAAATTTTATATGACAGATTTTCATTCTTTTCCTGGCCTTGACTAATTGTGGTTTCTGGTGGGGGCATTAATATTTAACATCTCGCTGTTTATTTATGTAATCTTAATTCTGGTGTCCATCAGTTTTGGTCTATTGGTAGTATTTGGTAAGTTCATGTCAGTCGATCACTTGTCACATGACCATGACCTCTACCATGATTGATTTTTAAGTAAGTAAGTAATTATCAGCTTCCAATAGAATGGTCGTAATTTTTAAGGAACAGGTTTCATACCAAACACTGCAGACCTTTTCTTCAACAAAGTAAATTATTTGCATTATATTACAGGTATTGAATTTTTTTCACCAGTAATCATCCAAGAACAACATCTTGTAAGACTGGCTAGAACAATTGGATTTGAAAAATGTAAGGAGTTTGTCTTAGCAGACCTTTTCTTCAACAAAGTAAATTATTTGCATTATATTACAGGTATTGAATTTTTTTCACCAGTAATCATCCAAGAACAACATCTTGTAAGACTGGCTAGAACAATTGGATTTGAAAAATGTAAGGAGTTTGTCTTAGCTCTAGGACTACCAGAGCTTCAGTGGCATAATATTGATCAACGCGAACGAGATGTTCCTATGATTAATTT
This sequence comes from Limnoperna fortunei, assembly GCA_944474755.1. Classification (NCBI taxonomy): domain Eukaryota; kingdom Metazoa; phylum Mollusca; class Bivalvia; order Mytilida; family Modiolidae; genus Limnoperna; species Limnoperna fortunei. Next base: position 74,357,706 of record OX104120.1, on the reverse strand, counting down.
TGCTGCCTTGTGTGAATGGAAAAAAATTGTCGAGTCTGATTTCAAGAAGCCAACGTTAAAAATGTTGCACGATGGTCTTTTTAGAACTGAAAGTGATATTCACTTGCTCTGCAAGGTGAGTAAATAACAAAGTACACTATAGCTTTGAACAAGAGATAAAAATATATTGCATATGTTCATTAATTAATTCCATTTAAATTTGTGCTAAATTATATTTTGTCATCAATTCTTACAGCCCAGTAGTTGCAAGCAACCCCTTTTACGACTAGCTATTTAAAATGTGAATCAACATTAACTCTTGAGATCAACGGGCTAATAGCTATGTTATTGTATTGCCGTTTTAGATACATGCAACTGTCATGTAAACCGCTACATTTGTCTATGTTGCTAATAGGTTGTATGGTGATTTAAATCCAAACTGGACAAGTAGGATTTTGATTTGATTGGTAGAGTTTCTGTGATAATAATTTCATAATCTGAAAAACTTTTATTGCGTCGTCATAATGTACAATACTTGGAGATGGTGAAACACCTTTTTTTTAATTTATAAAGAACAAATAAGGTTTCACAAATGTATCTTAATGTAAATACTTTATTTTTCAGATTTTCAGAGAAAATACACTTCTTTTAGGTAAGTTACTATTATTGCCAATCTCTGTTTCTATTGGGCTTACGGAAAACCAGGGGCCTCGGTGGCCGAGTGGTCAAGGTAGTTCGTCTACCATTGATCACGTGGTCTGTCAACACTGAGATTGCGGGTTCGATTCTCACTGCAGGCAGGGTGTACTCGACTCAAAAATTTAATTGACAAGGATTGCCAGTTTTCCTATCGCAAGTAGGGGGTTTTCTCCGGGTACTCCGGCTTCCTCCCCCAATTAAAACTGGATGCCATGATATAGCTGAAAAATTGCTGAAAGTTGCGTTAAACACCATCAAAAAAACCAACCGAACAAACGAAAAACATTACAAGATTAACAGTACTGATACGTAAAATGTGTGTATAATATATATAGCGTCGACATATTTTGTAGAGGTATGTCGATTATACAATACTGAAAAAATTTTATGTTTCTATATGAACCTTTCATTCACAGATAGCTGTGTTACTTCATAGTTGCACGTCATGTATGTGTGGATCGGACATTAAATATGTGAAACTGTTTCTAAACTAGTAGACAACATGAATAAAAGTTTTTTTAAGGTGCTGATCATGGTTACATAAGTTTGTAAACATGACAGCATTTAATCTTTGTTAATGCTTTTTCCTATGATTAAATATAGAACTGATATTAAATTTATGTTGCATTAAAGGACAATTGAATTCATTGCTTTATCAATGGCATAATATTTTGTTGATTTTGTAGAAAAACAACATGAAGCATTACTACAAATGCCAGACGAGGCTACTCTAAAGGAATTGTCAAAGAAAATCGGGAATTGTGCACTGCATCTTGGTATCGAATTAGGTCTAAACACTACTGATATTGAAAGGACCATCCACAAATATAGCAAGGACATATTTGATCAAAATTATGACATTCTAATTAAATGGAGAAATTCCGGAAGTAATACAACACTTCGTAGGCTCATGAAAGTACTTCAGATCGTAGATTCTAGAGGATTGACATATTTAGGTGACAAATATAAAATCGGATAAGACTAATATAACAGGGATTATATTAAAGACATTAATCTGATAGTGTTAAACAGTTTATTATATCGTAATTGTGCGATGGTGACATATTTGAAGGCTGAATTCGTATACCATTGCTTTAAAAGTGAGGGATATAGTAATTTTTATCATTATGATATTAAGGATGGATTCAGCAAAAAAAAAATTGATTTTTCGGAGTACCCGTCTCATATCTGTAATTCTAACTACACCACTGAATGGAATATAATCAAACTTTTACAGAATGAGTTAATACCATTGTGCACTTGATATTTGACATTTGATCGGAACATTTTGGATTTCCGGTAACAAACGACGTACATTCTCTAACATTTAGAAGCCGGGGGTATCATTTAGTAAGCATTACTAAGTTTGTATAGTTTGCTTTTGCTGTACAGATTGATATGTAATAATCAAGTATTTAGGGACTTGGAAGCCCAAATACAGTAACAATTTTACATTCCGTGTACTTTAATTTGTATTACATGGACACGACCTGCTTGATCTGCCTTCCTATAGTCACAAAGCACACTCAGTTTATTAATCCTTGGACTCTATTTAGACTGACCACAATGTGATAGGAAATTGTAACTCATTTAGGCTAATGAAATATTGCAATGTTGATCACTTTCTCCCTCCTCCCTCCGTTTCGTGTTTTTGAAATTTTATCTTTCATTTTGTGCTGATTTAATTACACCACATTACCATAATCATATAGTATATTAATTAGTAATACGCTGATTACAAGAAATTTTAAATATAGAATTATTTGTGTATTAATTGTTGTAATGAATAGTTTGATTTGTTGCATTAAATTTTGTTAATACATAGTGTAACTACTTAAATATGCTTAATCGAGAGTTGAAATACATGCTGTATGTTTAATTTTCTAACTAAGTCGATACTAGTGAGGAGAGGTATATCATACTTGTTATAATGTTGCGCTATTATTATTACCTCTAAATTTTATATAGATTTTGAGGACCCATGTCATATCTATTGCAAGGTCTCGGTTGCCAAGTGATTAAGGTTGTTTTTTAGCTTTCTCTCCCCAAAAATCTAGAAATTTTGATATAATTAAAAAAGTGGTAAGGTGGCACTAAACACCATTTAACCAAATAAAGCAAACATATTTATGGATAATATACAAATACGCTTTAATAAAATGTCTTTTTTTAATAATGACGATGAGACTTAAAAATCATCCCAATTCCGCACACCTTAACCCGTTGAATTCGAAGATGATACACATTTTTGTATGATCTTATATCATCAGTACCCCTCAATTGTATAAAGTACTAAAGACCCCTGTACCGTCTACTCAACTTCTGATTACTTAGAAGTTAATACGCACTTTCTGTGTTCAGTTTTCTTGTTAGATCAGATCAATAGAAATATGTGATATGTCTAAGATAGTTCGGATAACGTAGTATCATCAGTGTCTCTTTAATTCCATATATATACTGAGGAACCCTCTCTACGCACGTTGCTGACTTTGAAGTTAAAAAGCATTTAATATGTTACGTTTTCTGACAAGATCAATTAAATTATTCATAGTTTGTCGATGAGGTATAGCATTGTAATCAGTTTCATGCATGTGTGTTTTGATTAAGGATGTAAGTATAACCGATAGTTTGTAGTAAAAGTGCAAACAAGGAAAAGTTTCATTCAGAGAAGATTTATTTAGAAAACAATGTTAACTGGCTTCCGTCACTTTTGTCGATTCAAGAAGGAAACAAAAACACGACCACTTCAAACAATGTTAATTTTTCATTTTGAAAGGTGATGGTAGAAAAGTCTTCGTATTGATTTCCGTCCGCGTTGTTTAATTGTTATCTGAGGATAGATACACATTATTTAAAAAAGGTCTTTTATGTGAGAATTTGAAAATATACAAAGTTAAAACAAAATATGTTTATTCATGTATTTATTGGTTAATTACTATTACTAAGGTTTAAATTTAACACTAATTAAACAATCATCCATAATGTTACAATAACTCTCTTTTCCCTGTATAATTAGTTTTAGAAAAAAAATAATGTACCTGTCTGGTTACTTCTTCCTGTCCGAACAGAAAAAATAGCAGAACGGGTAACAAAATGCATGGTCTGTTACTATGCTTTAATTAAAACATTGGCAAATTTCATGCGAACAATATAGATATAGATAAAAGTCTAGAAGATTCTGCAACGATACAAATGACGGTGTTTTTGTCAAAACTAGACACATACTGACAAATGAATGGCCTTAGTAATTGAGAGTCAATACAAATAAATAACGTCAGCCAGTCACAAAATATTGATCTTGAACCTTCTCACTCCAACTGAACAAGTTACAGTACAATGTTAAGGAATAAGATAAGAAACTATTGAAGTTCCTGTGTACTTAAAACTCAGGAGGTGGCAGCACTGAACCAAAGAAAAGCGGGCTTGATAACCGTTGCAATATATAAAGCATTGTAAGTAGTGCCAACCGAAATGTATGGTCTCTTAGAATACAAGAGATTTATCTATACAAAAACTTTCATGGAACGTATCATTTGTAATATCATATATTGCTAACTAATTTCATTATATGTCAAACGATATTGATTAACCTGTTTACTAAAATGAAGATTGCCAATTAACTGAGAAATAACTTGATCATGAGATCTAAAACGTACACAACCGAAACCATTACATGTATTTATATGTATTTTTATTTAAGAAAAAAAAAAGAAATGGATGAATTGAACAAAGTAAATAGCTTTTTGGATTTATATACGCATAATAATTAATTGGATGTATATACGCATAATAATTAATTGGATGTTTGCTTTAGTCCAGCGAGAGGTAATTCAGCTATATTCGGGACGTAAACAAGTTTACAAACAATAAATAAACGGAAAAAGTAGTGGATGGGACATAGGAAACAAAATTTTGTATCGGCCTTTTTTAATCTACAAAATGGATCTTTATCGTACAAAGAGAGGGCTTCTCTTCTCCGCCTCCACGGGAAGCGCAAGGCACTTTTGTGGCGTGGCACTGAGAACCCGTCCAGTATGGTCCCAGTATAAAGTCCTGCTTATTAACTTATCACCAAGGTCGTAGTTTAAAAGTCTGTCACCTATCGTTAGATGTCGAATCAGATTGAACCATGTAGTAGAGAGGTTCAATAATACGTGTTTCGCTACATTCTGTAACACATAATCGGTATGTTCATAATGGGTTCACTTATTTTTTCTAAAATACGTGGAATTAATTATATACTCCTCGTAGAGAAAAATGTAACGTTTGTTTTGTGCATCTGCCCGGCCATCAAAAGTCAATATTTTAAAAGAAATACACGTATCTGCACCTTTTCAGCAACCATAGGTGATACTGCCAGTGTGACACCGTTACTTCGAATTTAGAGTAATTATCAAAAGATATCAAGTTGTTATGCATCTTAAACTTTAATATAATCACTTCAAAGGAACACGGTATCATCTATTACATGTGGTAAATGCAATTAACAAATTAGCAATTAACGTCACTCTTATAAAGTTTACCTTCACATAATGAGACCTCTTTTTTTCCTCTTTGTTTATTATAACATAAAGTCAATAAAAAAATTTCACCTTCGTTTCTGGAATGCCATTTTGTGGTCTGAAAGTACCATACCACTTCTAAATATATCAAAAATTTAGAACACTTGACCACACCGAACTCTTTTTAAAGCTCCTGAAGCACCCCTTTCTTCAGGAATGAAGTCCGAGAGACTCTGAAAACAGGAAATTTGCACTTTTTCCACTAGACCAAATTACTCCTAATCTATCATATTTTTTTGTAAATTGTTCAAAGAGAAGAAACGTATCGGGTGACACACCACGTCAGTTATCCTGGTTGCAGCAAAAAAGGAATTCTTTGTCATAAAAGTTCATAAAAAGCCAAGGTTATCAAATTAACACATTTTGACTCATCAGTGGCACTCACAAAATAGTGAATGGTTAACAATATTAAGATGTTGATAAGCTTCATATCGTCAAAATTCCCCAAATTTATTCCATGGTGCATAGGAAAACCAAGAATTAAAACTATTTTCGCAATTTCATGCGATGTTATATGTTAAGAATGGGTAGAAGACATCAGATTTCTGGGAAGAAGCACATTCTGAATGTTACATTACATGTCTTCTGTACAGATTTAATAAATACATCATGACTTATTTATGACCAGATCGATTTGGTTATAGAATGGTTTAGGCCGAAACACTTTTGTAAATTAAATTCTACTGTAATGTACATGTAAAAGCTGTTTGGTTTTGTTTTTGTTTTTTTGTTTTTTGTTTTTTTGTTTTCTTTTTTTTTTTTTGTTTGTTTGTTTGTTTTTTTTGCTTGTGTTTGTTTGTTTGTTTGTTTTTTGCGTGGGGGTTAAGGTTTTAAGTCACTTTTAATTCTGACATTATACATTGTGTACTTAAGTATTCAGACGCCACCTATGAATTTGTCTCAGTCATGCACTATTAAAATTACAGATAACTTTGAAAGTAACCCGTAGCTCGCTTTAGTAAATCATCCAAACAGAAGAACAAGAAGTACAAAAACGCAAATGGTTAGTTGAGTATAAAACAACAGCTCAGCATTCGTTGTAGACACATAATTGCCTGTTAATAAAGGGGCAGTGAGCTGACGTGCAGCACCGTGTTTCATCATTGGTTTACTGTGTAGTGTTGAATGCTTTGACGTGATGAGAGGTTATTCTTAGCCGTAGACTAGTGTTACCGAAGTTAGCACTGTGCTGAGGGGTTTCAGCAGTGGAAAATTGTAGTTCTAGAAAGGCGATTTAGCAATGAGGCACCGTTGTGCTGACAAGCTATTTCAGCTGTGGTTTATTGTACTGCTGTGCTGAGGGGTTTCGGCAGTGGGCATTTCAGTGCTGAAAAGGTGGGTTCAGCGTGCTGAGAGTTGTTATAGTTAAAAAGATTGCGAATAAACGCTATAAATTATTGCGAATAAACGCTATAAATTATTGCGATTAAACGCAATACTTTGCGATTAAACGCAATGAGTTTTTACGTTTGATCGCAATAAGTTTTGCGTTTCATCGACCTAACATTTATTCCCGACTTCAATAAGTGAGCATGACCCTTACACAGAGACAAATAGGTCCTTGCATACGTTTTTACGAAAGGCCGGTGGCGTATAATTATAGGCCACCCCAATTTACGTATCCGACCGGATACGTCAAATTAACATTTTGGGTCCGGGTCTCTATAATTTAAGGGCCTCGCCCGTATAAGAATGGGTCCGCCCAATTAACGTATCCGGGTCGTTTTTGTCTTCTTTATTTTTATAAAATAAATCAAATATGAATATTCAAGTATGTTGTACATTAACTTAAATTCTTATAAATGCTTTATATAGTGGGTTCAAATTGTAATTATTAAATACAGTAATTGGCGTCATTATTATTATTATTATTATTATTATTATTATTATTATTATTACAATTTTAACTTTTTACGGTACATGCTATGTGGCATCTGGTTACACGAACAATTAATACTTCCTTATGTAAATTTATGTTTGTTTGGTCAGGGTTGTAAATGTAACTGGTTTTACATATTAAAATAAATGTGCGAACACGCGACTGACTTTCAAAATAAATTAAATTAAATTATTTTATTTTATGTTCCACCCCTTTGTGCCAATTTTGACTAGCTATAACTCTAAAATTTTTATGTTCCCCAAGCGATGTTTCAAAATGGGGACCTTAAAAAATGAAAACAATTATCGAAGATAAGTGACAATGAAGGTTGATGCTTTGGCGGACTTCATATCTTGATTGCATTTATCAGAAGGGAGTCCAAGAAAACCAGCGGTTCCATTTAACCATTTACAATATGGAAGCTGTCAGAATCATAAACTATAAGTGTCACCATAATTTGTAAGGAAATAGGGAAAGGAACGTGATCGAATCTTTGGTCTTTGTAAATATACCTGGAACCTTATATGCACAAGTCTAAAATCGTTGGGCATTGTGGTCTTTACCTCAGATCTAATAGTCCATCGAGTATCATTATCTCTTAAAACTCCGTATATTTTCATTATCTCCACAGTTACAATATGTCTGTTTACATGTGTTCCTAGGTTTTTAAATGAATTAAAAATTAATAAAAATAGCAGACCCGTAAACTGTACATTTCATGGATAATGGCTGTAAAATTAATATGAAAAGCGGGCCTATAAACTGTAAATTTTAGGGCTCTGGGGCTATGCAAAAAGTGGAATAAGATAAGCGGACCCATAGTAAATTTAATTGGGCAGTGGCTTAAACGTAACTTAGAAAGTCGGACCTGTAAACTACAATTTATGGGTCTGTGCTGTTAAATTAAAAAAAACGCGGACCTGTAAACTGTAAATAGTATGAGTACGGACATAATATATATTTATTAAAGGGCGGACCTATAAACTACACCGGCACTAAATAAAAACACTAAAACTGCTAGGAGCTTTCGGCCGTGCTACTTACTTTCATCAAAGTTTCAGAGTTGTAACACATAGGGTTTCGACAAATTTTCAGAAGGAGTGTGCAGACCCGGACCTGTAATTTTACGACACCCGGGGCCGTGTCAACGAAAGAATCATAAGATATATCCTAAGATACGTCTTAGAATAATACTTAGGATGGTCTTAGGACAGGTCCTAAGTCTGACTTAAGGTGTTCAACAAAGCTATCTTAGAATAGTCTTAACTAAGATTATCTTAGGACCATCCTAAAACAATCTGTAATAAATATGTAAAAATTACAGTAAAATATATGTAAAATTTAAATGCTTTTAAAAGATTTGTAAAAATTATATAATTAATTTATTTCATTTTCATATTGTGACCTAAGTAAGAGATAGACATTTTCTTTGCATTTCAAATGACTTAATCTCTTCAATAGATAAAAACATGCCAAAATAAAAGTTTAATTTAAAAAAATATGTTATTTCACACTAAAGAATCAACATTGTTTTGAAATAAAGGCGTTCTATTTTTAGTTTGGTTTAAAACGGTATTTGAATGCTGCAATAAATGTTTCACAAGTAAGTCAATTTCATCACTGCCCTTTAATAAAAAATCATAAGTTACACCTAGTTGGACTAACTCTAGAGCAACACAAGATGATACTTTTATATTTGTTCTCAAACTAATAGGAATATTTGAGGATTAATAAATTTAATATAATAATTTATTTAGGCTTTTGACATAATTTCGTGAAGAAATCCATATAAATTTAATTTGTATTAAAAATTACAACACAAAAAGTTAATGATTTCGCAATTCACCAATTTATCTCTTAGAGATTATGGAATACTATAAACCGGTGACCTATATATAGAACCGTTATTCTATAAGATCCACTCGATTTCTACACGTGTGCACATAATAGTTAGTTAAACCATTAGCAAGAAAAGAAGTCCCAACTTTTCTGGGACTGAACTTGAAGTTTTGGTCGCCGAAGTGAATGCCAACAAAAATATTATATTTAGTAAACTTTCCAATGTAACAACAGATAGTGCTAAAATGAAGACATAGGAGACAATATAATCAATGTCAACGCACAAATAAATACCAACAGAGGACAGTGGAGGAAATACGGAAAAAATGTTCGACCTATTCAATATAAATAAATATTCTAACAAAAAAAATAAATAATCTAAAGGACTGTCTCCATCCCTAAACATTCTGTTTCGACTAATATTATATGCCCGTCTTCATATGTGTTCGTGTATAGCATGCAGCCATATTTGTGTTCGTTTTGGCAAAGTAAGGATGTCCTAATTGTTAGCAATATCTTAAGACAATCTTAGGACAACCTTCTAGCCACCCTAACTGTAGGATGAAAATTAGTAGATCTCCTAACTTAGGACGCGTTCGTTGACACGACTAAGGACCAAGACCATCCTAGCCCTAAGACATATCCTAGTCCTAAGATAGCTTCGTTGACATGGCCCCAGGTGATCATCCACAAGTGATAGAAATTGTATGTGTCTTTCGCGAGTTTTTTTTTATGATGGTCCGTTTTGGCTATACCGTCCGATATGGTTATGGGATGTGGTGTCGGGTCGTTTCGCCCCGACTACCTGTTCGCCCTGAATCGATTCTCTCGGGTCGTTTCGCCCCTATAAAGTGAGTCGTTTCGCCCTGGGTCTTTTCGCTCCTCTAAATAAAAACAATGTGTATCTTTAAACGAAAAAGCGTATTTTGTGTGTTGGAGCTGATGAACTTTAAATAATAAAGCGTATTTTCGCAAAATTATGTTCGAACTTATGTATAAAAAATATAACAATTATAATTTTATTTGTTAATTACTTCATCAAAATAATTCAATTAATATGTTAATAACTGTCAAATACCAATTATCATGTTTTAATGTGATGATTAAAAGAGAATTATGTTAAATTTCAATCAAATTAAGAAACACTTGAATTGATCGAGAGCTTTACAACTTGTGCCATCATGTCAGTTAATTAAAAGTTCAAAGTAATTTCTGAAATGTTTAATTAGCCAAAACATAGGCTGTAAAACTCACCTGAATATATAAATATAGCCACACGAGTGGCAATCATTTCACACTCAACCTTCACGATATCTATTCAACAAAAAGTAAATTATTAAAGAAACCATAACACAAGCACACGTAATGGACAATTATCTATCATTATACAAATACAAATACAAATATCTTTATTCCAATCAAGGGCCCTAGAATAGAGCATGAAATTACAAACAAGTGATTATCATAATTGGTGACATGTATAACATAGAAAACAACATTACAATAACAGCTTGAAAATGTTATAACTTATGACACTTATGTTGGACTTGGGCAGAGCCAAGTGATACATATATAGGTACATGTATGACATATGCATGTAAATAAAAGAGAGACAATTATTAGTAGTTTATTAAAAGAAAAAAAATACAACTATTAAAAGAAAAAAATATATAAATAAAAAATAAGTCAGTGATAAATTTAAACATTAATATTTGATGATCTTCTTAATTGAAGACTTTGAAACACATAATTTCCAAACTCTCTGAGCAAATCTAAATCTTCTTGTATGAAAATCCAATTGAATTTTAAACTGTTTTGTAAATTATTGAAATTTTTACAATGATGTAAAATCTTGTTGGAAAAAATATCTCTAATTTCAGCATATAATGGACATTCAATAATAAAATGTAATTCATCCTCTGTTTTGTTCAAAGTACAATATTGACATTTTCTTAATGATCTTTCAATATAATTTTTTGAATATCGATCTGTCTCTACCATTAAGGGGTGTGCACTTATTCTAATCTTGCACAATGCTTGTCGAAATCTAAAATCTTTTAAACTCAAGTATTTTTCACATCCAAATGTAGTTTTGGAAAAATATGTATAAAGTTTCCCTTGTTCAGAATTTAAAATCCTATACCTATAATCTTTCCAAAATTGTAGAAAACTATTCAATAATTTATCTTTTACTTGTTTGATAAATTGGTAAACACTTAGTTTTTTTCAATTGTTTAGAACATAAACCAAGTTTTTTCATAATATAATCTATACAAGAAAACCACGAGCTTGTATTATTTAGACAAAGATTTTTGCTACAAACATATGCATTAAATAATAGCCCATCTTCCATATGGTCTAATCTATAATAATATTTTAACATTGATAAGATAATGGAAAAATACATAGGATATCTTCCAAGTTCAGACATGACTGCAAAATTGCTGGAGCGTTTATTTACACCCAATATATATTTCCTAAATTTTAAATGTGATTTTTCAGATACATCAATTTCATATATTTTCTCAAAAAAATATTGTTCATCATTTTTACTAGCTGAAGAGGTTGTCGAAAACATACCCCATATTTCACATCCATATGTTAAGATGGGTTTAACAGTATGATCATACAAGTGAAGTAGTGTTTGTACACTAGGATTAGAAGATGACATGCACTGTTGCAATTTAAAAGAAGCTTTAATAGCTTTTTTGTATAATTCTTCTTTACACTGAGAGAATTTGCCACTGGGTGAAAATGTTATACCTAGATATTTGTAACTATTGGTACATTCAATAGATTGTCCATTCAGCTGAAAAAGAGAATTTAAATGTTTTCCAGTTTTATTAAAAATCATAACCTGAGTTTTCTTGAGATTGATATTCAAACACCACTTGCAACAAAATGAGTCTAGTATGTTCAACCTTTGTTGCAATCCCTCTTTAGTATGTGAAACTAATACAATGTCGTCAGCATACATTAGACAGTCTATGCGATGACCATTTACATCAACCTGATCAAAGCAACAGGAAAGATTATCAGGGAGATCATTTATAAAAAGTTTAAAGATATTGGGACTCAAAACATCTCCCTGTCTTACACCAATGGAGAAGTTAAATAAAGGAGTAAGTTGGTGGTTTAATTTGACACATAGCTTACTCTTTTTGTACATATCTTTTATAATGGTATAAAATTGACCTGCTATATTATTCTGTAAAAGTTTATATCTAATTCCAGCATGAACAACTATATCGATTGCCTTTCTTAGATCTACAAAACAAGCAAAGAGTTTTCCATTTTTTTATTAATATATTTATCTATTAATGTTTTCAAAACAAAAATATGATCTGCTGTTATATAAAAGTAAGGGCGAAACAACCCAGTGCAACGGGGATCAGGGCGAAACGACTCAGTTCGAACTGGATACGGGGCGAAACGACCCAGAGGCGAACGGGATTCGTGGCGAAACGACCCATTCATGGGATGTTACGTCATAATCTATAATTAACTTCCTCTTCAAAGAAGTGATGTCATCAGTCTTCGTTAAGGTAGGCCTACTTTGAACGGATTTCTGCAAATTTTGTGAATTATATTAGGATAAATATGTCATATTAGATTTATTGCCCTACATGTAGATCTAGATGATTATTACGGTCTGTACATGTAGTGATTGATATTTCGTAACTGCACTAACTAACTATAACTGACTTACCTACTTTCGTAATTCGTTTTCAATGGGTGTGATAATGGGTATGATAATTCGTTTTTAATTTTACCCCAATGACCACAAGCACCGCTCAAATACCAAATTAATACGAAGATAAAGGCACAGCCTAAATGAGAGGATTGCACATAAACAGTGGTTAGCCTAATCAAGTTTAATATAATTTCACTCATGATTGCACGCATGCAAATCAACAACAGCAACACAAAAAAGAAAGTGGTCGGTGCGAGGAGGTCAAATTTAGAGGTGTTGATATTTATATTGCTGGATGGGTGGTACTATAAAGAGACATCAGGCATTGGAAACATTTAAGATTATTGACCACTCTCCAGTTCATGTATTCAGGAGAAGATAACTCTCGTTAAAGACGCACATTAAAAAAATGGAAAAGAAAAATAAACTTTTGAAGTTGGTGGGGTGGGGTGCGGGGGGGGGGGGGGGGCGGGAATTTTGAGTTATTTCACCTTGTTGACCTGTTCACATCAAGAATCTTGATTACTGATTCCAGGACTAGATTTACTAGGAAAATTAATCCCAGGACTAGATTTACTAGACATGGACTTTTGTAACTAGGAAAATTAGGGACCACGGATATATTTTCCTAGTAATATTGGTCTGTCCGGACTAATTTTACCAGGACTAATTTATCCCTTACACTTACACAGCCTTTTTTGCTATTTTTGTCCAATTAAGAGTGCAAGTTGTGTCTTCAGTAGTGTTATTTAGATCAAAGGAGGTCGCAATTAAAAAAAATACTGACTGTCCTTGCCTTTTTTCTACACTGTTGATGAGGCGATTACAGATTAAGACCATCTACTATTCATTGGGTTTTTTCTCAACACTGGGAGTTCTAGCTTGCCTTAATTAGGGTAGCAGAACCCTCATTAGATCCTTTGGCTATTTTTTTATTTGGCCTATATATAGGTGGTCGGTATTTCGGGTAGCCCGAACCCGAGACAAAATCCCCGAGACTGAAATCGACTTTAATGTTTTTCCTGATTATTAGACAGAATTTTCACAAAATATTTGAAACATATAACAAGATTATGATATTGAATTATTACGTTTCAGTGAGAGTGTAACAAAACGTATATTTATGAAAATATTGCTATTTTTTGTCCCGTAGGTCGGTATTTCGGGTATGCTGAGATGTGAAGGGAGGTTATTCAGGGCCTGTAACTTAACTAATTGAACAGTAAATAATAATAATAATAATAATATATTAGAAGTAGTAGTAGTATACTTAATATATTAAAATAATATAATAAAAAGTATTATTATTATTATTATGTAAAAATAAATAAATAAATAAATAAATAAAGGACAGATGATAGAAGAAACCACCAAAACCTCAAAAAGTCGCAAAATGCTCCTCGCATTAGGATACAACACGGCAACCTGTTTTAACATTAAAAGAAAAAAAACGACATCCTAAATGACAACAAACTTTGCGCAAATACAATAAATTATACGCAACAAATTCTCAAACAACAATTTAAAGATATTTTATGGATTTCAAGATACAGGCAATGTTGTCTGTTGACCATTCTGCACAGCGCAAATGGAAATCCGAATGATATCACTAACTCTATTAAAATTCATGTTTTACGTGTTAATGGACAGGGGAAAAATATTATTAATATAAACAACCGAAAGTACAACAAAAAGACAATGGAGTGGATTGCGGAGTATTTGAAATAGCTTTCGCTACCAAGTATTGCTTCTTTGGATATAATGGACGGAGTGGGGTCGTCCTCGACACTCACAGTATGTGTTTATTTTTTCAAACTCTTAGTATATAATAAGTTTGTAAACACCATTTCCAAAAAGAAAAGTTCGTTTAACATCAAAATTAAAGTTAGCAGATATCAACAATACCCATAGAGCTAGACTGCAAAGCTAATTGTCGACTACCGAATTTGTACGATGATATGGCAAGTTGCGAGACGTGGAGATTTTTTTCCATTTGCACTGTGTCAGCCTGTTACCCGTTTCTTTGCCCGTCAAGCATCAACAAGTGTTAAAATATTAACATTAATTTACTAATTACACAGATCTGTTAAGGATGTATTTGTTTTTATTGTTAAGATTTAATTTTTGCAATAGTTATGAAACCTAAACGTTGCGGTTTTTTTCTTAAATTTACGCAAGACAAAAAGATTTTTTGATTGGAAGTCGCAATGTTTAAATAAAAAACACTAGCTCTACCAACATATGAAATGTAAAACTCAAAACAAAATTTAACAATAGAAAGAATTTTACGGTAATAATCATAAATAATAATAATTATAATTATTATTATTATTATTATTATTATTATAACTCGTTTAGCAAACCATGTTTTACCGGACATGGGTTACCTCCCTTCACATCTCGGCATACCCGAAATACCGACCTACGGTACAAAAAATTGCATTATTTTCATAAATATATGTTTTATTACATTTTTACTTAAATATAATAATTCAATATTAGAAGCTTATTATATCCTTCAAATATTTTGTTAAAATATGGTCAAATAACTAAGTAATTAATTAAAGTCGATTTCTGTCTTGGGGATTTTGTCTCGGCTTTGGGTTCGGACTACCCGAAATACCGACCACCCTATATATATGCTACCATAGATTGGGTTCCACCAAATAAAAAAATAGCCAAAGAACCTAAAGGGCTTTTGTGAGTGAGTGTGAGTTTAACTCGCTGGAAAGGTCAGGGTTTCACCTGGTACCCCAGCCTCCTTTCCCAATAAAAACTAGATACCAGTGCCAAGATGTAGCTGAAAGAGGCATAAAACCACATTCAGAATGTAAATAAATAAAAATAGCTACTACCACTTGACTTTGTAAAGGACCCAGAATGGAAAACTGTCCAATTTATTCTTTGTCAGGAAGTGTAATTAAGTTTTACATTACTGTATGAATATTATTTGGATTGTCCTCTATAAACTTCCAATTTTTTTGATTGCCTCTTTTAATCCCATAAGTAATATTCAGGTACTTGAGATGCCTCTATGGTTTTTTCCTTTTTTAAACATCTATGACAGAATATAGATAAACTTAATGATAAATTGTATGCCTGAATGTACTAGTATCTGTACTGTAATAAATTATATAATATATTGTTTTATAGATTGTGTATGTGTGGGCATTGGAACTGGTGGTTAATGATATTTATAGCTGAAAGAACGTCCCTGAGCTTTACCAGACCTCTGATAACTACTATTACATGTATGGTATATTGAGAATGTCACCAGTGACTATATAAAAAAGCTTCAAAGACTATAGTTCTATTGGATAATTTTTTTCCTGCATTATTGCAAGTGTCTTGTACAAAATATTAAGAAATACAGCAAGAGTTGAAGTTAACCATGTCATCGTTGTCAGAGGAAGAAGAAAACTATGTCAGAATGTCCTTGTTGCTGACAGGGTTGTCACCGAGAGCTGTTAGTGCCTTATTTGACAGGGA
This sequence comes from Limnoperna fortunei, assembly GCA_944474755.1. Taxonomy (NCBI): domain Eukaryota; kingdom Metazoa; phylum Mollusca; class Bivalvia; order Mytilida; family Modiolidae; genus Limnoperna; species Limnoperna fortunei. The sequence goes on along the minus strand of OX104120.1, from coordinate 74,341,565 downwards.
ATTTCCTCCAACATATCTTCCATCTACATTGAACCAGAAATACAGCAGACTACTTAGTTTACAGAAAAAAAGAGTAATTAATCAGGCTCAATGGAATCTCCTGTTTCCTCGATCAGGTAACTTTTTGTAAACATTTATATGATTAGAATTGACTTATAGTAGTATAAGGCTTTAAGTTGTCAACATGCATTAGATGATATTAAATACATTGCCCGATGGTTTTCAATCAGCAAACTTATATAAAAGGGGTTCGATCTCATATAGAGGTATCACAGGTATTACAATATTTTTTTAATCATGAAATTCTCCTGTATCCATGGTAACAATCTGTAAACATTTACATTTAATGATACATGAAATTGTATTTGCCCACTTGCATAGTACATGTATCTTATTAAGTACATTACCTGATGTTTTACAAATATGATGTCTATATCTACATCTACATGGTAAGTTGATCTGTCAATCTTGACAATCACTCAATGTTTCCGGTGCATAAGAAAAATTTTGAAGAAATGACCAAAAAAATAAATCGGAACATCATGTAGGTAGGTAAATTTAACAAAAATAAAATAGAGACAGAGAGAGAAATAAAAAAAATATAAGTAATTAGAGATAAAAAAGAGATGCCACATTAGCTCTTCAATCATCTGGTCTAGACCTGTTAGGCTTCTGTGGTGGTACCAGGGTCTAGGACTCGGCCGACATAGCTCCAGTCCATTACTTGACCTACTGGGCAAATGGGAGGAAAGCAGAATTACATGTAATAAGAGACTGTAGCTACATTTAGCTCCCTCTTCAAGGATACTAAAGAGGGCACCTCAGCAACTGGTGCTGGCAAAGCATTCTATGCTTGGATGGTTCTAAGGAAAAAGCTGTACTTCAGGGTGTTGGTCTTTGTCAAGTACTGGCGGAATTTCTTTCCGTGGGCTGATCTGGTTCTGGAGTTAATTGGTGTAAGATACTACTTGCACGGTATATCCACATGGTCATTGACTATTTTGTAGTACATGGTAAGCTGTTGTTTCTTCCTTCGATGTTCTAAAGTGTCCCATCCTAGCTCTTCCAACATGCTCCCAACGCTACTGGTGTCCATATACATGTAGCTGTTGGTGATGTAACGGGCTGCATATCGCTGGACCATCTCAATCTTGCTGATTTGATCTTTCTGGTGTGGATTCCAAACTGTTTCACAGTACTAATGTCTAAAGATTGGATCTTACCATGGCTATGTAGGCACTTATGTGGGACACGATCAAATGCTTTGGAAAATGTCTAGAATTATCATGTCATATCATATATTTGTTGTCCCTTGTCTAGAGCTATTGCTAGTTCATGTGTTAGGGTTATTAGTTGTGTTTCACAGCTGGGTCTTGCTCTAAAACCATGCTGACAATTGGTTAAGATGTTTTGGTGGGCTAAAATTTTTAAGGTGCAGCTCACTATGATGTGCTCCATAAATCTACAACACAGACAGGTCAGGGAAACTGGTCGATAGTTGCTGGCATCATATCGACTTCTTTCTTAAAAATCGCTGAACATTACATTTGCTTCTTTCCAGTCGTTTGGTACTTTTCCGGACTTGTGGCTCTCATTAACGAGGATACATTAGCAAATGTTCATTTGCACATTCCTTGAGAATTCTGGCTAATATTGCATCTGGCCCAGAGGCTTTGTTTGGGTTATATTACTCTTCTGCAATAGTTTGCGAATTCCCTTCCTGGTGATGGTGATCTTACATATGGATGGATTGGCTTGTCCTGGTGGTATAGGCACCTCTTGGTCATCTTCCTTGGTGAATACAAATTTGTGTTGTCTATTCAGTATGTTGGCCTTGTCTTTTGAACTGTCAAATAGCCTACCATTTCCTGTCAACCCATGGTTTGCTTGTCTTGTTGACTTAAATAGTACGTTTCGGGATTTATTTGTCTATTAGCTGAATGAGTTGGTTCTTGAAGAATGTCCAGATTGTGTGGACATCCTGGTTTTGGTCTTGGAGCTTGAGATATAAAGGGTTCAATCTCAAAGAGGGAGTACCAATGGCATTTCAATAGTTTTTTTTTAAATAGTGAACATGTTTGCAGCTGGAAGTTTTTTGTGTGTGTTTACAGGTGTTGCAGATTCAAAGACATTCGATGTGACTTTGATGATCTGTTTGATCACGAATTTAACATCTGTAACACCACCTGCTGCTGGATTTGATCGTATGCCATCTACAGGAGAGAGAACGCCAGGTGCTGATTTAGCAAGAATTAAATACTATAGAAATTACCTAGCACATTTATATGATAACAAGATAGACAACATTTTCTTCACTGCAGCATGGAATGACATCTCTGATGTAAGTACAAAGTAGACAACTCTTACTTTACTACAACATGGAATGACATCTCTGATGTAAGTACAAGGTAGACAACTCTCCCTTCTTTACATCTTGGAATGACATCTCTAATGTAAGTTCAAGGTAGACAACTCTCCCTTCTTTACATCTTGGAATGACATCTCTAATGTAAGTTCAAGGTAGACAACTCTCCCTTCTTTACATCTTGGAATGACATCTCTAATGTAAGTTCAAGGTAGACAACTCTCCCTTCTTTACATCTTGGAATGACATCTCTAATGTAAGTTCAAGGTAGACAACTCTCCCTTCTTTACATCTTGGAATGACATCTCTAGGGGTAGGACCACCATTGTTTATCCCCTCTTCTGCTATATAAAATTAGTTGATTTTTGAATTTTTCGGAACATTTTACCTTTGTTTCAAATAAAGAAATATTCCCATTACATGACAACATGTAACCCCTAAGTAGTCTCTCAAAATTTCAGCACCACTTTCATGGCATATAAGAACGTACGACCAACCGGAAGTCAAAATACTGAAAAAAACTACTTTCACTTTCATGTTCAGTCCCAAAATAGTGCATGTCATCTAATGACTCACATAATTTTTATCTTTAGAACACATCAGTTTAACTTTATCCTCTTGTTTTCTGAATTATTCAGCTTTCCAAAAAATACCAAGTTTGTTCCAATATCTATTATGGTTCAAAAGTTATAATTATAACAGTGGGCAGCTATTTTTAAATAGTACTACTTTTACGTACAACCTCAGGGCTTGGTGGTCCTACACCTCTAATGTAAGTTCAAGGTAGACAACTTTCCCTTCTGTCCATCTTGGAATGACACTTCTGATGTAAGTTCAAGGTAGTCAACTCTTAGCCTTACCTTAATGCAGCTTACAATGAAGGCCTATGTATACTTGTAGTTATCCTGTTCAAAGACTGACACATTACAATATAACATGCCAAACTTTATCTAAATCAGCAATGTCATCTGTAAACTTTTTACATTTTAACTTTTCCTCTGAAACAACTTGGCCAATTGAAACCAGACTTAGTCAGAATATTAATTAGATAGATGGACTTTTGATTCATGATTATTACGCTACTTTCCGACCACCCAATCAGTGCCTCTGTATTCCAGTGTTCATGTGACATCTTTCTCTGATGGATTTTTAACAGCGTTTCAGAAATTAGCAAACATTTGAAATTTTTGTTGTTATTAAATTATTTAAAAAAAACCATCTGAAATTTTATTGCTGTCAAAATTATTTGTAATCTGCTTTTAAATTTGTTTTAGTGCTTTTTTTCAGTATTTTCTTAGGATAGCTTAGCTGCTATCTAAAATGGGTTTGTTCATATGGGTTACATGACGTTTTTTACACACTCATGTTACCATATAGCTTGCATCTTTGATGCTATCTCTATTAATACGTTCCTAAAACCAATTCATGTCATTATTAGGTTCTATATTGATTTAAGAAACAATTTCCAAATGTGTTATCTTTATTGTTTTAAAAATAAATGTAAAGATTTATATTACATTCTCTAATTTTTGTGTTATTGTCAAACCACTTGACCGGTGTGGACAACATAGTTCAAGTCACTATTGAAAATGTGGTTCCATCTGTTGATTGGTTTAAAATAATAATGTCATAAACAGAAATAATGAGGTCATAAACAAAACAACATCCATTTACCACGTTTTCGTCAGGTCCATATATTGCTGTTTGGAGAATTTCACAAATTTACTGCTTTTTATACCCCTGCTCGACAGAGGCTGGGGTATATAGGGGTCCTCGTGTCCGTCTGTCTGAGAATTCTTATGTCCCTCTGTTTTTCGTCCTTCAAAAGTTGGTTTCAGAATGATAATTCAAAAAGTTTGCATCCGATTTAAATTAAATTTTGGGAAATTGTAAGAAGCCTTTTGATTTTGGGGGAAATCTCTCAAATTTCAAGGTCACAGTTGCCAAAAAATATTGGAAATTTTTACAAAAAAAAATGTTTGCGGACAATAATTCAAAAAGTTTGCATTTGATTGAAATGAAACATGAAAATTTTAGGATATTGTTACATATCAGATTGCTAAGAAGACTATTGATTTTGGGGATGTCTGTCAAATTGAAAGGAATGTTAGAAATTTTTACAAAAAAACTTTTCCAGACAATATTGAAAGCAGAAAAATCACTTTCTCACAGGAATCTTTGTAAGACCTTCTAATTGTCTTTATTTTTTTTTGTTTTTTTTTTATCACATTGGTATTTTAGGCTATAGGAAGACTGGGTGGTTCATCAATGTACCAGGAATGTCAAGATTTGAATACTGAAATCCTTGACAAGTCTTACCAGGAAATCATGCTGGAAATGAGGAAATATCTGGAAGAGATCAAAAAATTTACAGGTCTGTATAATAATATATTGTGTACACATTTTGCACTGAATAAATTAAGTTTCTTATTGATAACATAGGATGTTTATTCATTAAAAAAATATAAGAAAGACAGACTTTTGATACATTACTTGTTTACTGATATCAAACTGATTTTTATTGAGCTAAGTTTCTATTAGATCACAATTTGCACCTATTTTTTTTTCAGATAAATTAGCCCTCTGTAGACAAAAGGTTAAGGTAGTTGGACTTGGTAGTCTACTATAGATTACCGGCTTGTTAACACTAATGTTGCAGGATGTAGCCTTACTGCCGGAGGAATTTGCTCTCATCTAACCTATATTGTTTATGATTGCTAGTTTTCCTGCCAATGTTGAGGAATCGAACCGTGTACTCTAGATAAAAACTAGACTCCATTATTCAGCGGAAAATTGATTTGCAGATAGATCAGAATACAAAGATTTTGATCTCCATTTTTAAACTAAAAACTAATTAAGAAAACAATACAAATTATAACTTCTTAATACTATATAAATAAGATATAAACTACATGAAATAATTTAAATAATGAATCTAAATTTTACTATTTTAGTAAACTGAAAACAGAAATTAAAAATGAAAACAAAACTGAGACTGAGTAACCATACCTTCAGTATAGAAGGGAAGTATCAAATAAAAACCAACCAAGAGATTATTTTGTTCTAAAAATTTCGAATATAGACAATAGCTTTGCAAACTTAAATACCAATGAAAAAGTAAAATATATTCTCTGTCCAAAATCAGAACATTTAAATTATGTCTAGGACTTTATAAAGCGATCATTTGAAATACGAAAATAGGGTCCACATTGGTTAAAATGTACTAAGTATATTTGAAATCATAAATATTTTACTTTGAGTATGTTTGTATTTGTGTTCCCATGTGTATGTTTATGTCTGTAATGTTGCTTTGACCCATATGGGTGTTATTTGCAATAAAGAATTGAATTGAAAGTGGTGGTCAACCACCTTAAGTTATTCAACTTGATCAGTTAGCTGTCAGTTTGCTGCTGAATATAAGTGGTAACTATGAAGAATTTGTATGGTTACCAGTGTTCAGAAAATTATATGCTAATTGAAGCCATAGTGTACTTGAATATTTATTTAATGGTCTTCTGCAAAGTTCATGGTTTTTTGTTTTAATTGGAAACTCAACATTGCTGCCACTATAAGATTTAGTTTATAAACATATGAAAAATAGGTTTCAGCTTGTTTGATATCTACAATCATTGAACCAGCTGAAAATAGCAATATTCATTGGATGGTCCTCTACAAAGTTTGATTTCATTTTGTGCCAATGACAAATTCAAAATAACCACTAGTGCAATACTTGTTTTTGTTGATGACTAATTTCTTTTATATTTAAATCAGGTGATTAGTAGATGATGTTATAAGAGCCTAAATTGTTTTGTTAAACTTTCAACAATTGTGTCTATATTTATAGTGGTGGCTAACCTACTAGTAAAATGTAAGAGGGTGGGAGACGAACTTATGAATAAAACTGACAATATTATCATTGAAACCTAATATAAATAAAATAATATCCGATTTCATATTATACCAGATAAATCAAAATTGTATGCACCATGTATAGTCAATACAGCAAGTCATACTTATTGAATAGAATATAAATGGGAAGCATTTAACACAATTTGTAATATGGACGGTTTCAAACAAAATGACCCCAACAGGTTATGGTCCTCTAATTTTGTCAAATTAATAGATATATTAATTCTAAATAGTTAAAAATGTATGTCTATTTGTGGGGAACATGTCTGCAAAAAATCTTAAAGATATCTCACAAAACAAAAAAGTTATGCCAAAAAAAACATGCCAAAATTGTCAGCAGTGCAACACTTTTTTGTAACACTTTAAAAAAATGTCATTCTTTAAAAGGCCACCAAATTGTCAAATCCAGCAATATGTGCATAATTCTTTTTTTATTACAAAGTTTTATGTGTTAACTTATTGAGAGATATAAAAAGAAAAGATGGCGCATTGTAAAAAGTATGAAAATATTGTTTTGAAAAAAAGAACTACCCTGTCAGGAGTGCAACACAAATTTAAGTCATTTTGCATTAAGTTCTTCGAGTATTTTGTGACCATTACTGATACAACAGAATGCATTTAAATAATTTATATATGTGACTGTGGTAGGCTTAGTCAAACATTAAGGTCAATGAACTTTCGTGACCTCATATTTTTTGCTAATCTCAGGGTTGATATGTTTCTATTTATATTAAGGTATAAAAAAATTAACACTTATAGTAACCAAATTCATTTTACTCAGTTTCATTTGTAGGTCAACTCCAAAATAGAGAACATTCAGTCATGTTAAATCGTCTTCTAGGACAAGGATCATACGAGTCCTATGACATGCGTATTATGGTCGCAGGTCAATTTGGTGTTGGGAAAACAAGCCTAGTGCTGATTTTGGTTGGTGATAATGTGTCAGGTGATAGACATCCTACAGATGGAATATCTCTCATGGAAGGACGATGTGGACTTGGTATAGAGGGGAAGGATTGGGTAGTGATTGATAAAGGTACAGTTCTTTTAATTTGAGGAATGACTCGTTTTTTATTTTACAACCCATTAAACATATTAAAAATTCTTTCTTCATAAATAGATATTAGACAAATAAAAGAAGCTGACACAAATTAATAAACAATGAACAAGTCCTGATATGAAACGGACTACAGACTATATATATACTCTGGTATATCGTTTAAAAAGTTGTACAACAACATCTAGATACATAATTAAAGAGAAACCAAAGCTGTACACTTTAAAAATTGTACAAGTATTTCGCCTGACCAACAGGCTTCATCAGGGTTTTTACAACAAATGACCATAACAGGTAAAAAGTTTTTGTCATTATACATATATGATGTATACGATTATAATAAAAGAAAAAGTTTTTGTAAGTACTATTACACGTATGTACAGGTGTATAGTAAGTACCACTATAAATAATGTTACAATCAATATATATACAAAACAAGCAATTTTAAAGGAAATAAAATGACCAGTAATTCTACATGTATCTGGTCTGTATAATTTTTCATTTATTCCCTTCGAAATGATGTTCCTAATGTTTAAATCCAAAAACTTTCTTTCTCTTTTCGCTGTTTGTCCACCTTCGGTTATGGTACCTGTTGACATTATTCTTTTCTTGTTTTGTTAGGAGAGTATGATGCACTAGACGTTGTATATAACAAAGTGTTGATGTCTTCCATTGAACAACCCACCCAGAATGAAGAGCCAGTTCAACACCAATCCCTGCCTAACACTTTTCCTGAGACAAGACAGACTACAACAGAGGCCACTTCTTTTTCTGTAGAAGGAAAGCAAAACACAGAAGTGCTACGTAGTAAACTAAAGTCCAAAATGACAAAGCTTGCAATTAGAAAAAAAATGGAGGCAGTTCTGAAAAGTGGAAAATACAAAATGAAAACAGGACGACTAATATTTTGGGATTTCGGGGGTCAGTATGTATACTACACAACACATCAGACATTCATGACGTATAGGGCCTTGTTTCTTGTTGTATTTGATGGAAGTAAAGGTCTGTATGAAGAAGTCAAAGATGTGATGTGTTTCCCAGGACAACAAGGAACACCGACTCCAGCAGGTAGTTAAGTAATTTGATTGAATGTTTAACTAGTACATAATTGTTTACAATATCAGCTACACGCATTGCCAAAAAATAACAAATTAATGATGTATTGGTGGGCAGTATAACCGGTATACCAGCATATTGCAATTTGGGTCATTAGCTGATTTATAATGATAAAAATATAAATACATGTAATTTAAACATGAAAGCGAATCCAAAGCAATTTTTTGCCAAAGTATTGTCCAGGGTCCTTTTTAGAGCTCATATTTATTTATGAAACATTTATCTAGATGCCAGTATGGAATTCGATTGTCACTTAATATATGCTTTTATGGACAAGAGCTTAGAAGCTTCCACCCTTGAATCATTACATGCATTACATGTCAAAAGCTTCGGTTTTTATTTCAGTATTTCTGCAGCACTGGGTTAATTCAATTCTTACCTACTCAAAACTGATTTACCATGGAATACCAAAGATCTTGTTCGTCGCAACACACAAGGATAAAGTAGATCAGGTATTGTTGTTACTGTTTGAATTATAGTCTAAGAATTACCACAATTTAATTAACTGGTGCATGGGATCAATACTCAATACTATCAAAGTATCTATATTTTCAAAATTTGACACCGTAGGGCGATATCCTGTATCACTGTTTTAAGTAGGATACAGACCTTTAGAGTAAATTTCAAATTTCCCCATGTTTGGGTGCGACTGGTTGTAAAACTTCTTGCTACAAATATCAATTGTAGCATCCTCATGAAGGAAAACGGTTTTGTGCTCATAAATTTCTTGAAGCATTTAATATTTATGTTTTCAGTCAAATTTTGAGAAAACAAGAAAATCTTTGTTTGAGGATGTTGAAAAACTGTTCAAGGATCACCATGGTCGCAATCACCTTATACTTGAGCATCAGATATTTGTCAACGCAACAGATGGAAATGATGAAGGGATTAAAACCTTGAAAAAAGTCATCACTGACCTTACATTTGACCATCCATGTTGGGGGGAACCAATGCCAAATGCTTGGATTCCACTTGAACTTGAGATTGCTGAATTATCTGCTGAGGGAAAGCAAATCCTGTCATATAAAGATGTGGAAGATTTAAATAATGCCAGTGAAGTATCTGTCCTGTCAAAAGAAGATCTCAAATTCTTCCTAGAGTTTCAACACTCGTTAGGGAAAATCGTATACTTTGACACACCTCAGCTAAGAGACTACCTCATTATAAGTCCACTGTTTATGATTGAAGTCATGAAATCGTTTATCACAGGTATACAGAGCTTCAGGCTTAAAATCTTTTTTAAAATGTAATCTCGTAATTATTTTGAAATTAATTTTATCTTGAAATTGCATATTGTAAATAGAATACCATCTAGATAATCTAATCATAACATTTACTAAACCAGAAAATCAAAGCAAAATTACAAGATATGCATCTCCTACTTTTCTACTACATTGTAGTAAAAGCAATCCTTATGGTTCGTAACATTTGGGTCACAAACACACTATATAGTTACCTTACTTGTTCCCATCCTGAATATAGCTGGAATACTGCTCGCTGGACATAAAGCAAACATCCAATCAATCAATCAATCACTATACACCAGACATCTGGTATACTTCTAAAACGGACTATTTTTGGCCGGATTTCACAGAGTGAAAATCCGGGTTATAATATGGTGAATAATGGGCAGGCGGGCGGGTAAAAAATCTTCGTAGCAGTTTTCTCGGCTTCTACTAAATGGATATATTTCAAATTTGGTGCACAGCTTTAGCATGATGAGTTGTACTGTGCCTCCCCTTTCCAGGTCAGTCAGTTATCTATTTCCTGTTTTGCAAGCCGACTTAGACTTTTTCAAGGGTCAAAATAGAAGAATTTTTCGTAACAGTTTTCTCAGAAACTACCAATCACATTCTCTTGACATTTATTATTCAGCATCAGCATGGCCTCCCATAATGTGGGATTCGATTTCAGGTCTGTTGCTCACCTACTTCCTGTTTAACGAAATCTGGCCATTTCTGTCTTTGAAGGATTCTTTAATGTTAACCTGTAGAGAATTTAGTTAATGTTCTGTGTGGTTTAATTACAAGACAATCATTTGTGTAACCTGTCTTGTTATACAATTCACCTATGCAGATCACTTTTAGATAGTCATAGATCAGTCTCAATTCTACAATGCTTATTGCTTAAGGTCAAGTTTTTTTATTTTAATTTAAACACAGTGAAATTGTGTTCTGTCTATTAAAATTTGAACTTGATATATTCTATTACAGATGAGCATTTTTGGTCTTCTGATGAAGAAATACAAAATATTTTCTCTAAGTTGTGCAATAATGGAGTAATAAAGAGAAACGACCTGTACAAAATTTGGGAGCAAATTGAAAAAATTCAGCCACATAAAGAGTTCATACTAAACATGCTTGTTCATCTTGATATTTTATCTGAGCAGCGTCGATATGACTTAAATACAGGAATCAGACAAGTTGTAGACGAATACTTTGTCCCCTGTATGCTAACGAAACAAGATAAAACTAAATTAATGGACCGGTATATGAAAAACGAGTGTATTCCGAGACGAGCCATTACCCTTGCTTTTGATTTTAAAAGCACCATAATACCCCCTGCCTTACCAAATCGTCTTATAAGTGCATGCCTTAGTATGTGGGCTGTAAAGGAGTATGACCAAGAGAAGCTGATGTTCCCCGGTTTTGTGGCTTTGTCATGGGACAAGTCGCATGACATTGTTTTATGTGTTCTAAGCAACAAAATTTTGGTGCATATAATACACGAGAATGAAAAAGGACTGATAGTAGGTGAAATTGCTACAGGTGTGAGAGAATGCCTCCATACCACATTACAAAGAATTTTCGAATTCTATCAGTCTACAAGCAGCAGTGGAAAGTCTGATAATGTATTGCCCTTCCACGTGGAACTTGCCTGCGCAGATTTAAAATGTTATCTTTGTGAAAATGCAGCTTTAGAGAATAGAAAACAGCACTGTACTGAACACAACAAGGAATATAACATTGATGTTTGGTATCAGGTAAGCGTTTTATATTTAGATAATTCAGTGTAGGAATTAAAAGCAATTATGGTATGTCAATATTGTCAAGAAGAATGATGATTATACCCAGTCAGTAACATAATATATTATTTGTGATTAAAATTTCTATTTTAATTTTTATGACCTAATCAGATTCTAAGGGTTGTAATATTTTCGAAAGAAGTACTTTCCAGCTTGGTAACTTGTAAATTGTACTCTGGTTTTGAATCATATTGTGAAATGGTTATTATATATATAATTATCCTATATTTTTGAAGTGTGAAGAAGAAGAATGTGATTCAAGTTGTGAAGGTGAGTAAATTCTAGATAGTAATAAACAAAATACCGAACACCGATGAAACTGTCATAAAATACAATCCACAAATCAAAGTCAGAGAAACCGGCAACTCCAGAACCAACAACAAAAAATTTAGTAACTACAGCAATGATCCTGACTCTTCTGAGTGAAGTCTATTTTATGCCCCCGCGACGACATGTCGGGGGTCATTATGTTTTACTCATGTCCATCTGTCTGTCCGTACCAATTTCTGTCAAGCTTTTCTCAGAAACTGTACACGAGAACAATTTGAAATTTGGCAGTGTGGTTCAGTATCACAAATTTCAGACCTGTCGGACAACTACTTCCTGTTTGGGACTTCTTTTAGGGGGGGCGTCTGTGTCCCATGAACACATTCTTCCTTTTTTTTTATATTCTGTACATGGTTTTACACAGTGTCATTGTACAGTTTTGAAGAATTTTGTAAACTTTAGGAGGATGAAGGTTTAGCAACTTCTTGACAATTTAATATTTTTGGCTTTGCAGCAAGATATTGTTTCCCAGTAATTGGATAATATTAGATCAGTATTATTGCCTTTTACTGATCTATTATAAAATGGGATCATTAGCTTAATGTCAACACTGAGGTTGATGTTCTACTGCAGGAAAAGCTTGCTCGACTTAATTGCCTGTTTTCCTGCCGAAGATCAATGGGTTTGCAGTTGGTCCTCCGCCCCATTAAAAACTGGAGTCATAGCCGAAAGTGGTGTTAAACCCCATCCAAACAAACATTCATTATGAATAACAAGGTATTTACTGATATGAACTATATAAATTTGTCAGTGATAGAGAGTTGTATTAGGTATAAAAAATAATTGGTTAACTTAGGCTTTTTATGTAGAACAAGTTTGGAAGAGTGATAAATACAATATATACTATGTTACTACAAGAGAAATTTTGTAGCAAGCACTATCTTTAATTGTTTCTGATAAATATTCCAGGTTTAACTGAAGCTGCTCTTCAAGAAATTCCTAGCGATCTTCAGTTATTTCGATTGTCCAGAAAATTAGGCAGAGAATCGACATTGCAGCTAGCCTTACATCTAGGTTTAGAACAGGTGGAATTGGATGACGAGATCAACGACTACCCAAGAAATTCTGCGATGTTAAAGTTTCATGTTTTGATAAAGTGGCGGGACAAAAATAATGGAACCTTCATCGACCTAGCCAATTCTTTGCCAAAAGTAGAAAGTAATGTTCACAAATTGTGCAAGGTAGTCATTGTTTTGCTATATCCCAACCTACAGACCAAATTTTGTTCTTCTTTTATTAACAAAAATATTAGGATGTAAAATTAAGAAATAATTCACTGAATTACTTCTTAATTTTATCCCTCTGGATGAAATTATGCGATATCAGTATTCATCACGACATCAAGCCATGATTAACCACAGCCTTTGTAAATTATAAGACAATTATGGTCGCTATTATATATATATATGCTATAGCTTACCGTTTGTAGTTACAGTTTTGTAATCAGAATAGCCATTCAAGATGTGCCATCCTCATACATTAATAATTCTTGTACCTATGAATAAAATGTTCATTATTTTAAGAAAATATCATCAAAGGCACTATTAAAGGCCAATAGAATCTGCTATGTCAAATGATGCATGTTTTGTATAATCAAGACTCATCAGCAAAACTCCAACAGAAATATGTTGATAATTAATTCCAAATTCATCCAAATTTGGCCAAGGCTATAAAGACTGGGAATAAAATAGTCCTTATAATTACTGTAAATTAAGAAATTTTTGCGATGTTTTTATTATTGCGAATAATGCGATCGCAATAATTAAACCTCGCATTTGTACTTTCCTTTATCGGTTGACAAAGTTACTCCTTTAACACCGGTTTGCACAGACCTCTGGAGTCTAGTGATTATTACTAGCTTTTCTCTTAATGCCCCGTTTAGTTGTAGTACTTGACTGGTCATTGGAAAGGGAGCTGACAATTTCGGCATTTGCTGCTTTTGTGTTGTCGGGGGCCTCTTTATTAACAGCTTTGTCCTTGTCTGGCAATCTCAAGACGATGTCGTCCGCAGCGCACTTTTTTGTAACGAACTTCCACATTGACATTTTTAACTTGAATGATTACATCAGAAATATCGACCTTATTTATACTAATTTTTTTGTCTCTGTTAATTGGCAATAATTTATTTCATGTTTAATTAAAAGAAAATAGTAACAATAAGTAACACGCTAATCTTTTAAATAATTTTTTATTTTCTCAACATATATCGTGCATACATAAAACAACTGTAAAGCCCTACCATAACCACTCAATTTCAATACGGTAATTTGTTTTACACAACAAAATTAATTTCTTATTGATGTAAACATTTTAGTACCCAAGCTGAACCTCACTATACACACAAATCATCTCATTGTTAAAGACACGTGACAAGTGCACAGGTAAATCACTTTAGAAAATGAAATGTTGTGTATTCCGTTTGGTGTAGAGAGATTATTTACAGACGACAATAAATAAAAAAAAACTGACAAATTGCTAAGTAATATTTTGTTGTCATTGCATTGTTTTGCTACCTCAGCCGATTGCAAAAATAAGAACTCGCATTTTTTGAGGGGGTCCCCAAATCGCAATAATAAATGCATGCAATAATTTCCGAATTTACAGTATACAACAGTAAATACAAAAGAAGGTATTTCTAGAACTATTTTTTTATTATTATTATCTAGCATTTTATAAAACTACTTTGCCACAAAGTTGTGATACAGTACGCCCATAGTGTATGGTAACTCAAACACTCTACACATTGTAGAGTGTTTCACGGTGTTACACCAAGAATTTTGAGTGTAGACAATCAAAATCACCCGCAGATTATCTCTACCCCAAATTGCAAAAAATAATTGTTTATTCAATTTGTTGTTAGTCACTCTTGCATTACCAACAGCTATAGACTGATAAAGTCATGTCAGTACAAAGAATTTAGAACTTTAAAATTTTTTAATAATTTTCGTAAATAAATTGGAACTTGCACTAGAACTGATTTTTTTAAGAACAACTTGATATACGGCAATAAAAGAAAAAGACAATATACAGTTCTTAGTTCAAATAACAACAAACGGTATACCAGTGATGATGTGTTTTGTCCTTATTATTTCATAAACATCATATCACTTAAATACATATACACTAATGTTAACGTTTTCTCTAGACAAGGTGCATGTGACAAAAATAAATACACAACTGGTTAACCACGCGGTCAGCAGAAAGTAATCGACGTCAAATATACACTTACATCTTTAATGTACCAAAACCATGAAATAAAAATAGAAGTTTCATTTAAAAAACATTATCCCTAGACACATAAAAAATGTCAATTTTTTTACACCAAATTTGACCCATATTAGAGATAAAAATAGATCAATTGGTTTATGTGCCAAGTAACTGTTACCGGTATAACGATGATTGTTTTTATCGTTCTAGTTTCATTATGTTTTCACTGAAATAATATGCGAATTAAGTTTGGTTTGTCCAAAACATTGACAATAGGCATACACTTAAAATATTTTTCTCGCTACTCTAGACTAAAGCCACGTGTAACATGACTGACCTGTTAAACCGCGTGCTTTGCATAAAGTATAATTAGGGACAAAAGCTTTACATTTAACTTCAGTATTGCCGACATTAAAAAAAAAGTAAGTTCTGTTTGAAAAAAATTCTTATTCACGTAAAATAGTTTTGAAAATACCATGCTGACCGAAATAGAAATAAATAAAAATAGGTTTCCAGGCATTGTATAAATTCGCGAAGTGAAAGAAGCTGAACTGTGAATTGTACTAGCATAGCTCACTCCAGCATTGCAATAAATCAAATTGTTAACATTGTTGAAACCACTAAAGACGCTAATTATTTATAATTAATTTTTAAATATAGATAGACATATAGATAAAGACCGGCAAGTTATTTCTACATTCGCAAAACAAAAGAAAAATCATGAAGTTCGAAGATTGAACACATTTTAATTTTGTAGTAATGAGAAAAGCAAGACATTAGTTGGTTCTTTGCTTGCAATAAACAATCGATACAATATATTTTCTTCACCCTGAAAATCCCAAAAACACAGTGTCACACCGTGTTACACCCGAAAGTCGGTACATCAAGGGAATTAATTTTATGGTGGTGATAGATAACAACGCTCTGAAACACTGTGATTTTCCAAGAAAATTTCGGTGATACACCGTGTAACACCAAGAAATTTCTCTTATTTGAGTGTTTGAGTGACCACACACTCTGGGCGTACTGTAGCATGAGAAATTGCAGCGGTTTGCTAGTCAAAATCTAGCATTAGTTTAAGTCATTTCATTTTTTCCCTTAATGAAATTTTATTTTCATAAAAATGCTTATTGTTAAAAATATGAATATTGTTTTGTTTTTTTTAAGGTAAAGAGGAGGACAAGAAAAATTACAGGTATGCTATTGTTATAGATTATTTCGCTCTTAGCAATATTTCAAA
The DNA here is from genome assembly GCA_944474755.1 of Limnoperna fortunei. Taxonomy (NCBI): domain Eukaryota; kingdom Metazoa; phylum Mollusca; class Bivalvia; order Mytilida; family Modiolidae; genus Limnoperna; species Limnoperna fortunei. The sequence continues at coordinate 74,325,319 of OX104120.1, read as the reverse complement.
AGGCGAATTTTAATTTTGCCATAATTGTGTAGAATAATTTAATTGCAATTACTTAACAATGTGCATTATGATATACTTTACTGTGTACTAAAATTAATTAGATGTTAGGAGCAATAACTCTTTTTTTCTCACTCAAAACTGCAGGTAGGTAAAATAAATGTTTGGGAATTTGCATTTAGACAAACAAATAATTAGTTATTTTTTCGATGTACCAAAGCACGCCAAATTTGAAAGGGGAAATGACTACTTATTTGTTAGACATGAACAAGGTCTCCAAATTTAAAAGAGTTGCTCTGTTATCATTAAAATATTCAAATGTTCTTGTTTGTGTTTAGTTCAGTATAATAAAGGGATGGCCTTTAATCAACTTCAGGTAATATCCAAATTATTAAATGTCAAAAGAGTTATTTTTCCTCGATCCTGTGGACCTCGGAAAAATAAACCTTTTTTTGATTTTATATTATGGATATTACTATCATTCAAGGCCATAATTGTATTTTATTACATAATTGTTACAACAGCATAGCTTTTCTTTAATTTACAATTAATTTGTTTGATGTTAAAATTGTAATAGTTTGTGATATTTGTTTTTTTTACAGTTATTCCAGAGGAATACTTGAATGTTATCCCAACTGATGAAATACTTGACGACCTGGCCTCTGTCATAGCTTTGGAGTACCTTTTTCTTGGAATTGTACTCGGCTTAAGTGTAGCCGACGTAAAAACTATAGAATATGATAATATAAACAATTTAAATGCTATAAACAAATGCATATTGCAGAAATGGAAGAAAGACAGGAAAGTTAAACCTACATTAGGTGTATTAGAACAAGCTTTAGTGAATGTTGGTAGAGGTTCAGATTGCTTGAAAAAAATCATAGATAAAGTGGGACTTAAACAGAGTCAAATCAAATAACCTGTTCATTGTACGAGGGATTATCAAATAGCAAAATGGGTGGACGACAAAAACTGACTGTACAAAATAAATAATCTATGCATGTAGCATCATTGTTTTCATATTTATTTATTTTTAAATTTTAAATCTTACAGTATCTGTAACTCTGTATTAAAATTAGCTCATCCATCTGTTATCATTTGCCATTCAGTACACATTCTATCTTCTGTACTGTTCTTCTAAAAAGCAGATAACTGAAGTCTTTTTCAAAATTTTCAAAAATTTATTGTCGTGTTTTTGGGTGTGGTTTAAATCCATTTTTTACAATTGTCTAACCATATTATGACTTAAGGAGCATCCAGTAAACAACCTCATACCTCTTGTGGTGCCGATTACCTTAACCACTCGGCAACAGAGGCCAATGTTTTTAACAATTTATTATCATTAATAATTGAGTAATCTTTTTAGATGACTTCGTAAGCATTATTCAGTTTTAGCTCTTTAGTGATAGGCAAGAAATGAGAACGAGAAGCACCAGCTCCTAGCAATGCCTAATTTTATGACAATAATTGATGAAATACTAAGTTTTTGCTCTGTAACTTTAATGGTATAACAGCTAGAGCGAAACTATAAATTGCGAAAGTAATCAGCAAGGCAAGGCCTTCAATTTACTCATTTCCTCTCAAATTGTCAGAATATAAGGAGTCACCAGACAATTTATAGACAATTAAATTTGTAGGCTTATTTTGCTATTTTCAGTATTAAAGTTTTTAATTTCTATTGTAAAACTGGTAATTTTGTCAAAAAATCATCATTAAAGGGCAAAAACTGCCAGGAATCATCTGATGTTTTCAAATAAATAAAGTGGTTTGTAGGACTTGTGTTGGTAATCAATTTCCCAATTTACAGTTTCACTTGAGCTGTTATAGTTTTTGGGTACATGGCAAAAACCTACAAGGAATGATGAGACAATTTTGGAACAATAAATGATTTCCGAGTATTGTGTTGCTGATCATTTTTGCAATTTACAATGTTAATCTGGCTTTTACAGTTTTCAAATTATATAATAAAAAACAGAAAATTTGTCAAAAATCTTAATTTAAGGGCTATAACTTCAACAGGAAGTCATTGCCCAACTGTTTGTTTGTTTTGTTTGAATGGTGTTTTAACGCCACTTTCAGCTATTTCATGGCGTCCAGTTTTTATTGGGGGAGGAAGCCGGAGTACCTGGAAAGAACCCCCAACCTGCGGTAGGAAAACTGGCAATCCTTGTCAATTAAGATTGGAATTGAGTACACCCTGCCTGCAGTGAGAATCGAACCCGCAATCTCAGTGTTGACAGACCACATGATCAATAGTAGACGAACTTGCAGTAGACGCTTATCACTTTAAAGGAACTATTTTTCTTAAATTTTTTTAGATATTGACCAAAAACGTGTAAAACCCTATGTTCAATTTATATTGACCAAGGCTGTTTGTCAATAGATCAACACCCTGGATAAAAATTTGAAACTAGGTACCCTAAGGAGGATTATTGCACAGTTTGAAATAAATTGGCCATGCAAAATCAGACTGAAAGGAAAAGATTTTTGAAAAAGTAAATGGCAGACATACAATTGACAAATTACAGACAATGGACGCCAAGTGATAACAAGCTCCCATAGAGCTTCTCTCCGGGTGAGCTAAAATGTGTATTCCTTTGGCCTACTGAGATTTATGGACAAAATATCATCTACTAAAGGCTCCCAGGAACACAAATGACGAACTATATTTAAATTTTTGCAATTAATAGTTTCAGTCTAGTTGTTATAGCTTTTAAGTTACTGTGCAAAAACTAAGGTACCATCAAACAATTTCTGAAAAGTAAATGATTTGTAGGCTTTGTAGTGTAATTCAGTTTAGGTATGGTATAGACTTATTTATAACACAAATACTGATTATTTGTCCAAATCGTAATCAAAGGGCAATAACCTATTAAGAGTCATCTTGCAATTTTGGACTAAACAATGACTTTTGGGCCTAGCTTTGCTGATCATTTGTGCAATTTACATTTTCATTCTAGCAGTTATAGTTTTAAAGTTACAGGACAAAAACACCAAATTTCATAAAAAAATTGTCATTAAAGGGCATTAACTCCTATAAGTTCATTTGTAGGGTTTTTATTGCTTATCATTTTTGTTATTTATAGTATTACTCCAGCTGTTATGGTTTTTCAGTTACAGGACAAAAATGGAAAATTTCATTAAAAATTGCCATTTTAGGGCAATAACTCCTATAAGGAGTCATCTGACAATTTCAGACCAATACAGTGAAATGTAGGGTTTGTATTGCTGCTCCATTTTGCTCTAGTTCTACTCTAGCTGGACAAAAACAGAAAATTTCAGAAAAAATTGTCATTTAAGGGTGACAAAACCTATATGGAGTCATCAGAAAATTTCAGAACAATACAGTGAATTGTAGGGCTTGTATTGCTGATCATTTTTGCCATTTACAGTTTTACTCTAGCTGTTAGTTTTTAAGTTACAGGACAAAAATGAAAAATTTCATAAAAAATGTCATTTAAGGGCAATAACTCGTATACGGTGTCATCCGACAATTTCAGACCAATAAGATGAATTGTAAGACTTAAAATACTGCCATTTACTGCTTCTCCCTAGCACTTAATAGTTTTCAAGTTATATTGTAAATACCAAAAATCATCAATAAAGGGCAATAACTCCTACAGAAAACCAATACCAAACTTCATACTAATAGCAACTATTGCAGACCTTAATGTGCTGATAAATTTGAAGTAACGGTTTTCTCTATAGCTATAATAGTTTTTGAAATAATGATCAAAACTGTTGACACCCATGTTCTATTTTTAGTAACAGAGGCCATCTTTGTCCATTGATCAACACCCTGGGTAAAAATTTGAAACTAGGAACCCTAAGGATGATTGTGACCAATCTTAAAACAAAATTGGCCTGGCTAGTGGATTCAGAAGGGAAGATTTTTGAAAAAGTTTACGATGGATGACAGAGGACGGATGCTAAGTGATGGCAAAAGGAAATTAGGACTAGTCGTGCATGGTGCTCATGTTTGAAGTTTAATCAGCATATAAGGAAACCTTCTATTAGCTTACTTTATAACTCTACTCTCGATCATCCAGACATATATATGTTTGCGTCTGGGATAATTTCGCCACCTATAGTTGGAGACAAAACTGTTTTAGGGCCCTATTTTTGGACTAGGAAAACCAGGAAAAGATGTTAATGCTTAAAAAATGACTTCACAGTGTGCTTCTCTTTTCATTGTGCATAACAATAATAATTGTTTAATTAATTGATCAATTAATATTAATAAAAATATTCAAATGTCAACTTTGGTATAATTTTTTATACACATGTACACTTCTTCATATGAGCGAAAGTAATTTTTAGACAATAAAAATACAAAAAATAAAATTGTTACGCCAAATTTAAGGTGCAATGATAACCGTTTCAATATACAGATGAATCCAGACACACAAAATGAAATTAAAGCGTCGGGATGATCAAGACAGAAATCATAATAGAAAAATTGGAACTAAGTTAAGGATTTAAATTTGTATTAGCTTGCACTCCATCATAGACATTATATGATATCTGAAGACAAAATCAGAGGAAGAAAAAAGATTTTTCATAATTTCTTGCTGGACAAAAAAAAAAATAAAGTGAAAACACCAGAGGTGAGGTTAGAAAAAAAGTAGACAAACTAATTAAAACAGGAAAGACAACAAGGTAGATTCATATCTGTTTGAATAGTGTCTGCCTACAGAAGTATAACTGTACTAAATATAATGAAATTTAATAAATTTTATAAAATAATAAGCATGTCTGGTAAAAAGACAGTTCTGTTGCAAATCCTCTGTCAAAGGCTAATATTCTAAAATTCCCCAATTTGAGAGATAACAGTAAGTCTGTTCCATATGACCTCTCAACTGATCTTGATTGGAAGCAGTTGTTTTAAGGGTTACATCTCCTGTGCAGACAAGTAAAGTGGAACCATTAGTAAAGTGTTCTGAATTACCCATGACAACATTTTGAGCAGAATTCAAAACCTCCGCTACTTACACAATTAAATGATTTGGCCATCAAAGAAAATTAGCAGCATACATCTTTCAAGATACAATGTACAATAAATGAGTGCACCCATGGTTTTTATTGGGTTAGGGTTACTATCTCTCCGTTTTTGTTTTTGGTTTCTGTTTTGCACTGTATATGTTTGTCTATATACTGATTTTTAATTGTCCCGCTTGTTGTTCGGTCGGCTTTCTCTGCTATTTTCAATTCATGAGGGGAGTCTGCATTCATATGGATGTGTCTGTACTTTGTAATAAATATTCTTATGACCAGAAAAATATTTCAGAATTTGATATAAATTACCTGGTCAGAATTTTTATACGATGAATTGCTTTCAAGTTTCCAGATCTTTACTAAACAGAAATTGCTCACTAATGAGACAGTGTGGTACCTATTTTTAGACAGATGAGATATCCATGTCTCAAACTGGGGGTGAGGTAAGAATTCCCCGCCCCTTTTCCAATAAAAATGTATTGTTACATCAACTGTTGGTTCAGAAATAAAAAATCATAAAATATTTGTTTTTGTTGCGTTTTTTTTACTCTGCCTTTTTTTGTTGTTAGTTTCCCCCCATTTTTGGTTTTCTTGTTTACTTCTGTCCTTTTTCACTGGAGAAAGAAATAGGAGTAACAAACAATTTGATAAATAAAAACAATAGGTTAATGAAAAGTATTATCTTTTTAAAAAACATTTTATCAATTCTGCTGCTGTAATGATGTATATTATACACAAGACATTTTCATTCATATCAAGTCCAGTCCGTCTCTCCTCGTGCTCTCATTATACCTCCCTTTCCAATTCCTGTTTCACATACATAACAATGTAAATGACACAATAAATCCCTGATAATATTTATCATTCTAAATTGAAATCAAAGTTTTTAAAGTCCTCTTTGAACTGTTTGGCCAGCTGTGTTTCTTTTTCTTTTGATATTTTACAGTTTCTCCAATCACCCCTCTCTGGCATGTTCAGAACATTTGGACAGGCAAGAACATCTCTATCAATGAAACAAATTATATCATCATCAGAACATATTATAAATATTTATAGCAACAAATCTGATTTGAAATATATAAATACAATATTCACGCATTTTCAGAAGCTATGATCACCCGTCTGTCAACAATGAGATTGTGAGATTGAGCCTTATTGCAAGCAGGGTGTCTAACATTAACTGAAAAGCATTGCAAGTTTTCTGCCTAAGGTCGGGGGTTTTCCCAAGTATTCCGGCTTCCTCCCCCCCAAAAAAAACTGGATGTCATGATACAGCTTCAAAATTGCTCTAATTGGTGTTAAACACCATAACAAAAACACACAATTCACTTCAATCTTTAATGACAAGTATTGCTAGTTTTCTGTCCAAATGGTGGGGGCTTTTACATTTTATTTTTCCAATCACTGAAAACATAGATAAAGCTAAACAATTGCTGAAAATGGAATTAAACACCATTGAAATGAAAAAATTAATAGGTTTACTGTGCCAAATGCATCCATAAACAGCAAAAACAGTCCTGACCTAAATTCGTTAAAATAAGGTACATAAAAAGGTACATAAGAACAGAGAAATTATATTATATTTTAAGTTCAATAAAAGAATATGACTCTCCACTACATTTTCATTAAGACATAAGCTGATGACAAACATCATTGAAAACATGGTGAAAGAATAGATGTAAATAATTTATCCTTTAGTTTGTCTTAATTACCTTCCAGGACAGAGTTTTTAAGGTAGTTTGTCGTCTACTATAGATCACATTCCTGTCAACGCAAAGATTGCAAGTTCTAGGCATGCTGTGCTCACATCCAACCTTTATTGACAATGATTGCATATTTTCCTACTGAATGTCAGGTTTTTGTTAGGTAATCCACCAATAAATTGCTGAAAGTGTCATTCAACCCCAAATAAACAAACGAACAATTATTACCTGCCAAACTGTACAGGAAACTGTTTGGAAATTCTGTGCAGAAGCTTCTCTCCAGTAGGAACTTCAACATAAAAATATGGCGTCCCTGATGGTACAATCTGAAAAGAAATTAACAAACAAGTAGGTATTCTGTAATTAGGTCTGTTCCAGAGAAGTTTGCTTGCGTTAAATTTCTGAACCAAATCCTACTTGTTTATGGGATTGATGCCAAGGTTGCTAGATAATAATACAACAAGCTCTACCCCAGTCTGGGTAACATTTTTGGAATGTGCCAATTTAAGCCTTTCTTTGCAAATTCCAAAAGGCACAATATAGTTGCTACAAAAAAAAAGTACTTTACTGTACTTTCCTAGTGTTAGTCAAAACTCTTTCAATCAATTTATTTTTTACTTGTTCTCATCTAGAACCTATATGAATAATGTGTGCTCAATGTTACAGTAAGCAGCTTTTTATTATTACATGACCAGTGAGTGAATAAAGAGATTTCTAAATGAAATTAATTCTGTTAAATCACATGTGAAATAAATTGAGTTCTTTCACTTCCTGGAAGTGACGTCACAATGAACGTCGTTATTGATGTCGCTAGTAAAGGCTGATGTGCAGGAACATTCAAAACAAAGTTGCTCTCTAAGTGTTCAATGACATATAAATGTAATAAACAGAATAATCAAATGTGCAAATATGATCACTAATGCTGAAACACATTCAGATTTAACTAGTTCCAAGCACTTGTTTAATCTGATGAGTTCTGCGGCAATCATAATCATATTTACAATATTCATTCCTCGCAATTGTTCTACAAATCAATCAAACTTAAAGCTAGTGCATATCAATGCTTCTTAATAAAGGTTATGAGAATGTTTGAAAATGTATCATTCCCAATTTTGAAAAAAAAACCTTTATTCCAGAAAGAAATCAAATACCGATTCAAGCAGAGGAATATATTGGCCATCATAAGAAGATGATATAACAACTTCATTATATAAACGGCCAGAAACAAAAACCAAAGGCTCTGTATCGTTCACCTGATTTTATAGGCAATAAAGATGGCATTTCCCTAATGCTAAACTAAGTCCTGTAATTTTCAATTTTCTACTGGCATAAATAACATTATCTTTGTTGAGACCAAACAAACTAGACAAAGTCAATCTAGCAATCACTGATACCCCTGCTTTTGCAAAAAGTTTTAACGTTTTTCTTGGACTGCGACCTTGAAATTTGATGGATTTCCCCCAAAATCAATAGGCTTCTTACCAACCTGATATATAACAATATGCCAAAGTTTCAGTCAAATTGGAAGCACAATTTTTGAATTATCATCCGGAAACCAAATGTGGACGGACGAACGGGATGGAAGGACATGAGGAACACTATATATCCCAGACTCTGTCAAGTGGGGGTATAAAAATCTTACTGTTTGAGTGGGGGTATAAAAATATTACTGTTTGGGTCAACTGGTTCAATAGTTTCAGATTGGAAGCATTTGAAACTTTATCCTGTTGGTTCCTATGTTAAATCAATTCCTATAATTGTAGCCATCATGGATTTTTGATTAAACATAAACTTTAAGAGAACCATCCAATAAACATTCACACATAATATGGCTTGAATTATCAGGTTTGCAGTTTCAGAAAAAACTGGCTTAAAAAAAGAGTTGAAGAGGAACATTCCATAAATATTCCTAATAACTTGTGTTTTGATTGGTAAACTGATTTCGAGGAGAAGCCTTTTAAACGAATTTTCCATAGGGTCCTGTAAAAAACTAAGTCCTGTGTTGGTGGTGGTGGCCATTTTAAATTTTCAATTGGCATAAAAAAATATAAACCTTATAGAGGACCATCCAAAGAATATTGCTAGGAAGTTTTGTTTCCATTGGGGTTAACCGGTTTCAGAGAAGAAGCATTTTAAAACTTTTTTCCATGGGATCCAATGTTAAACTTAGTCCTGTGGTGGTGGCCATTTTGGATTTCCAATTGACATAAAAAACATAAAGTTTATAGAGGACACAAAGTGATAACAATAGCATAAAGTGGAACAGGTGAGAAAAAAAAAGGAAGAACAATATACCTGTTTCAGATCAGAATGTTTTGGAATTTCATTCAGTTCTATGTTTTCCTCTTCAGAACACTGAGTAAAAGCATCTTTTACTTCTTGAACACAGTCTACAGGTACTGGAACAACCTAAAATTAACAATCACAATGGAAAATGTTTGATACTTGTATTTATCTCTCATGTTGGCAAAACTTTACATAAAAGACAATTTTTGTTTAATGTTGTAAATTTCATAAGACACAGGATCGACACTGTGACATAGAAATTTAATTTGGATCAGCATTGTAGGAATAGACGATTTGTATAATAATATGTGCTGCAAAATTGTGGGAGAGCTCAATGGATAAAAAAAAACATTTCTATAAATATTGGTAGCATAATACAAAGCACCAGGCATTAAGGACTTTAATTCATTTATTAAATTATTTCAAAAAGCTTAGAAACAAACTGTGTTTTACCCACAATGCATTTCTGGTCACATGATTAGAAATACCTGTATCTGTAGATGCTGAGTTTTGAAATTTCTCTCAAAGAACACCACAGCTTTTCCATTTTGTTTGAAATACTTCTTTAAAGCTGTTTTATACCTAAACAAAAAATACAAAATATACAGTAATGATAAATATTTACTAATCCAACTGAATAACACTTTTTTGCCTTTAAATATATGTATGTGTTCAAATACCACAACAAACTGTAGAAAGATATTTAGTAGATTTTCTTTGATTGGTTGTAGAGTAATTAATTGTGAGATTTGTATTTGTATTATCTATTCTACAATGAACATAAGGGTCCTCGGTGGCCGAGTGGTTAAGGTAGTTCGTCTACTATTGATCACGTGGTCTGTCACTCATCATATAACATTTGTATGGCTCCGCTTACTAAAACATCCTCCAAACAGAGGCTATTTCATAATTTATTTAGCAACATTTTCAGGTCAGGACGGTTGGTCTTATAAGATGTATAATACATGTATGACTGTTTAAAGTTCTATGGATTCAGATGTTTAAAACATTTTCCACAACTAAAATAGTGATGAATTTTAAGTTATATTACCTGTTAATTTCATCAATAACTTCTGATGGTGCTGATGTCGTTGATTGGTGATGACCTATAGGTAATATCAATATATGGTCCTCTACAAGTCCACCTTTAGCTAAAGCCAGGTAAGTCTATAAATAGAAAGTAAGATTGGTGATGACCTATGGGTAATATCAATATATGGTCCTCTACAAGTCCACCTTTAGCTAAAGCCAGGTAAGTCTATAAATAGAAAGTAAGATTGGTGATGACCTATGGGTAATATCAATATATGGTCCTCTACAAGTCCACCTTTAGCTAAAGCCAGGTAAGTCTATAAATAGAAAGTAAGATTGGTGATGACCTATGGGTAATATCAATATATGGTCCTCTACAAGTCCACCTTTAGCTAAAGCCAGGTAAGTCTATAAATAGAAAGTAAGATTGGTGATGACCAATGGGTAATATCAATATATGGTCCTCTACAAGTCCACTTTTAGCTAAAGCCAGGTAGGTCTATAAATAGAAAGTAAGATTGGTGATGACCAATGGGTAATATCAATATATGGTCCTCTACAAGTCCACTTTTAGCTAAAGCCAGGTAAGTCTATAAATAGAAAGTAAGATTGGTGATGACCTATGGGTAATATCAATATATGGTCCTCTACAAGTCCACTTGTAGCTAAAGCCAGGTAAGTCTATAAATAGAAAGTAAGATTGGTGATGACCTATGGGTAATATCAATATATGGTCCTCTACAAGTCCACTTTTAGCTAAAGCCAGGTAAGTCTATAAATAGAAAGTAAGATTGGTGATGACCTATGGGTAATATCAATATATGGTCCTCTACAAGTCCACCTTTAGCTAAAGCCAGGTAAGTCTATAAATAGAAAGTAAGATTGGTGATGACCAATGGGTAATATCAATATATGGTCCTCTACAAGTCCACTTTTAGCTAAAGCCAGGTAGGTCTATAAATAGAAAGTAAGATTGGTGATGACCAATGGGTAATATCAATATATGGTCCTCTACAAGTCCACTTTTAGCTAAAGCCAGGTAAGTCTATAAATAGAAAGTAAGATTGGTGATGACCTATGGGTAATATCAATATATGGTCCTCTACAAGTCCACTTGTAGCTAAAGCCAGGTAAGTCTATAAATAGAAAGTAAGATTGGTGATGACCTATGGGTAATATCAATATATGGTCCTCTACAAGTCCACTTTTAGCTAAAGCCAGGTAAGTCTATAAATAGAAAGTAAGATTGGTGATGACCTATGGGTAATATCAATATATGGTCCTCTACAAGTCCACTTTTAGCTTAAGCCAGGTAAGTCTATAAATAGAAAGTAAGATTGGTGATGACCTATGGGTAATATCAATATATGGTCCTCTACAAGTCCACTTTTAGCTAAAGCCAGGTAAGTCTATAAATAGAAAGTAAGATTGGTGATGACCTATGGGTAATATCAATATATGGTCCTCTACAAGTCCACTTTTAGCTAAAGCCAGGTAAGTCTATAAATATAAGGTAGTTTAATTGATTAAATGTTTGCTGAACAAACAGAGAGCAAGGTTTCAGGTATATTTTGGAACACGTTAAGGTAGAACAGTAGTAAATTTTCTATGAATTGCATACCTTTCTAACACTGATTGGCATTTACCAGGCAGAGAAAATTATATTCAATCGACATAAAAAAAATATATGCCATATATCAATGACCAATTCCATTTTTCACTAGCCATTTTAATAAGCACAATCTTTGCAGTTTGAACACCCGTAATACCTTTGACACTTAGTCTAGTGCAAGGTTTAAAATTTTAACCAGCCAGTCGGGCCTACGGATCTGAGTATTTCAATTGGCATAAAAAAATATAAACCTTATAGAGGACCATCCAAAGAATATTGCTAGGAAGTTACAAAAACAAAGCTGATGATTATCGATTTAATGAGATGTTCTATTTGTCTTTTATTATCAAAACAGGAAGTAACCTTCTTCAGTTTGAAGGAAGTAGATATTTCCCGCCGTTATCAAGTACGTTTCGCTCCCCTTTTCCTTAGTATTCCCCTGATGATAGTCGGGATTAATAACTGTTTGATGATAAATTATTTAAGTATTAATATGTTGTTTTAATGGTGCCAATATTATTTCTTATACAAGGACAAGTTTATTCTTGATAAAGACATAAAGTCTTGTAGATATTTTTCTAATTTGATGGTCGTCTTATAGCAGGGTCAAGACGAAAGTACTGAATTGTTTTCATGAAAAAGTGGGGTCGTCTTATTGGCGCCGTAGTCTTATGGGCGAGTATGTACGGTAAGTACCAGTCCAATAGTATGGCTAAAATGTTAATGGATGGATGGATGGACACATTAACACATGCACGCAGGCCAAAAACAGTATATCCCTATTCCTTATGGAGAAAGGGGGTATTATAAATATTGGGGTCTTTTTTATTTAAACAGGATGTTCCAAGCTACATTTCAAGTTGATTTTACAATTAACACTCCGGCAGTCTTCAAAATTAGCTACGTTTCTAAGGCCAATGTCCTGTAAAACATACTGTTGGACTGATACTTAAGTCAGATCCGTAGGCCAGACTGGCTGGTTAAAATTGTAAACCTTGCACTATACTCCTAAGGTTCAAAGGTCTAACGAGTATACAAACTGCAATGTGTCGTAAAATGGCTTTTCATTTCAAAATTACGCACCATTTGTTTACTTCATAAATACATCTAATTAACAGCATTGACAACTGTGAAAGAAGTAGAAGCAAACTGACAAAACATCGTAACAGATCAATACAAAAATTTATTTAAGTGCTTTCAAAATATATTATTTTATCACCGTCTTTGATAAATGTATAAGTTGCTGAAGATGTCTGTCTGTTTAATAAATGAAAATTTAAATATAAATCTTTCTGAAGCATACAATTTTGTTAGGTCCTGTAAAACTTTACAGGTCCAACTGTCATGTGGATTAACTTTCTTAATTTCTTTGAATGCACCTGAATATAATATAGTTAGATATTTCTTCCAAATCTTGTTTGTTGGACTTTTGTCCTGATGCCATGCCTATACCGATAGATGATGTTCACTTACATGTGAGCCAACACTGACCACTAAATGTTTTTCAACTTCTGGACTGCCTAAACAAAACCAACATGGTCCTGAAGGTTCTTCTGCAAAAAGCAAAGGTTAAATAAGGGTCAAAGGTAAATAAAAGATCAAATTAGTACATTTATAACAGTCAATACAAAGATACCTACATCACCAAAAGCAAAACTCTCAAAACAAGTAAACAAAGGTGTGATCTTTGATGTTCTGAAGTGCAAACTTATTAAAATTTTATCTCTCATTGCCCCTGTTTACTGATATGCTGTGTAGGCGATCTAACAACATCCGATTAGAGTTCATCTAAGACATGACTCTTAGTCAACAATCACATTAAAATATGCACGAAAATTTGTAGAGAACCAAGTTATATATATATATAAAATATATATAAATATATACAAGTCTAGAAGATTATGCAACGATACATATGACGGTGTTTCTTGTCATAAATTTAGACACAGACTGACCAACGAATGGCCTTAGTCATTGAGTGTCAATATAAATAAATAACGTGAACAATCACAACATATTCATCTTAAACTTTCTCATTTTAAATGAACCCAAAACTTTTTTAATAGTTGCTTCTCAGTCCGCTTACCGGGGACGTGCCGTGCTGTTACTTGGCTTTGCTCAAATATTCCAACAAGATGTAATCAAAATTATCAAGGTGACAAATTCATTACTCCAGACGCGCGTTTCGTCTACATAAGACTCATCAGTGGCGTTTAACTATAAATGTTTAATATATTCTTCATTGGGAGATGGAATAATATTTTTTTCATTGGGAGATGGAATAATATAAGTCCACTGGGATCGTGTAAATACACAATACAGGCAGTTCAAAATATTATATAAAGGGTCTAAAAGAATGCTGCTGAACCAGTACACTTATTTAGTATCGGATCGACAAACATGACGATACAGCATAAACAAAAAATAATAATATACAAGTCTAGAAGATTATGCAACGATACATATGACAGTGTTTCTTGTCATAAATTTAGACACAGACTGACCAACTATATATATATATATATATATATATATCAGAAGAAAACTAAGTCATCTTGAAGTCAATGGGAGATAACTGGTAGAATACCAACTGTATTCTTAGTGTCAGTTGCAAATGTCACTATGATGTTAAATAAATATACAAGGGTGAAAAATCTATGACATCACAAAGAAACTGGGAGATACCTGGTACAGTATCAAGGGAGGCTACTGCAAATGTTGCTATGATGTTACATTAACATATATGTGGAAAAATGTAAGATATCATTAAGACAATGGGAGATAATTGGTAGAATGCCAAGGGAGGTTACTGCAAATGTAACTATGATGTTCCATTGATCCGTGTTTGTTTGAATGGTGTTTAACGCCACTTTGAGCAATTTTTCAGCTACATCATGGCATCCAGATTTAATTGTGGATGAAGCCAGAGTACCCGGAGAAAACCCCTGAGCTGTAGTAGGAAAACTGGCAATCCTTGTCAATTAAGATTGGACTAGAGTACGCCCTGCCTGCAGTGATAATTGAACCCGCAATCTGTTGAAAGACCACGTGACCAATACTAGAGGAACTACTTTAACCACTCGGCCACCGTTGCCCCCATTGATATGTGAAAATATGTATGACTCCTTGTATGGTACTAATTTAAACCAATGACTTTTTATTTTAAACCAAATCATCGAAAATTTTTAATCCTTGACAAAAAGTAAACATATTAAAAGTTAACCTTAAATTAAAAAAATATATATATAAAGTACACTTGCTGTGTTTGAAATGCTTTCTATCAGGTTCTCCATCTCTGTTACTTGTTCGCTTTCTCATTTTTTCCTCTCTTGGAGACATATCATAGAAAAACTGTGCTGATGGTTCTTTCTAAAACAAAATCCAACACAGTAATAAATACACTGTAAATAATAACTTTAATAAATAAAACTACCAGACAATGTTTCCTTGTTTGTTTTTCACTTCATGCCACTGTAAGCAATTTTTCAGTTTTATTGTTTGTTTGTTCGGATGTTTGAATGGTGTTAACGCCAGTTCAGCAATTTTACAGAGATATCATGGCTTCCAGTTTTTATTTGGGAAGGAAGCCTAAGTACCTGGAGAAAACTGGCCATCCTTGTCCATAAAGATTGGAGTTTTATCATGGTGTCTATATTTTATTGAGGAGGAACCCAGTAAAAATCCTCGATTTTTGGCAGAAAAACTTACAAACCGTGTCAATTGAGGTTACAGTTAAGCACACCCTGCCTACATTAAAGCTACTGATCATGCCATAAAGTCCATCTGTTCACAAACTGTCCATTTGAAACATTAAAGCATGTTCTTTGATCTTAGGTATGTTCCAATATGAAGTCTTTACAGATATGTGGTTAAATACATAATCGTGGGATGATGTATGTTTGTTCTCAGCATTTTTGCACTTCCTGTGGGATATGCATTATACTGACAATACAATTAAAACAAAAACGATTGCCATATGTTTTCCTTCCATAAATGGCCAATTTCTGGTACAAATGACCCAGTATAGATGAGATCAGGTGAACTCATCTGTACTTGCTGAATCATCCAATCAAAATACCTTAAACAAAGAATGTTGTTATGGCAGCATAATAACATTCTTGTTTCAGGCGTTAGATGTTGAAGACAATGGAGTCTTAAACAATGGATATCGCTATTTGAAAGTTACTTGGTTTACAAAAGAAATAGTTACTTTCATGCGCTTTTGGGAAAGCTTGGTCGCATTAAAGCATGTTCTACATTCCAATATGAAGTCTTAACAAATATGTGGTTAAAATACATATTTGTGGAATAATGTATGTATGTTTTGTGTTTTAAAAAGTAAGAATTAATAGCTAACGTAACTGCATATTATTGATAACATGTTGATGATTCAATTATCAAATAATATATAGCCTTGGATAATCAGACCACAAATTGAGCAAAGTCAATAAAAGGGGAGCCACTCATGTGCCAACATGTGTAAGTGAACAAAAAACAATAAACATGTTTTGTGTACTCATATGCATGATGACCATTTAACAGTAATTTATGACATTTAAGTATGATCTTTGTCCAAGCTAATGAATTATGGATTGAAGATTAAATCAAGTATAAATGTCATTGAATATTGTTGTTTATTAATATAATTCTTTCATCTATCTGTATTTTAGCAAAAATCAACATTTTTAGTGGCATTGCAATTGAACTTTTAATTTCTTACAAATGAAACATTCTTTGAAATGAATTAAAAGACCTGTTTTCTTTTTATCACAGGACATCAAAAATGTGTCAACTAGCAAAATGTCTATGAGTAGAATTACCACATAGTGATACAGTTGATTAAGGACCCCGATAAGTCTGTTAGGTTTAGAGAAGTTTCGCTGTACAGTTTTACATCAAAATCATATGAATAAAACACACTGATAATTATAGGTTATTTATGTTTTTGAAATGAGATGCATTTTCTAGCCCATATCTTATCGAGGAGCGACAGCCCTTAGATGAGATGACGAGAAAATGCATAGAGTTTCAAAAAACGTAATTAATCTGTTTTGTAACATTATGAGGTCACAGTGGTTACTTAACGACATCTTGACAGTGAGCTGAGATGGGCCCATCTCACGCTAGTAGAGTGAGATGGAATAATATCGCACACAAAGATCAAAGGAAAATACTGCAAAATAGCGATAACACATCTAAATACTTGCTCAAATGTAGGAACACACCTAGCTTTACAACTGTATTTTAAGACGAATAAGTGTGCTATCTACATCCATTGACGTAACCAAATTACAGAAAAAATGTCTTGTGCAATGTTGTGCAATAAACATTCCTCATTTTTTGTATACCCTATTGTTATATTACCTCCTCTACTAGAGAGTCCATGTTTGCTCCCTCATCATCCGAACATGGCCACAGAACCCCTCGTTGGGGAGGGTGACTCAATATTGACGACCATTAGTATATTTAAGTAGTAAATTTGAAAATAAATATACCTCTTGTTTCGGTTTGACATCCTCACTTTTGTATGGACATTCTGTAACGTCAGGTGGCTGTCTGTTGAGTTCTGATTGGTCTATAGACATCATAGGAGTTATACTGAAGGCGTACAGAAACTAAAACAAACATCACATTGGAGTTTTTTATAATGGCAGGATGCTCATATTTCACATTTTTTCCTTTAAATATTTTATAAGAAAAAATGTAGAAACATTGAACAGTTGAAAACATGAACCATATTTTTCTTTTAATAAGTCTTTATAAATAAGACTTCTTTAAATATTCTTTTTTACCATGGTCTTGTAAGAGTGTATCATTTACAGGTGATAATGTTAAGTGGTAGTAGTTACAAACTCTTTAGTAGGAATGACACTTCAGTAAAGATACATTTTTGCCCACACAGTGCCTACATGTACTCATGTTTTGTTTGATTGTTTGTTTGTTTGTTTGTTTGAATGGTGTTTTAATGCCACTTTCAGGAATTTTTCAGCTATATTGTGGCGTACCGTTTTTTTTTTTGGGGGGGGGGCCGAAAGCTGGAATACCCGGAGAGAACCCCCAACCTGTGGTAGGAAAACTGGCAATCCTGGACACGTACTTCTACCTTGAACAGGTATAAAAAAAAATCCACCTGACTATATATGTAAATCAATAAAAGGGATAATTTATAACTCACTTTAACAGAATGTCTCTGGATCCTAATAGAATAATGATTCCACATGATGTCACTGTAAATTTAGAATTTTTTCAAACAGTGTGATTGATCTGACAGACCAAAGAATGAAACAGCCATGATTCATATGCCACACCGGAATATTTCACAGTCATATGAAGTTAAGCATTTAAATAAGAAGATATATTTTTTTACAATTTTGAGGACAAGAATTATTTGTGCTAGTTTGTTACTAACATGTTAAAGGATATTGATTATTACTTTCAAAGATAATTTGCTTGTTTCTGTGTCTAGATATTAAAAGTTACAGATGCACAAGCAAAGTTGCTGTTATTCTAATCAGTTCAAGATGTCAATTTGGTAATATGTCACTAACATGGTCAAAAGTCAATACATAAAATCCAATAAAAACATCATTTTTAAACTTGATGATACTGCCTAGCCTTCAAACCTTCATCAAACAAATAGACCTGTGCCTTTTCCTATGCAATTTAATGATATGCTAATGTCAATGTTCAAGTGACAGCATTTTGATACAGAAGCAAATTACTTGTCAAATTCCACAAAAAAATACCTTTTTCTTTTGCGTATTACTAAGTTTAGCCAGCCCAATAAATCTAGTCACATGTCTGTCTTTTTCTGCCAGTACTTTGTGGTTTCTAAAAATACATATTTACCATTTTATTTAGAAAAAATGTTTTTAACAAAATTTCTTCACACTATTTATAATTTAGTAAAAAATGTCATCATTTTCATCACAGGTAAGCAATGGGTCTTTTTGTTTTTATCATTTAAGACATCTGCCCAATTCAGGGGTTTTGTGTCCATCACACATTGGCCGGCCTCTTCTTTTGAACTTGCAACCCTTTACATGTCAATTAACACTTACAGATGGCAAAATGGCCACCAAGGCCCCATTTCCAGTTGGAAGGAAATTTTACAACTTTTTTCATCCTTCAAAAATAAATTTGTGGTGAGAGTGACTCACAATTATGGAAATGGGTATTAAATAGGCAATTTATTATTTTTCTACCCAAACTTCTCTATTTCACATTTAGAACAATTTTGAAAGATGGCCTTCAGTTAATAAAATAATTTATATTGTAAGGCCACAAAAAAAAACAACATTTTAAAAGCAAAAAACACCCTTTTTGTTTAGGGCAATATAGTGGTGTTCATTGGAAAAGCACCCCACCAACTACTATTGTAATAATTTCACTCTATTAACATTTATTTTGACCCTGTTATGAGACTAATGGCCACAATAATATAGCTCCCTTCAAGATTTTTTATCTCGGCAGCGCTACAAAGAGGTACCAACACAGTCTTCCGGGCCACACAAATGATATTGCTTTTTTTACCTGTAAGGCTGTCTTTCATAATACAAGTTTTCTAGGCCACAGAAATGATATCTGGGTCTGAGATTGATTGCCAGCTGGGATATCAAGTTTGATCCAATTTTTGACGAATCCATGTTTTCCTGAATTGAAAAAAAAAAGAAAAGATGTTAATTTACTTTAAGTTTGCTGGGCTTCAAATCAGCCATTTTCAGCCATAGCATGGTATCAAGTTTTTAGTTGGAGAAGCAGGAATACCAAGTTAATTAACATATTTGATTGAACAAAATTAACAAATCCTTTTAAGCCAAGCAATAAAATTTACAGAGGTGTATTGCATTAAACAATCTGACACAGTAAATGAAATATTTGACAAAGATATATATAGGCTGTACTGGCTCAGCTATAGTCCGAGAATCCTCTGCCATCCAACACATTTTGTAGCGTGGGACGTCAGAGTGCTCTCCATAGACAAAACCGTGAATTTTGTGACACAGGTCTGAATGGGCTTATTTCTCAATCTCCCCATGACATAAAACTGTTAGCTTAGTTCAACTGTATATCAATCGCTTCTCTAGATATTTTTCTCCATGAAAATAATCATCTTTTTGCCGACTCTGACCAATGTCACAAAATCCGCTGTTTTGTTTATGGAGAGCTCTCGGATGTCCCAATTAAAGTCTAAAATAGCGTTGGACGGCAGAGGATTCTCTGACTAGATCAGTAACTGTGTAAATAATTAAAACATCTTTACAGTATGTGTATTAAATTTAGGTGACCTTTCCAGAATATCTGTGTCACAAATGACCAATGATTTGTTTCGTTTGTCATAACCACTTTCCTTACTGAATTATGACTACCTCAGTCCTAGATATGACAAATTAGCTAATTAACCTGAGCCATGCATGTAGCAGGAGTTGCTTACCCTCCCAGAGCTCACTCACGGTTTTTAGTGTGGATTGTGTCTGTGTGTATTTCTCCATGGTTTTGTTGGTCTTTTTCCTAGATACTCCTCCGTATCTTCAATTGTTTTTTTTTGGCTCAAATAACTTTGTTAAATTTGATCAAGTCCTGAATATAGCTGATATATTGCTGGTTAGATGTTAAACATCAATCAATCAATCATTTTTTTACTGATTAACATTAAATGTTGGTAACATCTCCAAACAATTTTTGACTCCTTTTAAGAAGTTACAAACCAATGGTATTCCATATCTATCAACACCTCTGGGCCACTGAGATGTGATAAGAATATCAACGCCTTGAAACTTTGTATCCGTGGCAACAGGTAACAACAACGATGTCACATCTTGTTGAGAAAAATTAATTTCTCCAGTTTTGTCATCTGTACCCTCAGTTCCACTCAAGTAGGCAATAGTCAGTCCAGAGCTGCCATTATATGTTCCTTTCTTACCTACAAAACAATAGAAAATTCTGTATGGCTATTCCATTTAAAAAGCATATGGATGGTCCTACTGAAGTAAAAAAAAAAACTTGCTATGTAATTCAATCCAAGGCTGCAGGGAACCAGAATTTAAATGTTGCTATGAGATCCAATTCATGTTAGGGAACCAGTTTATTATATCTTATATACTTACGATTTTATAATGAGAAAATGTCAATTTAAGAATAAAGCAATGCGTAAGATAGTTAGTCAATCATCTTCTTCTTCAACATATTTTCTTTAAAAAAAAAGGCAAAATCAAACAATATCAAAGTGCAAAATCACCATCAATCTGCCTTTATTTTGTTGTCACGACAACCTTATTAATGGCAATTTTCAGCCGTAATCAAATGTCACAGATCAATTTCTGAACAAGTTTTGAACTTGTATGAGTCAGTTTTGAAAGCCAACATTTCGTGTTATAAAAAATGTTAAATTTTCAAATAGAAAATCATGTGACATTGTCAAAAAATTGAAAGCCATTATGAGAAATGCTTTTCTTCTGTCTGGATTTTCATGTCCAAGTTTAGGTTGAGGTAGTTCATGTACTATTCATCACATGGTCTGTCAACACTGAGGTTATAGGTATGAGTCTAACTGCAGGCAGGGATTATTGTACTCCAATCCTAACTGACAAGGATTGCCAGATTTCCAACTGCAGGTCTGGGTTTTTCTCCGTGTACTCCGGCTTTCTACCCGAATAACAAGTGGACGCCATGACATAGCTGAAAAATTGCTGAGAGTGGCATTAAACACCATTCAAACAAAGGAACAAACATTGTAAAGCAATGGCAATAAAAAAAAGAATCAACTGATTGATATAAGACAATTTTTTTATTAACCAGAAATAACTTGTGACCGTGAATATTTTAGGGCTTTAGTCACTTTATGAGACAAGCATCTGCTCCAAAGCATTCATTGTACTGGTAACGTATAATTGTACAGAATAAACATGTATATTATTTCAATTGCAGCTTATGAATTTATTTTTTTTTAAATGATTAAAATATAATGTTTATAAATTTTGCAAGAACTTTAATTTTAATAGTTATTTGAAAAAACGGATGTTTATCAATCGGTTATAATTTTTCATTTAGGGCCATTGTATTCTTCTTTTTCCAAATGGTTATCATTGGTAATTAGACGTATCTAATGGAAGTAAACAAATGGCGTGTAATCCATTTGAAACACATATAACGTACGAAAAATGAGTAAAATATGCAAAATCTTTGCAATTTTCATATGCATAACATATTTAATCAAAAGGTGGAAATCTGTGTGTATCAGTAAGATCTATAAGACACATTTGTTTTCAAATATTGACCAGGAGCACCACTTAATCGAATTACCTGTAAAAACATTGATTTATACCTGCTGTTATCGAGGTCAAATCATTAAAATTTTCCTGTTAATTGGCTTGGGGTCATAAATATGTTGTTTTACACTTGGTAGAATAAATTTGTTACAACAAAATTTTTATACTGGAATTCAGGAGACGATATTGATTAATGAATCTATCGTCAATTTTCAAATGCTTTCGTCTATGACGAAAGTGGCGAGCTCTAAAAAATTCACTGCTTGTAAAAACAGACATCATCAATTGTGGACCTGAAGCTATGAAATAATTTATATTATCCAATCACATTTCATGTTACATCCTGTGTTGCATTAATGGCACATAACTTACCCAAAAAGGTTACATTCTCACATATTTCTCCACCATCTTTATCTTTGTAATAATCTGTATGTTCAAATTTGTTTGGTCCAAGTATCAAAGTAGCAATTGGAACTAGAATTAGATTGAAATGCAAAAAAATTGTAAATACTGTCAAAGTACTGAACGTACTGATGTCTTAAAAGTACAAAATGGTGGATTCCTGAAAACTCTTCACTGAAATTTGGACTGACCTGTATTCCAATATTTTTTTTATTTAAGGATTAACATCAAAAAATATTTTCTCCATTGATGGATAACAAAATTTCCGTTTTGCACATTGTATAATCTGCATTGCCGATTATATTAAATGTTGTTTTTTTTTGTTAACCCTCAGTGGAATAGAAATTTTTTGTATTTAATGCTTATAAATAAATGCAAAAAATTGATGTAACTCAACAATTGTACTTGTGTCATTGTACATTTCTGAAAAAAAGATCAACACAAAACCTGTAAGTTTTTTTGCACATAGTAATATGACGTGAAAGGGTGCATTTTTCCATCACAATGATTTTTTTTTCCATCCTAGAACTAGGCCAGGGGGGTTGGGAAATGTGACTCATAGCAAAAGAAAAATGCTTTAAGTTTCAAATAACTATTGTGTTAAATATTAAAAAATTGAAACCAGTAATAAGACTACTAAATTCAAAACAATATTGGTAACAACCTTTACCATTATCCTGAGATTGTTTTTGTTTGAATGATGTTTACTGCCACTTTCGACAATTTTTCAGCTATATCATGGTGTCCAGTTTTTATTGAGGGAGGAAGCCGGAGTACACGGAGAAAACCCCAACCTTCTGTAGGAAAACTGGCAATCCTCGTCAATTAAGATTGGAGTCGAACGCACCCTGCCCGCAGTGAGGCTCAAACCCGCAATCTTAGTGACCACATGATCAATAGTAGACATACTACCTTAACCACTCGGCAACCGAGGCCCACCGTTATCCTGAGAACAGATGTAGTAATTACTCAAAAAGAACACATATGCACTCCTGCTGCTACTGGAGTTTTTTTGTATAAAGAATACTTTCATTTTTACCGAATTGGCCACTACAGTACAAGTTGTCTCGTCTCGACTGGTTTCAATTGCATTTGGTGATGTGGTGATCACAGTCTGAGATAACTAATTAGATACTGTCAGAAAAGGGAGATTTATTAATCTGCAATATAATTTACTAAATTATAATTACAAGCATCTTTGTAAAACAGTAAGAGATTGTGACACATGGCTGCCAATCCACTGAATTAAAGCTGAATGCTAAGACCAAACAAATGTTAAATCGGCACACAATGCTATAACATATTCATATGTCGTACTTTGTCATGAGTTTATATTTTATAGAATTACTGATAATAAATATATCAAGAGTTACCTTTCTTTTCTCCTTTCACAAAACTCTCCCATGCAGTAAAGTTTGTCCCAAAGAAATCTCCAACACAAAGGAGCATCTGTAAACAAAGATTAAAATCATAAATCTGTTTATGGACAACAGATCTAACATTGAAATTACAAATGCATGATTATGTTAGCATTAAAAACGACTTTTCTTGTTTGTACACGTACCATGAATTTCAAGTTGATTCCACTTTTTCCACAAATCCACAGTGGGCTGACCACCAATGTCGCTGTACTTTGACGACCGTTGGCCACTTTAATTTTAATAGTGGAGTTCACTCTAACTGTTGTTTAAAAATAACGATAGGAAATAATGTTCAGCTTTATTATTTTGTTTCAGTCTGAACATTCTTATTGCTGATTATTGCACTGTTGCTATGGTATTGCATTGAGTGCTCTGAACATTAATATCACTGATTATTGCACTGTTGCTATGGTATTGCATCAAGTGCTCTGAACATTATTATCGCTGATTATTGCACTGGTATTGCATCGAGTGCTCTGAACATTATTATCGCTGATTATTGCACTGTTGCTATAGTATTGCATCGAGTGCTCTGAACATTATTAACTCTGATTATTGCACTGTTGCTATGGTATTGCATCGAGTGCTCTGAACATTAATATCACTGATTATTGCACTGTTGCTATGGTATTGCATCAAGTGCTCTGAACATTATTATCGCTGATTATTGCACTGGTATTGCATCGAGTGCTCTGAACATTATTATCGCTGATTATTGCACTGTTGCTATGGTATTGCATCGAGTGCTCTGAACATTATTATCGCTGATTATTGCACTGTTGCTATTGGTATTGTATCAAGTGCTTTGAACATTATTATCGCTGATTATTGCACTGTTGCTATGCTATTGCATCAAGTGCTCTGAACATATTCATAGCTGATTATTGTGTAGTTGCTATGGTATTGCATCGAGCGCTCTGAACATTATTATCTCTGATTATTGCACTGTTGCTATGGTATTGCATCGAGTGCTCTGAACATTATTATCGCATCGCTGATTATTGCACTGTTGCTATTGGTATTGTATCAAGTGCTTTGAACATTATTATAGCTGATTATTATAAAGATAGAGATGAAATATCAAATTTTCCGAGTGACAGAAATAACGGTAAATCACATGTGAAAATTATCGTTTATTTTCACTCTCAGGTTTTTTCCCGCCAAAATGTCACTGTTGGTTTTGTACTATACAGATATTCATCCGCCGTTCATAAAATTTAGTATTAAGCATTAAAATTTTATGAAAACAATTTTGATCTTTATAATAAATAGGATAATCAATTGGGCACCGTGAATATCCAAAATATGATCACTCGTGCCGCATAAAGCATTAGATTAAACTCGTGCGCGAAACAAGTTCCGCACACTCGTTTAGTCAGATGTGTTATGCTATAATTATTGCACTGTTGCTATGGTATTGCATCAAGTGCTCTGAACATTATTATCGCTGATTATTGCACTGTTGCTATGGTATTGCATCAAGTGCTCTGAACATTATTATCACTGATTATTGCACAGTTGCTATGGTATTGCATCAAGTGTTCTGAACATATTCATAGCTGATTATTGCACTGTTGCTATGGTATTGCATCAAGTGCTCTGAACAATATTATTGCTAATTATTGCACTGTTGCTATGGTATTGCATCAAGTGCTCTGAACATTATTATCGCTGATTATTGCACTGTTTCGTTGGTTATTGCATCAAGTGCTCTGAACATTTTCATAGCTAATTATTGTGCTGTTGCTAACCTGTTGGCATAAAGAAATCAATGATAATATGTAACAAAAGCATGTGCTGTGATAATGGCAGTAATTCTTGTCATCGTATTATTAACGGAAAATGCAATAAATCAGCGATAATAAAGATAACCAATTACTTTCCATGTAGGTGCAATTCATTTTAAACATTGGTTGTCACATGTGGAGAAGGAAAACTTTAAAATTCCAGAGCACCTGAGTTAACCAGGTTTTCATTGGGGTTTTGTTCGAATTATGTGTTCATTATCGCATGATTGCTGTGTGCCTTTGTTATGATACTTTTCAACATTGATGTAATATTGTTTTGTCACGTATTGGTATCTTCAACTTTCCTTTACGAAATGTAGCAGTCAGTAGTGAAAATATAACTACCTCACATTTTCTATGTATCATTGATTGTTTGTATGTGATTTAACAGAACATTCAGCAATTTGGAGTGTATTTTTTAATGGGGAAGGAATACCCGGGTAGACCCTGACCTTTGGAAAGAAAAGTGGCAATTCTTCTCAATTAACCGTTGAACCCAATCTTTCCACAGTAAGGCTCAAACCTGCAACCTCAGTGTTCACGAGATCAATAGTATATCTAACAGTAGATAACTACCTTAACCACTGGTTCACAGGCTACCTTATTATTCTCAGAGCCAATTAACACCTAATTACAACTGAAATGACATTATTTTTTTTACATCTTGGGTATATACAATCTCAGACATTTGAAGATTGCTTTCGTCAACTCTTTGCATTCTCATTGACATTATACATACATCAAAGTTTCCACTCTTTTTCTGTATATTTCTGATTCTGGAGAATAGTTGATCAAAATTACCCTCTACATCACCTGCTACCAATCTGAAACAAAAAATAAAACAGTCTGAAACAAAAGACTCAGATATGTGTCACAAAAATCCACTGTTTGCCTATGAAAACCTCTCTGATAACCCAAGCCCAAAAAAAAAAGAAAGAAAAACATTGGATGGAATGGGATTATCAGATGAATCCATTGTTCACCTTGGGTTCGTTCGCCCAATGTTTGAAATATACATGTATACTACTAGTAGTATACAACATACAATACGATTAATGCAAAAGATATTTGAGTTGTATTTGTTGTCTTAAATACCATTGTATTTTTAACTACTGTTTCGTTTTTGTATACTTTTCAACAGGCTTGCACAGAATTTAAGTTGTAGAAATTGTATTTGTTTCAGACCAATGTATTTTTAAAGGTTTTGTAAATTTTTAAGAGGCTTGCACTAAATGCAGAACCAGAATGAGATGAATAAGAGCCAAATAATATTTAGAAGCTTTAATATAAATAGTATTTAACATTTTTACCATGCTTGCACTAATTATAATTATTATACTTTCTGTAAGAATGTCCTTTGATAGAAATATTTTACTATTTTGACATATATTTCTAAACGAATTGTGCTCCGTGCACTATGCCCTCATAGTTTCTCCACCTGCTTAAGAAAACTATTGATTTGGACGTCAATCAATTGTAATTCACGCGAATGGGCGGGGTTAACTTGTAATCATTGATTGATCACTGCTGCGCTTTAAATAAGGTATTTTTATCATAGTCAACGGAAGAAGCTGATCAACGTAGAACGTCTGCAAAAAAAAAAAACAAAGCGGCAATGAAAGCCTGAAAATGTGTCCAGGGTGCCGTTTCATAAAGCGATCGCTAATTACCGTGCTCGTTATCCCATGCAATTTAAATGGGATAACGTGCACATTAAGCTAACGATCGCTTTATGAAACGGTTCCCTGGTTTGGAAAGGAATACTTTACATCACAACGTGGCGGGGAATCATTTAATGTTCCATCAATGCCCTTTTTTTCATTTTGTTATAATTTTCCAAGTCAAGACAGTCAGTATAATAATTATGATAATGTTGTGTTTAGCATTCACTATGCCAAAATAGTGGCCAGGGTTGAAGACATAGTGCACTTCCCTTCGGGTCATGCACTATGTCTTCAACCCTGGCCACTATTTTGGCATAGTGAATGCTAAACACAATATTATTATATAAATGGCACTACACTACATTTTAGATTTTTCCAGGACTACATTATATGGAGACTGAAAAAGCTGCAAAATATATATATATTAAGATGCAGGATCGTCTTGCAGTTGGTCGTCTTTGGGGTTATCTGTAAGTCTTCAGGAAATGGATAATCATAATCTGCCTTAGTAATTCATGTCTTACATAATTGGCACCTACGTGGGTGAAAAAGCCATTAAATAAAAAGGGGTATTAAAATATGTATCAGATATACAGACTTCACAAACTTTTGTAAAAAAAAAGTGTGCTTTTAAAAACTCTTAATTTATAAGTATACACAATCATGACAATAAGTGTTAACTAATGAACTGTGAATTGTAACGGTAAATGTCTGCCACTTGGTCCCCAAGGAAATTAATTACCTGTTCACTGGATGCAAGATAGAACACCTGCGGGTTAGATTAAAGTGATTTTATTGCTGTGTCAATGAATGTCGTTGACTATATGTGTACAACTAGTATATAAATGTATATAATTACATGTAATTTTAAATCACTTTGATGTGTGTGAGCATGGATTTGGATTTCAATATGTTGACAGTTATCCATTATGGATAATTGAGCGATTAAATGATTAAATACATGTACATTTGATAAAAAAATGTGCTAAAAGGAAGCTTCCTGTACAGGTGACTAATGTTAATTGAAGTATTTGCAATTTGTAACATTAATATTACCATGGGATTTAAAAAACAAAATTTAAGGAATATGTTCACGATGTGTTTTAGAATAAGCATTTTCCAAATTGCAGTCGTAGGTTTAGTGAAAAATATAAAAAACAAAATAACTTACAATTATTTTCCTTTAAATTTTTTTTGTAAGGAAATTATTGGAACCCTGAAGTTTTTCCTGCAACACCTATTGATTAAATGTACACTAGGATGTCAATTAGGTCAATCTTATCAGGCCTTTAAAGGGAATGACAATTGACATGTGAATACTCGCTTTGTGCACGTCTGATTGTTGTTGAATTTCCAGACAATAATATTATTTGTTAAAATAAATGAACAATTGTGTGTCATAAATGTAAATCATGGTTATCTGACCCTTACAGGGAGGTAACACCACTTTATTTGCAATCGGCGAATTAAAAACATTTTATTGAGGCTTAAATGTACAAGCTTGTATTTAATTTTATAAATTATGTTAGGAATTGTTAATCAGCACGTTAATATATCAATATTAACTAAACGAAGCCACTTATTCAAATTTTTACCATCAAATATACCAACATAAACATAACTTACAAACGGACTATACTATAAGTTAAGTGCATTTTTTTATTATTCCATAATTTACAATAAAAGGCAATAAGCTGGACCATACATGGTAAGCTAGTTTTCATTTGTCAGGAAAAAAAAACTCACCCAAACATGTGACTTGTAAACAAAAAATCTCTCAACAAGTTCTAAACAAGTGTTTAATTGCAGAGGATTGTCAAACAAGTGAGCAGAAGTTTTTTTTTTTTTTTTTTTTTTTGTAACTGAATAGAGGAACTGATTGATTGACAGATTTTTGTTTAACGTCCAGCTACAGCCTACATTTAAAAGGCTTTTTCAGTCTTTGTGGAATATTAATGAAAAGGGTAAGAAACCAACCGATCAGCAAGAATCGCATGACAATAACAAAATAACGATAGAGAAAAAGACACACAACATAATTACATTTTCAATTGAGTTGACATGATTGTTTTCATATAGAGAGTAAACAATGTCCATGGACGCTGACACCTTGAAGTCCCGCACTTGGATTTTAAATAATAATAATTATTAAAAAAAGACAAAAAAAATTACTGAACTGTTTAATTGCGTTTAATTCCATGCACTGATTTACTGAACGGCTTTATTTTTAGCAAATACTTTGTGTTTTTACTGTGGAACGTATTGTTTACACAACGGAACATCTCTCGGACATTTCCGCCAAATGTCGGAAAATAACGGAAATAACCGAGGTGATCCGATTGATAGGTATTTCGGTTGCGGGGTAATTTGTGTAACCCGTACCCGTACCCAAAACACAAATCGTTAAATTGTTTCCGAACTTTTGGATGGAACCTAGCCTGTTGTTTTATTATAAAGGACATGTTGACAATTTTTGATTCTACAACATTTTATAAAGTTTATCTTTCCTATGGGGTCTTGAACCTGTTACACATGCAAAATACATAGGGCTAGATCTTTCGACAGAGCTTAACTTTAACACACACACATAACAAGAATAACAACTAATGCTAATAAATCCCTAGGGTTTATTAAAAGGAACATATCAACTAATAACCAAAAAGTCAAAGAATTAGCATATAAGACCCTAGTCCGGTCCCAGGTAGAGTATGCTTCTACTGTCTGGAACCCATACACCAAAACAAACATTAACAAAGTGGAACTGGTCCAGAGGCGAGCAATAAGATGGATTAACCAAGACTACTCTCCTCTTTCAAGTGTGACAGATATGCAGAAGAAAATGGGCTGGAGGTCCTTAGAACACCGAAGACTTGATGAAAGAATTATAATGTTTTATAAAATATACCATAACATCGTAGCAATGAACCTTCCTTCTTATATACAAAAACCAAACAGACAAACCAGACACATGCATCCTCTTTGTTTAAGACAAATTCAGGTCACATCAGATTACCATAAGTTCTAATTTTTTCCTCATAGTATTACCCTTTGGAACAGAGTGCCAGTTAATATTGTAACGCTGCCTGATCTTGAGCATTTCAAGCAGGCAGTGGCTGGGATCCAATACTAGTCATGTAGTCTTTGTTTTTATCTCTTTTACTTTTAATCTCTAACCTAGCACTCACTAATATTTTAACATTTTTCTTGGCACCCAAGTTCACAATTCTCGAATTTATTTCTTCACAATCTTACTAACCCTTCCGACGTGCACCACGTCCTGTCAGTAACACTCGAAAGAGGAGTAGACAGTATTCAGAGATAGAAATAGATAGATAGATGTGTAGCCCGACATAGAAAATTGGGCATTACAATCCGGGTGAAAATGAGTTTGCTTCATTGGTTTGTTCGCCAAAAGATATCGTCATCTCGATCGATTCTTTTAAAAAATGAAATGCAATTCTACTGTACCAGCATCAGGACAGAAAAAATATTTTAAAAAATAAAGATTGAAAGGACCTTGTATAAACCAGATTTCTCAAACAACTCAATTAACTATAATAATGTTACGCAATTCTGGGAGCGGACGTCGCTGAGTTGAAATAACTTCTGTCCAATCCAATTGTATTATTTACAATAAAATATGTTTAATCTAATATAACAACTGGAAACACCTGCATTACCAACCATTGGTAAAAAGTCGGCGGAAATTAAGTTCCCCTCTTGCCAAACAGACATACAAAATGTGTGCTGCCAAACCATTAACTATTGCTTAAATCTCAATTGCATAATAAAAGCGGTTTTCAGTTCAATGGGAAACGCACCATTGTTAAAACATAACTGGTGATAATATGCTTTCCAAATGAAACAAGTAATACATCAGAGTTCAAATCTCGTCGGAAATTCTGGCAGCGTGTGAGTTAAGGAGAGTTTTTTATGCGTGTATTAATCTTTTTTTATTGAACCAAACATTGTATTTCTCTCTAAGTTAAAAAAAAAATGAGTTTAAAAAAAATCAAATCTATAATACCGGCTTATTTATACTGTGGACCTAGGTGGTGTCTGAGTTTCAGATGTGGATATGGGTGCATTCCAATGCTGATTCCCTATTATTAAACAATCAACAACGTGTATAAAAGAATTTTATCTAGAATTATGTGTGTTTAGAAAAATTAATTATATTAATTACATAATTTAATTGACATAAAAAAGAATTTAATTTGTTACATATAAATTATCAGCTTGGGACAGTAATTTGTTTTAAATCATTTTGATAAGCTGATAATTTTCATTGGAGAAAAATCAAATTAATTTTAGTCACTGAACTTCAGCGACAATTATGGAAGTTTAACAAATGAAGCAAATCAATCACAAATACTTTAAGTAATCTTTCACAATTATAAACACCTTAAATTGAGCAGTTGGTGTACCAATCAATAAATGGAACACATAGCAATTTAGGTTTTATTCGTAGAAACCTCAAATACAGTAGTGCCTCATTTAAAGAAACAATACATCGTTAGTCCGTTCAATATTAGAAAACGTATGTGCTGTATGGGACCCTTACCTCTAACAAGATATCAGTCAATTAGAAAATGTGCCGCTAGATTTATAAAAAATTATTACAACCGTAAAAGTAATGTCACTGAAATGATGAAAAGCCTATAGGCTGGAAACCAGTAGCCTGGGCTGGAAACCAGTAGCCGAACATCGAGAAATACGGATCGTACTTTTGTATAAAATCTTGAACGACCTGGTAGTGTTACCCACTTATTCACTTGATTTGTTGTTAAACCCACAAAAATAAAGAAAATCAAATTCAAAAGCATTGAACTATATATACAATGACCCACAGATATTTTCAATAACTCATTTGTACCTAGAACGATAAAAGATTGGAATTCTTTGGCAGAAAATTGTGTTACATCTAATACAGTAACTCTACTTCAGTTTTAAAATTAAGAACAAACACCAGCTCAGCGTAATTAACACCAGCGCACTATCCCCAACTCAAAGACTAATGGTCAGTTGTGAGTCACTTTTGATGACGAAACAAATACAGATACATATGATCATCTTAGTAGCAGTTACGTGTATGGTCATCTGCAGTTTTAGACAAAAGGAGGGGCGCAGGAGATGGTCTGGGAGGGTCCTAGTTCCAAATGTTAGAAAATTTTTGAATTCCAAAAACATAAAAATACTCATTTTTGTAAAAAGGAGGGAGGTACGGAATCGACGTAACCCTGTACTAAGGCCTTGATTTGTTAATATATTATGGACGGACACTGAATTCTTCCTGAGTGCACATTTAATTAAGCACCGAATAACTGGTTTTTCTTTAATTTTTTACTTAGCAATGACAAGCGCACGTGGTACCATACTCTGGTCTTTAACCGTGTGTTCCTGGTTCAAATGTGAAGAATGCAAACAGTGCTATTTACAACTGGATAATAAATTCTGCGAAAATATATTTTTTTAATTTTAATTTATTTTATTTATTAGCACATTTATACCCCAAATGGGTTGATGGCGATACAATTACACAATTATACACAAATAATAAACAGATATAAAATTTTACAAGACATTATTAACTAAAATAAAATGCAAATCATACAGTAACATAGTCTACTTTTCTCAGTACTAACGACTTTTTTATAAATAGTGCATCAACAACAACAACAACAACAACAACAACAACAACAATGTTTATTAATACCAATCAATGTGCCCACTCTGAGCGAATCAAAATCACATGAATTATGAAAACAAAATTAATAGAACAATTAAGGAAATATTTATTATGATTAGGAATACATATGATGATGCATAGACCAAAAAAAAAAATAATTATAAATACTAGAGTGACAAACAAGAGGTTCCCGCTTTGACCTGGGAGTATATCTGATAATTTTCATCATGGGTTAACTATTTATTATTTATTGTTTCTATTGTTATTATTACATTTTTTCTGTTTATTTTTACCTTGTGGGGGTGACTCTGCTTTGCTATTTAATATATTTTTTCTTTCTTCAAATAGAGAGTGAAACATATTAGCAAGGATGTCAGCTACTAATTTGTCCTCAGAGGAAATAAACCATATGAATTTATTTTCATCTGATAATTGGCATAGGTTTTTAAAGTTATTCTTGAATTTTTGTTTATAAATTTCTTTTATATTTGTTAAAGATGGACATTTTAAAAGAAAATGAATTACATGTAAAATACAAATCAGACAACTCGAAAATTTTTAACAGTATATGGTATGGACTTAACATAAATAAAACAGATTAACATTATCAATTATTTAATTGGTTCGTTTCCAGTCAATATTAAGATCATCAGAAATACATTTAGATCTCTCGGCATTACCTGCAATACCGACCTACGGGACAAAAAATCCCGTTTGACCAAGGGCATTAGGTGGCCGGTATAGGACGTTTAAAAAATCACCCAAAAATATAATTTTTACTAAGTTTTTGCCCTAATTGTAATAAATCAATAACAAAATCTTATTTTATCTTTCAAATATTGTGTAAACATCGGACTTAATAGCGAGCATCGCAGATGCGAGCTATACGGTTACATGCGTGTGTGTATAAAAAGTCACGTGATCCATATTGAACAAATCCATTTCAGATGGTAGCTGAGCTATCCGAAGAAAATATTGTAGACGAACGAAAAAATATATAATATAAAAGTAGACAAAAATAATTTTGACATCGATAAAATTAAAGTGTTTATTTTTTAAATTACTACAAAAATGCCAGACAAATTGTTTTCAATCTGAAACGCTGTATTTGAAATTGAGTCTTGTGACGTCACCAACACATTAGATAAGTCGTCACGTCATCAATGGAATGTAAAGGCACTGTTAGGGGGCTCTGAAGTAACGACATCAACAATGTGCGTAGCCAATCCAGAAAAATGGGCACTATAAGAAACAAAAACATGGAAAAAAATTAAGTATTGACAACATGGGAGGTAAGCCTGTAAAACAGGAACTAAATGATTGGTAATTGGACCACCTCTGTTATTTCTGCCTATGGTCAGAAAGTCATCCTTTGACGTAAATGGCCAAGACATGTTCAAATATGATTGATTGATTGTTTGCATATGTTCAAAAAGCTGTGTTTTAATTCAGAAACTATATACATACTATATTCAGAAACAGAACAAGTTGAAAACAATAAATCAGTTTGTAAAAGTATGGATCATGATCAATGGGACAGAAATATTTAGCTTTTTGAAGTGGTTACAATAATCCTTCTCGTTTTTAATATCTATTTCTCATGCAGAGAACACATAATTAATTGAACATTTCAAGCAATTCTGAATAAATGGATGTATGTTACATGTTCATGTACTTCTGCTACCAAACTATATACACACAGATACCAAATTAAATAAAAAAATTAATATTGTAGAGGTTTGAGTATTTTGTTATTATTATCATCATCAAGTCGTTTTCTCATTTACAATGCCCTTGAAATGATTTCCTCTTTCATATGTAAAAATATGTAACTCGAGCATTTAAATATTCTCTAATACATGTATATTATATGCAAACCATGTTTTAATAATTCAATCAGCTCTTGCATCAATAAATAGTTTACAGAAAATGTACTATATTTCAGAACGATTCCATCTCTAAATTGCATGTTACTTTTGTTTTAGGTTTTGATGGAAATTTAGAGCAGAATGGCAATGCTGTTTACATCACACAGGAAATGATAAACAATGGTACCATTCAGATGAGTGATGGTTCTATGTACCTTACACAAGATCTGACACAACAGGCAGACACATCCGATTACAACACTGTCTACATCACACCAGGCGAGCTGGAATCTTCTCAAAGACAGACCTGTCAGTCTGGCAATGAGGATATACCTGTTACCATGGATACTGACAAATCTAAAATGAGGGACTCGCAGAATGATGAAGAACTGGAGCAGACGTCAGATGATGTAGAAAGAAAAGAAGATTGCAACATTCTGCATGTTAATGTTATAAAAATGACAGGTGGAGTGTCTCATGGATCAGTTGCCATCCAAAAAGACTCGTTCCACAGTCATGTGATTAATACTGATGAAATTACAAACAGTTAGTTTGTTTGTGTATTGCCATTTAAATCCTACAAGGGAGATAACTCATATATAATTATAAAAGTTCATACCTGTTGATGCTGGTAGCCTTTTTTCTCTTTATTTTTATCTTCTTGGTACAGAGAGGACCCATGAAAGTGAAAGAAGCACTTAATGGAAAATCATGGGTAAAAGTTATAAAATGGTTAAGGTTTGGGGAACACTTTATATAAATCTAGTTTGTTGAGAAAAAATTAGTCACTTATATTACATCTGTATAAAAAAGGTGGGGTACTGTATATTTTTCGTTAAATTTAATGCATTTTGATTTTAGAATATCCCTGCATTTAATACAAAAAATTTATAAAGTGTGTTTTTAGAAAACACCTTCCTGAATACAAATGCAAGACATTTCCTAATAACTTATTCATGCAATCATATATACAAAATATGTTGGAAGTATTGAAATGTACTCTAGCATGCCTAGGTCCACACAGACTTACATAGTAGTTTTATAAATATTGTTTTCTGTTCAGAAAAAATATTTATTTACTATAGGGTAAACTATCTTTGCCTGTTTGTAAACGCTTCTTACAAGGTTATTTAAAAAAATAAAATATTCAATTTCTTTAAATTGTTAATATTGTTTGCTTGTAGACTATCTACAGTATACACTGGCAGATTTTCACACACACAATATTAATAGTTTTGAAATTATACTCTGTTAAACTTGGGTACCATTTTTTTAGTTACGGAAGTTAGAGTGTGCCTCATACAAGTGTCTCAAATTTTTCTGACTTAATAAATCCATTTAATTTGTTGGGAAGTATCCAGAATTGATAGATATAAGATAACAAGATACTTATTCATTGTTTGCAAAGACAATGGGCATTAACATTGGATAATGAAGAGTAAAACGAAAATTTATTTAGACACGAACATCATACAACACCATGACACCACAATTGTAATTAATCAGATGTTTCCAATCAATATTACGCTTTTTACTATGTCTATAGAAACGTGTTCAGAAAAAAAACTTTATAAGAGAACCATGAATTAGAATTTTACACCATAACATTTTTTATGATCACATAATTTGTTACGGAAGTTATGCTGTTATAGAATCTTTAAAAATGTTTTAAATTGTACAAGCTTTAATATTATTTGAGTTAAAAGTTTTGGAATTTGGCATTTTAAACTTTTGGAATAATTTGTAAACCTAAAAAATAATTCTAAAAAAAATATATGCTAGAACCATGAAAAAATAAATAAATAATCTCATTTTTAGTCTAGATCCATCATCAAATTCAAATTGCAGTGGACAGCGGTGTTCTGTAATAAATACAATAATAAAATGTATCAAATTACTCTGATATTTTATTATTTTTTGCGCTTAGACACATGAATAAAGTTGTTTGTGTTATTATGATATTTCTTATCTCCGTAACATTGGTGACTTTTGACATCCGTAACGACGACAGGAGAGAAAAAGTATGATTAAAATGGAATATTGTGTTAAGACTAAGATAGTTTTAGCATATACTGCGTATTTAAAAATATAAATAATTAAAATTTATTGTCTTGATTGGTAAGGATTATTTAACGTGATTATGCAAGGTGAAGTTATATTCGTCTGACATCCATAACGTTAATTATTTTGTGGATAGTTCCTCAAATGCAGTAAAAACTAAACTTTATAGGGGCTTTACTCTTAACTTCAAAATTATGCGAAAACATATATATAAAATACATTTTTCGGTGTCATTATAGAACAGAATGTATAACTGTGTTTTTCGTCTGACCTCCGTAACATTTTACCAGTCTAACGTAAATCAGTATACTTTTTTCTTTTACTAGCAAAATGACGTCATTATCATTCCAAATGATTTTCCTGATCTTCAACGACAAATTAGTCTAAAAACTTATAACAAAACATGTAATCATCACTTCGGTTTATATAATGCATAGCAATATAAAAAAACTACTTGATTTTGCCTTCTGTCCACATTTTTGGCACTAAAATCGCTTTTGTCATAGTTAGTTCTTGTCGTCTGCATATACCAGTGGCAAACAAAACAATACACTTTGTTAATAGTAAGATATTTCCAGTTCTTTTTCCTTAGAAAGATCTATTGTTATGGATGTCAGAGGTAACGGATGTCAGAACACTTATTTTTTTTTTAAATTATAAGATGAATCTTGATTTGTACAGAATAAATATTAAGTAGTTTTATTCTATATAGCGTACCGAATCCCAATGAATGATCTCCATTCATTCTTGCACTTTCTTATTTAAAAAAATGCGTTATGTAGGTCAGAGCCTTAAATGTGATTCAAAATATATTAATGTTTTGATTCGTAGTTTTGAAATCGAATTATATCATTAATAATTTAAGTAAGGTTCTTATTCTTTGTCCAATTTTAACTTATAAACAAGAGTATTGCCTTCAAATTTTCGCTAATAAACGCTTTTTATGCTGGTCTAGATTCTTGTTACGGATGTTGCAAACAGTTTGGCGACAACAATTTAAAATCGAACACAAAGATAGATTCTTGTTGATATTTTCTATGCTCATGCGGTTTGAATCTATATAGTTATCTGTAACTTTTAAAGTAAACAAACTTCCACATTTAATATTTAAAATCTGCGTATTCAGCCAACGTTTTTCTGTTATTTCCGATGCGACACAGAAAAATAACCTGCCCAGCAAACAATTTTACGTCGTAGAAACGTCGTTAAAATGTATGTTTTTGGTTGCAGTAACGTTACTATATAACGTTATTTTTACGAAAAAATGGATGGTTTTCTTAACGTCGCCTAAACGTTTTTTGCAACCAATTTACGACGTTTAACAGACATTCACCATACGTTACGAAAAAATCGCGACGTACACCCGACATTTAGACTACGTATGATTTTGACGAAGATGTTCTGTAAACGTTGTCACAACATTAAAAATAATACATAACACGTTCCACAGACGTTTGTCAAACGTAATTGAAACAAGTAATTGTTGTAGTCTTCCTGAAAATCACTGTTCCGTCTTTTTCTCGAAAGAAATATGGTCATAACCGTATTCTTAACCACAACAATACATCTCTGATAGCCAACGTAAACATATGCAAGAGATACCAACTGGTGAACATTTCAAGAATTCAAGGAACATATAAGAAGCTACATATAACTGCCTTTATGTCTCGAAAAGCTCTGCTGCAGGCTCCATAAAATACACAGTAGGGTGAAAAACAAGAGACGATTTCAAAGGAAAAACGATGCAAATTACTTGTATAATATAAACAGAAAAATAAATAAGTTTCCTATTTTTATTGTTTAAATATTACAAGACAAAACAGTTAATTAAGCCTCTAACACACAGGTGTACAAGAGGACACAAAGAAAATATAAACAGTAGTTGGTTTAAGACATTAATACATACAGACACAAATACAGCTATATTAATTAAAACACATAAAGGCAATACATATTAAAACATATGTTCAACAATTACTTACAGTCAAATACACAAAGCAAATAAAGAGAGCAAAAAATACAAAAAACAGTTTATTCAACACAGATCAATATGACATCAGATCTTAGGATTTTGTAATATACAATCAATACATTAACTTTTTAAAAGTTTTGCAGAGTTCTGCAATACAGTTAAAACTGGTTGCTGTTTAGATTCTGGCACCTAAAAATAAATAAATAAATAAATAAATAAATAAAAAAATAAATAAATAAATATAAAATGTCTTGCATCTTCCCATATTTTTCATAAGAATTAAAGCAATATAATTTCTTTATCTGATAGACTTTTTTTAACCATCTATTACATTATTATTATTTTATTGAGTACATTATGCATTCTTTATATGA
The DNA here is from genome assembly GCA_944474755.1 of Limnoperna fortunei. Lineage (NCBI taxonomy): Eukaryota > Metazoa > Mollusca > Bivalvia > Mytilida > Modiolidae > Limnoperna > Limnoperna fortunei. The sequence continues at coordinate 74,286,188 of OX104120.1, read as the reverse complement.
CACGGTAGCAGTGGTCAAGTTTGAAGTGTGTGTAAAGCTCTACAAAAAATGTTTAAAATTTATTGTAATTTTTTTAATTTGGTCCAAGGATAAAAGTTTTTATATCAGTGAGTCTCTGTACGCTTATATTTTGAAACGAGGGCGTCGGTGGCCGCGTTGTTATGGTAGTTAGTCATCTTCTATTGACTTCGTGTCTGTTAACGCTGCGGTCGCGGGATCGCGCCTTACGACGGGCAGGGTGTGCTCGAATACAAAATTGACAAGGATTTAGGGTTGTTTGACTTTTTACCGGGTATTCGTCCTGCAAAAAAACCTGGACGTCATGATACAGCTGAAAAATTGCTGAAAGTTGCGTCAACCATGCACAATTAAATAAAACTAACATAAATCTGAAAATGTTTTGAGACAATCAATGTGCTGAATACAGAATTATTTAGTTTTCCCTAAGTTAGCAATTATTAAACTTACCCAATATCTGGATCCCCTGGCCTATTAAGGGCATGTTTTAGGCATTCCGTTATAATCTCCTTCGCATCCATTTCTGTGGCTGAAGGATGATTTTTTCTGTATGCCCCTGAAGAAGAAGAAAATTAATAAATCTTTCGGTATTTTTTTTGTCATCTGGTTAACAGTAGTTGCATTTCGATAAAATGTCATTTGCAAAGATTGATAAGGGTTTACAGTTTCATATTGGTCAAAATAATCATTATTTAAAAGTGTTGACAAAAACATTTTTGCTTTTCCTTGTATATTACATATCGTGTAACACAAAACAATCCTGTGTTGTGGATTGATTATTATATTTAATATAATAATTTAGAAAATAACTTACGTATCATCATCTGACAACACAAAGAATGATTCAGTAATGGGAGCTTTCCTTTTTCCCTCTTAAACTGTAGTCAGACCATAATGCATTGCTGCCATTGTCTTCACCATTCGCCGTATGGAGTCCAAACCAGAGCTACCACCCAGAGCACTATGCAGCTTCAGCTGTACGACGATAAAAAAGATAAATGATTTTACTATATAATCTTAATCCTACTGAAATATGTGCAAAAATGAACCTGATTATTTCCTGTATAAGCGATGTTTACAAAATATTTCAGATTGGGGTCCAAATGCACATAAGAAAATGTTGACTGACTGAAATGCGTTAAGGCCATATTTCACGAATTAAGATCAACTATAAATACATTCTAAGACCCAAATGAATAGGTCTTCTTATTCTTGTCGGGAGTTTTAACGTCCTACACTGATAAATAAATACCCTCGGTCGGACGGTTGTTAGTAGTCCATGGACTCCACTATGGTGGGTTTGTCGAAGCCCGGCCTTCGGGATACCTAGTCGAAGAACTCGGCAGCATATGTTCTACTAGCGGCCGGGCTGCTCCGATGTAACGTTGACCTACTCCAGTTCCCCACATGAGTAGGAGCGTTTCCGCACTCTGACCTATCGTCGAGGTCTTACATCTGCAGAGTGAGTAGCCAGTGTGTGCTTTCTTCTGACATTTATGACACGACTAGGTCTAAAATATTACTGCATTTTATACATGCATTCCTATTCATTCTTGTTTTCAATTAAACGATAGGCGGTTACAGGACTCAAGTGTGTGTAGTAGAACTTGAAATATTCGAACGTGATTTTGAGGAAAAGGAATTAAATTGTTCGAATGTCGCAACGAAACATATACAATATTCAAATTCGTGCTCTTAAAGAATTAAAAGAAGAATTATTACATATCAAAAATATGCCAAACGTTTTCTGATCTTTTCTTATGAATTTTGTCTATTGTATCTTGTATATTTTAGTACTTACTTTTGAGCTGTGCTTTTATTTCCATGTGGCGAATGACAAAGTTTTCATTGTTTCAATAACAAACACTCACAAGATATCAAATTACGCGTGCACGTGGTGTTTTACAACCCTTGTGTAATTTCATGACCCCTGCTATTTACATTGGATCGGCAAGAACAAAAAGCCACTGTAAGAGATATACAGAGAAATAAAGCGAACGAAACTGACCGGGAAATATTAATTAAATTCTGGTAGAAATTCATACAATTTGATACCATTAAAGTATCTATGTTGCAATCCACCACCCCCGTAAATCGCCAGTTAATAAAAAAACCACTGTAAGAGACATAATTTGAAAAAAGCCAAACAGATTGAGGAGGAACATGCTAATTAAATTCTTGTGGAAATTCATTTATTTATTAAAATGTAAAGAATCTATTATGTCGAAACCCTCCCACCCTCTTCAATCCAGGAAAGATTTTTAAACAGAAAGAAAAATAATATGATTTGTTTTAAAATATTTAAAAATATTTAAACTATATTATTTTAAACATACGTTAAACTGTAAAATATTTATATCTACTAATTCCCATCTACCCCAACCCAACAAACTATTTTTTCAAAAAATCGTATATGGGTTCTTAATAAGTCGAACACAAATTAACGTTACAAGGACGTTGCAAATATGTTCGCTAAGTTTATTGTAACGTAACAAACACGTTGAATTAACGTTATGTTTTACGTGATTTAACAACGTCTACACAATGTTATACACATGTTGCTATTTTTGACAACGTTTTAACAACGTCAGTTAAACGTGCTTAATTACGTTACGAATTAAAGACGTAACAACAACGTTGCATTTTCGTTGTAGATAAGTAATGTCAGGTCCGACATTCTCACAACTTATAACCAACGTTAGATTTACGTCATGTGTTTGCTGGGTGGTCTCCTGGTGCAATATTTTTCATTGACGCAAGCTTCACTTCAAATATAACACCAGGTCAGGACCTCCGATATAAGTATTTTCATTGGTTGATAATATGACGCCATTTAATATCATATGCACGTGTCAATTTTTATTAAAGCTGGGAATACATTTTCTTTATAAAACTTAAATATAAATTACATTATAACTTTACGTTTAAATTTTGAAATCTCAATGTAAACTCAGCTAAGAAATGAAAACAATGAACGTCATAAAGAGAATGACGTCACAATACGTTCGGTCTACTTGAACTTATCTGTATTACAAAATGGTTAGTCTAGAGAATGCCCGAACGTCAAATTTCAACGCTCTCACCGTTGAAATCCCAATGCTCCTGACCTGACGTTATATCCGAAGGCCGCTTAGGCTAAAGAGGATATCATCGTCAGGGTACCAGAATACACAGAAAAATTGCATTTTCCGGTACATTTCCGGTCCCAGTGAGACAAAATGTCTATCAAAAAATGATAGGTTCTTAATTTGTTTTTCTTCTCTTGACCATAGTCTAAAGAATGAAAGCATAAAAACATGTTATTATAATATTATAATTGCACAACCAGCAAGCGACATGTAGTCGAATTTGAACGAAAAAAGAAGGCCCATTTTTCTGGAATGACTGGCGGCCGCGATGCTCGCATTTAGGCTGCGCCTACATTCATATTAGAAGTCGATTTCAACCTCGGGTTCGGACGACCCATAATAGCGACCGTCCATAACTGTTTGTTTACAAATGGAGGACGCACGAGAAAGTTCCGGTGTCAAGATTTAACATGTTTTAAGTTATTTCATACTATTCGACTTACAATAAGGAAAATGACTGACCAGTTAGGGACAATAACTTGGTGGGGATTCACTCCGGCTCTAGATTTACAGGATACAGGTTAAACGATAGTTTTCAGTAGATTAAACACTGACCCATATTATTACTAGCATACAGTATATTGCCATACATTATAGGCATACTGGTAGGCGAAAAGTTCTCGACAAGCTGTAATTATTTTCTTGTCAAAAATTGTGGTCAATATGAAAGAGATACCATGTTGTGAAAATCATCAATGGTACCGTCGTGATTTCAGAATATATTCGCATCGTTTCTGTTTCTTGATCGGTCTCCCTATTTACCGACAAGAACAGTCAAGAACCGACAAGAAGTGAATTACCGACAAGAAGCATTTTTTACCGACATAAGCAATTTTTCACCGACAAAAAACAAAAAACACGATCATTTGATGTAATTATTATGAAAAGAAATTTAAAAAAAAGATATTTAAAATTTTTTGTGTAATTTTGTTGTTGTTGTTTTGTTGTACACGAAGTGTAGTATTTACCTACGACAAGAAAGTTTAATAATAAATTGTAGTCATGATAAATTAGTTAATTCTTTTAAAAAATATGCTTAAATATATAATAATTTCAAACAATAATATGCACTTTATAATAATTGATAATTGGGATGATTAATTGAAGGCACGTTTCGGTAATATCATTTATGGTTGTGTAATCCTTTAATTGTTTTACAATTAGCAATCACTGCCATAATTGACAAGTACGCCTGGTGTTAATTGTTTCTTTTGAAGAACCGTTAAATGCTTATCGTAAAACTGTGTCGTAAAACAATAACTGTAATAAGAGCCAGTTGAAAACGAAATTATAACCTTTGAAGATTTTTTATGGTGTTGTGAAAAAAGTCGAAGATTTTGATTTTATTACATTATTTATTATTTATTATTTATTTTGTTGTTATTATTAGCCACGTTATTAGGGAATCTGATAACAAATTACAGAAAACTTTAACAAAACAACGTCAACAAAATTACACCGTAAATCACAAAAATCTTTTTTTTTTAATTTTTTTTCATAATAATCACAACAAAAAATATTTTTTTCTTTCTTGTCGGTGAAAAATTGTTTCTTGTCAGTAAAAAAAAGCTTCTTGTCTGTAATTATACCTTCTTGTCGGTTCTTGACGGTTCTTGTCGGTAAATAGTGGGACCCTTTCTTGATTGGCCGCCTTCAACACATTGAAGATTCCTCTAATTTGTGGTACTGTGCGCTTGGCACAAGTAGAAATTTATAAAAAAAATTTTAAACATTTTAAAATAAAACTATATATAGATAATGTGTGATTTAGACTGATGGCTGAAACAGCTGTTTTGAATGTCTCAACAGAGTCACTCATAACAGTGATCAGTGGAAGATTGTTCCAATCTCGTATAGTGCAGCCGCAGGGAAAGAATGACTGCTGGCATCATACAAGGCGTGTTTGTGGTATTTGGAAGGATAGTGAATGCTTGTTCTGGGATTTTCTTAATAGTGGTATTAGTCTGTCTGTTTTTACGATGGCTACTAATTCATTTGAAATTTTGTACTTTGGGTCAGAACTCAGCGCTCTTACTGATCTAAACTAGAAGTATTTCCCAAACACAACCGATTAAGGCTGCATTTTTCTCTGCAATTACATTAAACTCCCCATTTTGAGCCCTACTTAGGGTAGCCAGACAACTCGGCCCGATATTGGGGACAAGTCTGCCCAGTTTATACTTAGTAGGACAACTCGGCCCAATAGAGGACAACCTCGGACCATCCCTCAAATGTGAAGTTTTATTTGAATTTTCATTTGATTTTACCAATAAATCTAGAATTTTTTGTGGTTCAGTGTCTTTTTTGTTTTTGAAACAAGGTGCAGCTGTTTCAGTAAATAAAAAAGATTTATTTATACCCTTCATTGCATTTATTACATTAACAGTTAACAGTAACAATAATATTCAGACGAGATATTTGACATAGAAATGTAGATAGCATTGATGGGACCCATGAAGTTGTCTGAGTATGGAACAGTTAGAGCTTTGTATGGAATTGTCAGTTTAGCAGTTTCGGAGAATCTGGTACTCTCGGCAGCTGGTTGTGGGACAAGGGTGGTGCACGTTGAGCAGAAGTAGGTAACCCGTCGGTAAAGTTCCTACTGTTCTCAGTAATCTTTCTGGGTCATACGAGTGCATGTCCCGTGAAATACTTGTCACAGCAATAACATTGTAGGGACTCTTGATGAGGTCGAATGACGGAAGAACACTGTTTGCAGTTTACTGACATTGTGGCTTTGCATCAACAGGAGCCGCTCCTAAACTACTTCTCATTTAAAATCACACAAGCTCAATTGCAGTCATTAAAATTTTTTGATCTACGGTTATTACATGTACATTTAAGCTTATCAGTTTCTAATAAATAAGTTGTTGTTAACTAAATTAGATTTTAATGGATTAATGTCCTTACTTAAGACTTAATTGATTTTAATTATATTATTGAATTGTTTAGAAATTCAAACAGTAACCAATTAACTATTCTTAAACAATTGTAATTAACATTTACATGTATAATTTACTATTTATGTTCAAATATTCAAAATATCAGTTAAAATAATTTTTTCCGTAGTATGATACATGTAGTAAAATTTTTTATTTCAATTATTTCCCCTATCGGGTCGACTTGTCTTACTGTGGTCCCAGTTGTCCTATAAACTGGGCCGACTTGTCTCGAATATAGGGCCGAGTTGTCTGGCATTCCCTACTTAGCACCTGGAACCTCCTCAGCCAAATCCTGGCAACACACAGTTGCCCATGGCCATGCTGACTTAAATGTGCATGGCTATCATAAACTAAAATAAATTGGTCACCAAGCTAACTTTTTTTTATTTTAGACATCATTATATGATACAGCAGCTGTTGCTCACAACACCATTGTTGTGAAATTCATCATTGGTACAGTTGGGATTTAAACTCGCAACCTCTGGGTCTCTATTTAGCATTCTTAGTAATTGAGCTAAAGAATCTAAGGCTGCATTTATTTTCGCAATTAAAGAAACCACAGAAACAGCTTCAAGGAAGAAGATTAATAGGTTCTTCCATACGTTTTTGGGAAGGACAGGATGATCTTTCAAGAGTGATAGAAATCTTTTCGCAAGTGGAGCGCAGCAGAACGAGCCAAAAGACATAGAAATTTCTATCACGAGCAAAAGATTTCATGGGCTTTCCCAAAAGCGCATGAAAGTACCTATTTCTTCCGTAAACCAACAACTTTCACATCGCTATATCCTATAGACTCTCCATTGTTGTAGACTCCATTGTCTCTGACATCCAATCAGAATGACAGAAACAAGAATGTCACACAAGAAAGTTGTTATGCTTCCATAACAACGTTCTTGTTTCTGTCGTTTTTATTGGATGACGCAGCAAGTACAGATGTGTGTGCATGACCTCATCTGTACTGGGTCATCTGTACCAGAAATCGGCCATTTACGGAAGAATTTAATTTCAAAATTATAAATTCTACTCACTTATGCAGCAATAATTCTATTCATGCTGTAATTTATGAATCTTAAGTGCTTTGATTGGATAAAAACATTTAAATTACGTCATCTCAGTTAATTTATAAATTGATATTTCCTCTAAGGGGACTACTTTCTGTATCCAATGTAAACAAAGATGGCGTCTTCCTAGCATATCGTAAGAAAGAGGAAGAATGTTTTGTCTGTCGCAATGATTTCTAATTAAATCGATTGAGATTTAAAATAAAATATTATATACATTAAAATTGAGTTTGAATTATTTTTGTTGTATTAACATATACACAACCGTAATTCCGTTTGTACTATGTTTTGTATATTCCCACGCTGACAATATTTAGTTTGTGAGTGAGTCACCAGAGTTTACACATAATTTCCTAAAACAATGTGTTTAATCCTTGATAATTGACTACTGCCCCGCGAATGCCACATAAGCGTGAAAGTTAGGGGTAAGTTCAGTGGAGTGACGAATGTAATGGGTATGAACTTTTTTTTATGTTTTCAGGGTCGGGGAACACGATTCAGGGGTCCTTGGACCGTTTTGGGGTAAGGGGAAGTCAGGGCCGCGAATGCCCACCGTTTTGCCACATAAGCTTTCTATAGCAGCTAGCCCATCCAAACACAGTGGGAACGAATCCTTAGGCCCAAGGACTATAAAATAACTTTTAAAACTTACATTCTCCTAATGTTTAAATTTTGGCAACTTGTAATGCATTATAAAGAGGTATGGGGGGTATACCCAAGGTTGACGACCCTTGGCTCTAGTCTACAACAGAATTTTATCCGTATACACTTTGATCAAGATTGATGTTCGATATAGCTTAACCCCTGAACATATTCTGATTGGGTTAAAATTTGGCAGGCACCTATTTATGGGACCCTTCTTAAATTCTACCAAAGGAAATTGCAAAATTCTTAGGGGTTCCAGAGATCTAATGAAAACATGGGGGTCTGCCAGGGGAAGAAACGAAAAGTTGAACTTTAAAAAAAAAGTCACACATCCCATTTTCAACTTATAACAGTCATAATTGGTACCCTGGGGTACTTTTGCATGCTCTTTCCGAAAAAATAGGTTTCGCCTGCCTTGGAAGAAGCGTTTGGTCCCCAGCTTGGGTCAAAGTGCTTATGTGGCACTTTGTGGGCATTTCCTGATGCGAAACATCGACTAAGTCCAAAAAAGACCTCATCATGTAATAATGTGCTCCAGGAGTTCAGATGTTATAGAATGGACCACCGCAATCATTTTGAGCTCTTAAACGCTTACATTCGTTTATCCATATGTCCCCAACATGACTTCAACGATTCCTTATGTGGCAGGTTTTGGGCATTCGCCAAAGTTAACCCCAACTTAAAAAATGAAGTTGTTATTTTCAGATATCCCTTAGCATGGAAGATATGCCCATGCCATCTACTTCTGCAACCTATATTCAGTTTGGCTCTGGTATCATTATAAGTGTCTGTCCTCGCATAACCCTAACTAACCCTAGCGTGAATGCCAAAACTTGCCACATAAGCGTGGATTGGGTCAATTAACAAGTCGCAGGCTGGAACCGAGTCCTGCGTAGGAATAAGCGATAGCTACTAGTAGGTAGTATTATTTAATCAAGAAACTTAAATATTTCTATCATTTAAAAAAATTTTATATAGTCCCATAATAAAGTATCATGAAAATGTTCTAAGTCATCGCTTATGTGGCAAATGCCCACGAATGTCGCGAAAGGTACGCTTATGTGGCAAAATGTGGGCGCTTATGTGGCAACTGCCCACATATTGGCGAAAGGTAAAATACACATGGGGCATTAAACCTTAGCCCTCGATTATGCCTGGAGGAACCGAGTATTGTGTGGAATAAAGATCCAGAGGTACCTGGGATAAATAATTCTTCTTATATAAGCAGGAAACATACATTTCCATACTTTTTTCATTTTTCCTTCTAAGTCCACTATTCAGGTATGAAAATTTTCTAAGTCCACGCTTATGTGGCAAATGCCCACATCTTGGCGAAAGGTAAAATACACATGGGGCATTAAACCTTAGACCAGCGAATCCGAGCCTGAAGATGCAGTCAGGGACTTCGGAACACATTCGGACCTGTTTGACGAGGTGGCGATCATAGAGCCTGATGTATCAGGCGAGTCAGACCTCGAGTGTGTACTAACACTGCAAAAGCACACGGCTAAGATTGAGGCGACGCTTGAGCCTGTTGGTCCGACAGGCGAGTCCGACCTTTCTCAGATGCCACACAGTCCAGCGGCTACCTTTGGTAAGAGTTCCAAAGACGAGTTGGGCCAAGCAACCGAGGCAGAGAAAGACGACAAAGGGATGATCGTCGATTTCAGCCACGATACAAGTTCTAGTGGTCCTTCTGTGTCTGGTTATTGACCAAAGGTACATGTAGTCCACAGAGACGAAGCAACAATGCCCAAACGTGTCCCTGGTTTTTTGGAGGAGTCCAGAAAGAGGATCATAAAGGTGCCTAATCACCGCATCCGATTCCGAAGATGAGGACATAGTACCTCCCTCACCACAGAAGCGTATGCTCCCAGTGCGCCGGGCAAGACCAGTACAGGTCATCGAAGGGTCAGATGACTCCGACGTGGATTCGGTACAACATCAGCTGTGGGTTCGGAGCCATGACGAACTCGAGCAGCTGTCGGAAGACATGTTGGACGAGGACGATGCACTGGGCCTGCCTGTAATCAAAAAACCTGTAGCAAGGGAATGACAGGTTTCTACAGTCCTCCGCCAGTCGGCTGTTGTGCAGGGCAAGAAGTCCGCTGGTAAATCCCGGGCACGAAGGCAGGCAGTAACTTCTCATGAGGGTAAAAGGAGACAGCTGTGCCCCATTTGTAATGAATACAAAAGCAATGGAATGCTAAGGCGTCACTTTGACCGTTGCCATAAAGATGTACCTCTTTGGGAGCGGGAGAATCTTTTGGCAAAGCCTGCACAGGAAGAGACGAAGTCAACTAGACGTAGGTTCACAGGGTCGTGTCCTATTTGTGACAAACATCTCACAAGAGTTGACAAGCATCTAGTCAGCTACCATAAGTTGGTAGGCGAGGAACTGGCAGATGCGAAGGCTAGAGTCAATAGTGTCCAAGCCCCAAATGCCCAAGCTTCGACCCCAAAGCAACTCCTCCAGTCCATCTTGGAAGGGTTTTATGACTTTTTAACGTCAAAGGGCGGACTTGCTAATCGTCCTGAACAAGCTAGACCCATGGTGAGCAAAGTTCGAGTGGCATTAGGTTTCATCTCGAAACCTACTTCCTTTGCCCTCGACAAGATTCAGGAATTAGGGAAGGCTGGGGACGCAAACGGCGTGCTGGACCGCTTGCAAGCTAATTTCATTATGAGTGACGGTGAGGTTGTACCTAGAGGAACGCCGCTCACTTCGGGGACCATGGCTAACTATGTACTCGCAATTGCAAGATTTTTGGAGTACATCAGGGACGACCCAACCAGAGTGCGGGCCATCTGTTCTCTGGAGAAGTTTGAGATCATTGTGCGCCATGTGTCTCGCGCAGCAGCCTACTACAATAAGCTTCGAACAGAGGAAGCAGTCCAGGTCGTCCAAGATACATCTGTTTTGCTCTCCCCAGATCAAGTGATGGGATACTTCAATTTTGGCATCGCACAGTTGTGCACGGAATTGCTGAATGAACTGAGGGCATCTGGAAGATCGCGTCCAGTCAGTAAGGACCAATATGTTATGTTGCGGTCCCACCTTATGATCTTGATTGAGGTCTTAAATGGCAAGAGGGCGGGAGACCTGGCTAATCTCACTACTCGACAAGTACACAATGGAGTGGAAGTCGGGACTGTTGATTATATCGTCTAGAGTCTCTGAGCATAAGGTTAAGACAAAGCCCTGCAACATAAACCTATTGCATGATCTTTGCTGGATGGTGTCCACATTCATTGAAAAAGCACGTGGATGCCTGTTCCCAGAAGCAAGGACGGATCAGGTTTTCCTTAACCTGAATGGTAGTAAAATGACCTTGTCCCAGGTCGTCCTTGCCCTAAACGATAACTGGGAAAAGTACAGGGAGAAGTGCGGGGATGACCTGCCCCGTCTAACGACTTCTGTGCGCAAAGCAATTGTGATGCTCCATCGCTCTGGACTGCCCTCGACGGAGGATGAAGACAGGATGGCGGCTCAACTGGCACATAGCAAATCTACTGCCGACCGGTGGTATGATTTGTCCAAGGCGACCGCCAAAAGTGCATGGGCTACGCGTGACATTGCCAGAATCTGGACAGCGACGCGCTCTTCTGAGGTCGAGTTAGAGGTCAAGGAGAGTGATGAAGACATGGATCTCAAGCTTCGTACATGGAAAAGGGTCTGGACATCCGATGACGGTGCAAAACTCGCACGGGAGTTTAAGCCGTATATCGAAGGACGTGCTGTAAACAGAGATCTTAAGGTCACTGTTGCAGACATCAAGCGGATTCTCTCCGGGGAATCATCTCATTATTCCTCCTTGCTGGAGACATATTCCGCTACGCGAATTGCGGAACGTTTGAGATATCTCGTGAGACTTGCCCGTAAGGGATCCGTGTAAGTTAAGCAACTCAAGTCTCAGAGTGTCCTACTCCAGCCTGAAGTGAAAAAAACAAAAAAACGCTGATACCAAAACGGGCAAGGCCAAGAAAAAACAAAAAAAAATTAAAAAATTAAAAAAGACAAAAACACGGAAAACAAAACTAAAAAATCCAAAAAAAAAAAAAAAAAAACGCCAAAAGGCTGCGAGATATCCACGTTCTGCTTTTCGCACCTCAAGACTGGGAATTCTCGGTCTACACCCAATGAGTGGTGGTATATTCGGTTCGAACGTCGGCCCTGTTGTGTTAGGCGGCTCGGGGAGTCCCTACACGACCTATAGTGGGTTGACGTGAGAGCCGTTTATATTTTCCCCCCAAGTCATAGTGTGAGAGGGGGTGATAAAATATTACGTGAATTATAAGGACAAGATTTTTTTCCAAGTCCACGCTTATGAACATATGAACGCTTATTAACGAACATTGGCAAAGCCCTGCTTATGTGGCTCACTTCATTACTTCCATGGTTGTTACAGGCTACACTCCTTATCTATTTTCACTTTAAAAGGTGATACCAGCACCTTAATTGCATTTTATTACATGCAAGACGTATCTTGCAAGTACATATAGTCTGTCTGCTATATTTCATAATCATATGTGGTAAGTGCCCAGAAGTCGATGGGACCTGGCGAATGTGGGACTTTGTCATTTTTTGTTCCCTCCTCGCTTATGTGGCGACTGCCCAGAAGTCGATGGCTCGCTTATGTGGTCAATGCCCCAATTCAGTTTTCCCTTTCGCCGATATGACATCGCTTATGCGGCAGATGCCCAAATTCAGTTTTCCCTTTCCGTCGATATGACCATGTGGTAACTGCCCAGAAGTTGATGGGACCTCACGAATGTGGGACTTTGTCATTTTTTGGTTCCCTCTTCGCTTATGTGGCGACTGCCCAAAAGTCGATGGCTGCTCTGTTTACCTTTATTTTACAACAAATGTAAAGATATATGTACTAGTACTAGTAGGTACATGCATGTAACCTGTTCATTTTAACAGAAAGTTATTTTATTAGTTAGTTTGTTGAGGTTTTTGTTTATTTTCAGACACAATTTCTGCACTGAATAATTTGAAACTAGACAAAGATGAAGGACCAGGTATTTTTTTAAATATTTTTTATTTTTGAGTGGATACTGTTGGATAAGATTGTATCGCATTATATTTATTTGCATCTCTTTTGATGCTTAGAAAATGTACTTTCGAACACTATACATTTAATTGTATGATGTTCCTAAAACTTTTGTTTTCCTAAACAGCTATTGAGAGCCTCTGGTTGTTTGTTTGTTTGAATAGGGTTTTCTTCCACTTTTAGACGAATTCCTGAATATAGCTGAAATATTGCTTGCTGGACGTTAAACATCAATCAATCAATCTTCCACGTTTAGAACTGTTTCAGCTTTACCATGGCATCCAGTTTTTATTGGGGGAGGAAATTTAAATGGAAATTTAAGCTTAATTTTTATAGATTTTTTTCTTGTTTTCTTGCAAGCACCATTTTGGAACTTAACCATCTGCTGTCCAATCCTACAGAGTTTTTACAAATAATTATTAGTTAAAATTGGATGTTCTTAATTGTTCAAATATTGATAATACAAATGGTTTATAAAAAGATTAAAGGTATGCATACAACATTGTACTAGTATAATATTTTCCCCACATTAAAAAGCAAAATTTTGATCCTTTTAATGTTGTAAATTTTCATGATTTTTAAAGAGGTAAGTTTTAAAATTCATAAAGTGTTCATGGGAAATTAATTTAGGCAGGATATAATTTTGTTCAGAATTGTTTTATTGTCTGTCTTTAATGCCACTTTCATCAGTTCTTTTGCATTATTTAGGAATCCAGTTTTTTTTGGGTGCAGGAAAACAAAGTACCCGTAATAGTAGCAGAAAAACTAGAAATACTTGTTTGATTTAAGGTTCAGCATACCCTGTACACAGTTAAGGTAGTGCCTACTCAGAGTTGACAGGCACTAGGCCAAATTTTACTGCCGTTATAATCCGAAGTTAGTTTTGTGATTTGTCAAATTAAAGGCAGAATTCAGTCCTATTTCTCGTAATGTAGCAAATAAAAATTCTAACTTCGGTCTATTTATACAAAATTCAAACATAATATTCATCTTCTTTACGTTATTAAAGGTTTAGACATTGCAAAACTAACCGGAAACGATCTTTATTGAAGAAATTTCTTTTTTCGTCATTGAAGATGCTCGTGATCACTTCTATATATGGATAATTTGACCTAATTTTATTATAAACAAGCTAATTTGCATACTATAACAACCAATCCATGGTAAAAATCCAGTAATTTACATATGTATTACCCAAGATGCAACACGCCATTCAGTTACGGGTTTCTCAATGTTTTTCACTTTGAAAGCTTAATCAAAATGAGACACGAATGTCAATTAATACACAATGCACAGCGGGTTATTAAAAACGGCAATAACTATTATCATGTATTAATAATGATCAAACACGAAACCAATTAAAAAAATGGTGAAACTGTCGAAAGATATCAAGATCCACCACGTCTGATTGTATATGCAACTTCTTTTGGACATCAAAGTGCTGGGAGTGATTCACTCCCGCTCTGCTACATTACGAGTAATGGGACTAAATTCATACCCTCGCAAAAAAAAAAGCTAGGGTACAATTATTCATTCTAGACAAGCACATGATCGATAGTAAATGACAAACTACCTTAACCTCCATTGTTAAGTGTTGTACTTTTTTACTTGCAGATACATTAAACATACTACTGGTTGGAGCAGGCGACCTTAGACATGTGTTACAGACAGTTGCCAGGTCATACAGACATAGAAAACGAAAACTACATGTAAATATGAGTTTTGGGTAAACAGTCAGATCCAACTGTGAATATAATAAACCTCATTATTATTTGAGATTTCGAAAAAAATAACTGATCATGAACTGTATTTAAAAAAAGCACACAGTCAATATAAAGAGGAGATAATCCAAACACAAACCTCACAGTCAATATAAAGAGGAGATAATCCAAACACAAACTTGGTTACAATAAACAAAATATTTAACATTGCATTTTCCATATGGGGTTCCTGCAATTAAGATTTTATTTTTGAAAATCCTCTAGTTAAACCCCTGAAATCAGTTGCTTGTGTAAGTTGAAAAGTTCAAAATTTAATGTAAAGAGAAGATAATCCTAACAAAAACCTAACAATTATATATAAAGAGTAGATAATCCAAAAACAAATCTTAAATTAAATTTAAAAAGGAGATAATAAAAAAAAAACAACTCACCATCAATATAAAGAGAAGATAATCCTAACAAAAACCTCAAAATTTAATATAAAGAGTAGATAATCCAAAAACAAATCTTACATTAAATTTAAAAAGGAGATAATAAAAAAAACACAACTCACCGTCAATATAAAGAGAAGATAATCCTAACAAAAACCTCAAAATTTAATATAAAGAGTAGATAATCCAAAAACAAATCTTACATTAAATTTAAAAAGGAGATAATAAAAAAAAACACAACTCACCATCAATATAAAGTGAAGATAATCCTAACAAAAACCTCAAAATTTAATATAAAGAGTAGATAATCCAAAACACAAATCTTACATTAAATTTAAAAAACAAATCTTACATTAAATTTAAAAAGGAGATAATAAAAAAAAACACAACTCACCGTCAATATAAAGAGAAGATAATCCTAACAAAAACCTCAAAATTTAATATAAAGAGGAGATAATCCAAAAAAAACCTTACAATTATATATAAAGTGGAGATAACCCAAAAACAAATCTTAAATTAAATTTAAAAATGGAGATAATCAAAAAACAAAACTCACCGTCAATATAAAGAGAAGATAATCGAAACACAAACATCACATGTAATATTTATTATGCATTTATTGACCCCTTTTGGGAACACCAAAGTATCAGTCAATAGCTGTTGTGTTAACTGATAACACAATGTCTACTCACTGCACACGAAGTTGTCTTACTGCACCGGAGTTCCATTTAAATACATATGGTATTCAGACGAGCTGTTTTTAAAATACGTTTACCATCCAGGTGGTATTTTACTGTTTCATTCAGTAAAGATGGTTTAGAAACCCAACTTCTGCAATGATATCAAAATGGCTCCTCTGGTGCTAAATATTGAACAGCTCTATGTTTTCTCAGTATTGTTAACTTTCATTTTAGTAGTTGTTTGATTTACAGAATTTATTTTCTTTACTTTCAGTTTTACATTGTAGAAGCTGCATGTGAATTATACTGTAGAGATATGTTATTTATGTCGTTGTTCTTACAGTCACCCGACAGGATGGGATTACAAGGTAGTTTTGTTGGTTCAAATGAGATTTTATGCCTTTTTTTTGGGGGCTTTATCACAATGACAAAGAAGAAGAATTAGTTATTCTACATATTTTAATATATAGTTTTATAAAAAGTCATGCAAACACTCTGGAAGTTTACAAACAGTTTTAACTAGTATGTATTATTTAGTAGAAATGATCAACTAGACCATTTAGTGGGGCCTCGGTGGCCGAGTGTTTAAGGTAGTTTTACTACTATCAGTCATGTGGTCTGTCAACACTCAGATTACAGGTTCGAGTCTCACTGCAGGCAGGTTGTACTGGACTCCAATCTTAATTGACAAGGATTGCCAGTTTTTCTACTGAAGGTTGGTGGTTTTCTCCAGGTACTCCGGCTTTTCTCCACAATACAACTGGACACCATGATACAGCTGCTGAAAGGGGAGTTAAACTACAAACAAACAAGCAGTAGAGTACAATTAAGACTGCAACTTACAACGTAGTGTTTCCATTGTGACAATGATGTACAAGTTTTTACCTCTAAAGGACACAAATTGACAGAATTATTCTTTCAATGCATAGTGTGCAGGTGTAGTTTTTGTTAGGTCGTCTGATCCAAAGGCTCAAGTATGTGTCACCGATAAAAAAAAATCAGAAAAAGATTCTTCAGAACCAATTAGCCAATTTCAGTTAAACTTGGCACAAATTATCCTTTGCTGAAAGGGATTCGAATTGGCTAAAATACAGGGCCACACCCAAAATATATAGGGGAGATAATTCATAAATTGTTGGACTATGAAAGGGAGATAATTCAATAAAACACTTCATTGACAATTTTTAATGATATTGCTAAGAACTATTTGTAGATTCATATTGTACATGTGTCATTTTTTGAGATATCTGTATGAATATGGTGATGTTGTCTGAGTGATTATAGGCAATAGAGATTTCCCTCTAGCACATGTTTTTCTAAAGATACAAAGCATGCCTTTTAAAGTAATTTTTGTGTGGGGTTATTTTAAACACCACTAAAACAAAAACAAACAAACATTTTCCAAAAGGAGATAATGGAACGGCTGTAATTGAATTGATAAACTACATGTACTCTCGTTAGTATAAATAAAAATTGCAAAGATTTTGTGTATTTTTAAACTTATGTGTTTCAAGTAAAATATGCACCATTTGTTTATTTCCGGGGTATATCTAATTACTAACGGTGAACAACAATAAAATAGAGTAAAAATGGTCCTTAATGATATACTGTTACTATATGCGGAATTAAAGAGTTTTTATATGGGGTTTAATGTAATGTTATGTTATTTAAATTTATTGGACATTTTGGCTCAGTTAAAATGATCATGTTCATGACACCATAATGAGTTGTTTTATAAAACAACTACATGTACTTTTATGATGTTTTGTCTATATACAAATATGTTTTAGTCATCAATTTTTATTGGTTAATACTTTATAGTGCCAGGTAGAAAAATAGTTGCTATATCAATTGCAGTCATTTTTCAATGATTAATTTACTGGTAAAATATCTACCGTATCACAAATAATAATGAAAAAACTGAATTATGGTCACACCAGAGAATCCTCCTCCAAAATCACAATAATTAAAAATTTAGTGTAAATAGAAGAAAGAATTTTATCTAAAATTTGTATGTATTTTATCAAAATCTGAAAAATGATCTATTGATACAACCCCTGTGATACAAAACCGTGTATCATCTATATAGGTGATACAAGATGTACTTTTGTCAGAACTACTTTTTGACGTCACAATGAATTGGATAACCAATGAGTCGGTGAATGACTCTCATTCTGTGAAAGAAATATGACGTCATAATACATGTGACATTTTGGACTATATTTTATAAACAAATGCTTTGTTGAATGTTAAATTTAAAATGTTATACATTCAATTTTGTTCTGCCCTTTTTATATTTCCTAATTTTAGATAAATTTATCACATACATTTAAGTGTAGGTACAACTTGTATCACGTCTCGACAGTTGCATACATTCCGCATCACAACTCGACGCTGCACATCTCATAGTGATACGAATGTACACAACTGTCTCGACGTAGTACAGGTAGTTGTATCAATACATAATGTATGTAATGTGTATATATCACAGAATATTTATGGTCTCCATCACTTTTCCCTGGTGTCCCCATCAGCGCATCACTTCTCCCTGTAAGTCACTTTTCTCAACATTAATTTTTAGACTGTGGTGACTCCTGGGTTCAGTGATGCACACTTGATACCATTACATTTAAGCCTTAACATGTCTGCATACTACTGTCATGGATTAAAATTTTAAAATACATCTTGATATTTTTTTTTTTATTCCTTCCTGCCGTGTCTTGAAAATTTTCCCATGTAAAGGGAACTATCAATCACTTTTCCATGTAAACAGGATCCCACAATATAGCTGAAAACCAATAAAAAACCTTTACAGAATGTTTATTTATAACTAAAGCCAGGTTGTCAACTCCATATAATTGTTTGTTTGTTTGAATTCGGTTTTATGTGACATTCAGATATTTTTCAGCTATATTAGCATCTACATTTTATTAAGGGTGGAAGCCTTGAGGAGTACCTGGGGGAATCCACGACCTTCAAAAGTTACTATTTTTAGATATTTCACTACTATTTTTAGATATTTCAATTTTATTTTTTGTGAATCTTGTGTTATAACAGAATCGTTTCTGTTTTTGTATGAAAGTTAATCACGTCAGTTTTTAATGAATGAAATTATACATAATTTATTTTTATTTTTCAGAAAAAACAGAATTATTTTTAGAATTATATGGTAATTTATTAGTCAGACAACAGTCTATGGAATATGTACAAAAAATGTCTACCGAGTTTATAAAGTAAGTAATATATATACCATTAAACATTCAAATGATTACAAAAAATGCCTACAAATCATGAAGCAGTAAATTTAGTTATTTTTTGAGTTTGCTTGTTAAAACTTTCAGGTGGTTACAATGTTCAGATGTAAACACAGATTTCATCTCAAAACTGTTTCCATGTGGGTTATGTTAAAATTAGCCCATGGAGGGCAATACCTCTAGCTTGTTTATCAATTCCACTCCACGCAGTAAATATGTTATTCCATGTGCTTTATTATAAACAAACTGAAAGATCAAAGTAGAGTGGAAATTTGTCTGCTGCTCACAGCGGACAAGTAGATTAACTATAAACCATGTCATGTGACCTGTACTGTATGCGTTGAGTTAAAGGTAGTAAAATCGAAACATGTTGTTGAAGCAATATTTTAATATAGTGTACAGAGTTGAGTGGACTAAGCTGCTAAACATATAGAAGTAAAAGTGCAAGCAGTTGACAACAGCTCTGTAAATGACCTTTGACTGTGGGAGAGGAAATTAGTTCTTATGTTGATATTTGGCTGCACCAAAATGTAGCATGGACAGTGGATTTTTTATTTAATGGAATTATAAAATTTTGTTTGTGTATTTAAAAAAGCAGTTTCATATAGAATTGACAAATAAACTTATTTAGATAGTTTATTAAATGTATTTGCTGTTTTTCAGCCCATTGTGCAAAGCCAATTTGTGACTATTTTATGGGTGTTTGTGAGTTTCCTTGAGTACCCTTCCAGGTTTCTAAATTTGCAAAAATTATATCTGACATGACACCCCAAAAATTTAATGTGATAGAGCTGAAATTATTCTGCTCGTTTTGAGGGGTCTCTCATTGCTCAACCAAACTTGGTGCGTAAGTGAGAGCAAAAAATGTTAACATTTTCCCCTTTACTAAAATAGTTAAGAGACCGTTGTCAGTTGTGTTCAGTACTGAATAGTTGAAATCTTACAGAGAAATAATTTTACAGATATAACTTTCTTATGTTGGGTTTAGTTTTGATAATTGTCTGCTTTATTGATTACATTTACAGGTAATTATGGAATTAAAATAGATTTTTATTTCCAGAATGGTTACAGATTTTGAATATTTACAGAAAAAGATACCTTGCCTTGACCTGTCTCAGTTAAAGGTAAAAGGTCATAGTTTAGTATGTACAACAAGATACCATGCCTTGACGTGTCTCAGTTAAAGGTAAAAGGTCAAATTATAGTATGAACAACAAGATACCTTGCCTTGACCTGTCTCAGTTAAAGGTAAAAGGTCAAATTATAGTATGAACAACAAGATACCTTGCCTTGACCTGTGTCATGAAAGGTAAAAGGTTATTGTATAGTATGAACAACAAGATACCGTGCCTTGACCTGTCTCAGTTAAAGGTAAAAGGTCAAAGTATAGTATGAACAACAAGATACCTTGCCTTGACCTGTCTCAGTTAAAGGTAAAAGGTTATTGTATAGTATGAACAACAAGATACCATGCCTTGACCTGTCTCAGTTAAAGGTAAAAGGTCAGAGTATAGTATGAACAACAAGATACCTTGCCTTGACCTGTCTCAGTTAAAGGTAAAAGGTTATTGTATAGTATGAACAACAAGATACCATGCCTTGACCTGTCTCAGTTAAAGGTAAAAGTTAAAGTATAGTATGAACAACAAGATACATTGCTTTGACCTATCTTAGTTCTAACGAAGTGCTATTTTAATATCAGTTATAAAACAGATGTGTCATATTAGTGTGGTGGCTTTACTTTGTCTTATTTTAGTATTCTTTTGAATATAGTTCAGAAATTAACAATTTGATGACCAAAGCAGAATATAACAGTGTGTTCCATTTTATAATAAATAAATCTGTTGCTTTCTTTTTTAGTTCAAAGAAAGAGATTTTATGGAGGGTATTTTTAAATTTTGGAAGAATCCAGACCCAAAATATTTTGATGTCGAAAAAATGTGGTATGTATATTGACCAAGATATTTGATCTACTGAAAACATGGAAAAATATTTCAATAATTTTTCAATCATTTTATTATGTCCAAGCAAACTGTTTAGAGTTTAAAAATACTCATATATGTGTCTGCATCCTAAATATTACCCCATGCCAGAGATCCAACAATTTTTCATGCTCCTTTCGGTCATTTTTTTACCCCCTGTAAAAAAGACAATATTCCAGGGTTTTGATTCTGTAAAGGAAGTGTTTTGATAATTGTTTTCTTTGATAGACCAACATAAGTCAGCACTTACCCCCTTGTTTCCCCTTCTAAACTTGTGAGTTAACCCCAAAATATTATTTAATGCTCGTTCTTGTGCCCTGTGTTATGCTTTAATGTATAATTCTCTATTGCGGAGAGGACGTCCTAATGCATTTACTAGTGTCCAATCCATTTTGTATAATTTACAAATAAAATATGTTTAAACTAAAGGAAGTGTAACACAATATTCACCATGCAAAAATGAAAGAAAGTAGAAACACATATTTATGCTGAAAACTAATTTATTATGAGATGACATATTGTCTATGCAATTTATTATGAGATGACATGTTGTCTATGTAATTTATTATGAGATGACATGTTGTCTATGCAATTTATTATGAGATGACATATTGTCTATGCAATTTATTATGAGATGACATGTTGTCTATGTAATTTATTATGAGATGACATGTTGTCTATGCAACAAAGTAATCACAAACATCATTACGTTTATAGACATTAATCAACAGTTTAATTAATCAGACATTATAAGTTGTTTTTTTATTGCCAAAAATTTGGAGCAGGCATGAGAATTTACCTTTTCTGCTTATTTCAGTATGGACTATGCCAGCTATCACGTTTCAATTTGTATAATAATATAATGAAAATATTATTTTTGTTCAAAATTATTTTCATCAATAGACTTGGTTTGCACCAATTAACTTTTGTGAATTTACAGTCACATTGGCATAGGGTCAACCTAAAATTTCTGTTTGTTTGCAGTTTTTGGACTGTACCTTTATAGCTATGGGTTATTAGATAGGATCAACATTTTATTTTATCAAACTTTGATAAAACTTGGAACAAGCGAAAAGAAAAACCAAGTTTATTTCACCCTAATCAAGAAAAATTTTAATGCAACACATGTAAACCCAGACAATGTCAGAAATAAACAAGAAAACATCAAAAGACAGTGTAAAGTGTTCCTCCATATTTTCTACACGGAAACATGTCAACAATCTCCGTGTTTTAGAAAAAACTTGTCACATGAATGCTTGACGCAAAAGCAAACAAAAGAAGGGAAATAAAAGCATGTAATGGATCTTGATTTACACTCAAATCAGTAACGGAATAACCCTGATGTTTGAGATAACGGTCCAACTTTTAAAAAAAAAATTCAAAATTGGTGGCAATAAAATTGTGACAGAATTCTAGGGCAAGTCAGAAAACAGAAAACAAAGGATATTTTAATAAATGTATAGGCTAGTTGTAGTGTACACACTCTGCTCCCAGGAGCAAGTTAGCTAATTCTGGCCTTCACATAGTGTACACACTCTGCTCCCAGTAGCAAGTTAGCTAATTTTGGCCTTCACATAGTGTACACACTCTGCTCCCAGTAGCAAGTTAGCTAATTTTGGCCTTCACATAGTGTACACACTCTGCTCCCAGTAGCAAGTTAGCTAATTTTGGCCTTCACATAGTGTACACACTCTGCTCCCAGTAGCAAGTTAGCTAATTCTGGCCTTCACATAGTGTACACACTCTGCTCCCAGTAGCAAGTTAGCTAATTTTGGCCTTCACATAGTGTACACACTCTGCTCCCAGTAGCAAGTTAGCTAATTCTGGCCTTCACATAGTGTACACACTCTGCTCCCAGTAGCAAGTTAGCTAATTTTGGCCTTCACATAGTGTACACACTCTGCTCCCAGTAGCAAGTTAGCTAATTTTGGCCTTCACATAGTGTACACACTCTGCTCTCAGTAGGAAGTTAGCTAATTTTGGCCTTCACATAGTGTACACACTCTGCTACCAGTAGCAAGTTAGCTAATTTTGGCCTTCACATAGTGTACACACTCTGCTCCCAGTAGCAAGTTAGCTAATTTTGGCCTTCACATAGTGTACATACTCTGCTCCCAGTAGCAAGTTAGCTAATTTTGGCCTTCACATAGTGTACACACTCTGCTCCCAGGAGCAAGTTAGCTAATTTTGGCCTTCACATAGTGTACACACTCTGCTCCCAGTAGGAAGTTAGCTAATTTTGGCCTTCACATAGTGTACACACGCTCTATAAAAGTTCTCCCCTTCTGTATTGTCACAAGCACTTATTGCCACCATTTTGCATGGTTTCTAAAATGGTGGTTTGCTCTATAACATGATAATTCTAATATGATTTGCATATTTAGAAATATGTTTATTTTATTGGTCGAGATTACTTCCGGTTGAGGTTTTTAACAAAATTTATTTTTTTGATAAATCAAGTTGACTCGATTTATTTTTGGATAAATAATGTTGACGCAACTATTTTTAGTGTAACCAATGTAAACAAAGATGGCAGCATTCAATATCTACGGCGATTACAAATTATTTTTTGATAAATGAAGTTGCCTCGATTTATTTTTGGATAAATGATGTTGACCAGACTATTTTTAGCGTAACCAATGTAAACAAGGATGGCGGCATTCAATATCGACGGCGATTACAAATTATTTGTATGATAAATTGATTTGTTAAATTTAAAACCATTCTTGTGTTTGATAAAGAGAATAATGTTATAGAGTTAAGTTAAAACTTAGTTGTATTTACTAAAATCAAAAGATGGTTTATGAATAACATTTGGTACGTAAAAATCAACAAAATATTCATACGTTAGATCGACAATAGCTGCTACCAAAATACACAAAAAATGTGGAATTAAGAATACCTTAATAGGAAAATTATTTTTCTTATTTTAAAGAATTATAAGGATTGAACACTGTTTTCAATGGATATATTGGTATATCAACAAGACCAAAACACATATAATAACATACAACATAAAAAGCTGAAATTGATTCTAAGAGACTTTAGAAATAAAGGTCTTGGTATAAGGTACAATTCTGAAGAAAATATTTGATTTGGTATTTCAGGGACTTTCGATTACAGAAAGACCTAGGTGTAAGGTACGACACCAGAGAAAATGTCTTTGATTGGGACTACCACATGAGACTTATGGAAAGAGATGTAAGTACTGGGACTATTAGATGAGAGTTTTGGCCAGATTTGTCACAAAATAACTGTGTCACCAATTATCAATGTTCACAATAAAGCCTTGAAAATTATTACATTTTTATATAAATTATATAGGTGTAAATGTTATTTTTGCAATTTAAATTTGAGTATATCATAAAAAAATTGTAATATTTACTGCATAGTTTTCTTTATCCAAACAATAAGAAAAGACAATGTGGTCAGCAATCTCTCTTTTCATAATTTTAGAAAATGTCATTTTTGTCTTTGCATTCAATATCAGGTTTATCTGGTGAATTATCTCCCTTTGATAACTTGATACTTAGATATAAAAAGTAATATTTTTGATAATTTGATGACAATGCACATATGATGATATACAGTTTATCCAATTTGCAATTAAATTTATTTCTAATCAATTTTATGCAGAAATGTTTTGTATTTCAGGGGTACATTATTTTTGTTTTTCAAGGGAAAAGTTATTTTTGTTACTGTATTTTAGGGTGAAACATTTTTTATGTCAATGTATTTCATGGGAGACATTCCATCACTGTATTTCAAGGAAGAAATTATTTATGTCGATGTATTTCATGGGAGACATTATTTACATCACTGTATTTCATTAGAGGCATTATTTATGTAAAACTATTTCAAGGGAGACAATATTTTTGTCACTAAATTTCAGGGGAAACATTATTTATGTCACTGTATTTCAGGGAAGACATTATTTCGGCCACCTCTATTGAGTTATTAAATTCTGTGAACTGTATATTAAAGAGATCTATTATTCATTTTATAGAGTTTCAATGTCAGCTCATTTTACTTGCTGGAAAGGCACTAGCAGTGTTATTTTGTATTTTAGGGAGGCATAATTCATGTAAGAGAATATAAAAATTGGAGGAAATGTGGTATAGCATTTGAACCCAGGGATGGTAACTATGATGTACCAAACCGAACCTTATCATCTGGCTTGTTGATTAAACATGTAAGTCATGGCTTTATTTTTAATCAAAACAACTTTTGCATCTGGTCATTGTACACTTGTTGGTCTTTGGTTATCTTTAAAAAATCAGTTTTGTGCTATTTACTGACTTGCAATTTGAGGTGGTTATGTAGATAAAATTTTTCCCTCCTCAGTTCCAAATTGACACAATGTAAAATCATGAAAAATTAGTTTTAAAAATGTTTTTTTAAAAACCTTTTACAATTGTATGTAAGGGTCAATCAGGAAATACCAAACCAATTTTTCGATTAATGAATAATTTATCAGTTTGAAAAAATCAACATTTATTTAAGAATGAAAGAATCAATTTCACTTTAGTGCTAATTCATTAGTAAATATGGCCACAATTCTTTTGTCTGAATGGCTGAACTTAGAAAGACATCTGCTGAAGAATTGCTAAATGACTTGAAATCATAAATGGCAGACAATTTTCTTAAGGTCCTTAACAGTTGTTGTTAATTTATAGCTGAATGACAAAATACAAATTGCACATAAGAGGAAGTAAAAGGTTACATAGAAACCCAATAGAAATTATATTTCAGTCTTCTTTTCAAGAATAGATTTATTCCCCCACACAGGAAATAGAACAGAGAACATAACTGGTTCCCAGATATTACCTCTGCCCCACATCATCCCCATTTACTGTGGGACTGCATGTGTCGTCTGCCCATGACATTTTGAAAAAAAGAATGATATTTGTAAAATAATACATGAGATCTTATTTATTTTTGTATAGACTATTTATACACTTTTGATACAGTTTTATATTAAAACTACTGCATTTGTGTGCAAACTTATCCGCCATGAGAGATATCTTGGTTGGCATGAACTAAGGTGTGGCAGAGGTAATTGTGGTTGACAGAACCCTTTACATGGAGAATGGAATAGATGATCCTCTAGGTGCTCTTAAAGTACATGTTCAATTTTTATGTAACTTGGTACAAATGATTAGTATGAGGTGATGACAGATTACAAAAATGGCCACTATAGGCAATCAGTGTATTCTGTTGGGTGAGAAAAAATTGTCTCCTCCATAAGAAAATGTCCAGGTATTTTTGTAACTTGGCTTAAATGTTGTATGTGGGGTCCTTGGTAAAGATTCTTCAATTCATTGTGATCAGAGAAATAACCTGGCCATAAAGGTCAATAATTGTTTCTGATTTGAAATTCTACAAGTCAAAATGTTTTGAATTTGGTACAAATGATCTATATAAGGTTTCATATAGATATTTCTTATTTGATCATGGTTTGAAAGATAACATGGGGAAGCCTAGTTTCTGATTGGCTGAAATTTACTATGTATACTATAATGAAACTACATGTACAAGCGATAATGGAAATAGGTCCTTTATAAAGATTCCTCATGTTTTCCTGATTTGAATTCAAACATGGCTTACTTCAAGAATCCTTATTTCTAGTTATCTGACAGTTTTAAATTAGTTTTTTTCTGAAACTCCTAAGCCTAATAGAGAGTAACTTGGCAGTGTTGAAGCATAGTAAATCCTGGACAGAGTATGCTCTAGTTTGGCTTCAAACATGGCCAACAGGAGGAATACTAATTTTCAATGCCAGAAAATGACCAAAATTTGTTTATGGACACCCATTAACCAGGTTTAAAAAATGAATTAATGCGAAATATGAAATAATGATGGAGAAGTTGTGTTGTCTTAAACATCATGGATGGACTACCTCATTTTAATTTACAGTCTAAAATGTTTATCTGTTTTAGGAAGGAGAGAGATTAGCTAAGCGTGGATACTGGGGCGATATGATTGTCAGTCCGTATATTTCATTCGGAATACAGTCGGAAGATAAATCCTTCTTCAAGAAGACCAATAATATGTATGCCAAGGTAAAATTATAATTGTATCCAGTTTGTTTGCTAACTGCCTGACCCAATCATTATACCAGGATTGTCTTTGGGATGTCCCACAAAAAAAAATTTTTTGTGGTTTTAAGACACTATGATATAGCTCTACTCCTTGTAGTATTTTTTACCATAATGCAAAATTTGCCTTAATACCCCAAAGACAAAAATAATTGTTTGTGCTTCCAACAGATATAATTTTCTGAAACAGAGGTACAATGAAAAGTTAATACATTTGTACTTATTTATGGGAATTTTCAAACAAAGATTGATATCATCATGATGTTTCAAAGGTAATATTGTAATTGCTATTAGAGTTATCTCCCCTAGTTCAGTTATATTTTCATCATCTGTGTGCCATGACAAGATAAATTTATAAACTGTTTATATTTCATTTAATTTTTAACTGTAATTAATTGTTAGTATAGGTGTAAAGACCACAAGAAATTGTCGACAAAAAGATTGAAGTGTTCAAAATAAATTTAAACAAATATTTGTTTAATGATGGATAGAAATATAGGCATGGTTATTGTTTAATATTTTGTGAATATGTTCAGACAGCCTAATATTTTTCAGATGTCTTGGCATGTAGCAGAGTTTAATGTCCTATCAATGTTGCATGAAATAATAAACAAAGAAAAATATGTACCTCCAATCAGTGAAGAGCCCAAAGAAAAAAAAACAGCTACTCTCACAGGTACCATACTACAGTAGAAACAAATATCAAAAAGAAATTGACCTTTCTTAGAGATAATGTTTGGTAGGGATTAAAAAAAGTATATCATACTAATTATATAGTTATTAAGAAATATATAAGGGTTTGTATATTTCAGCTGAAGTCTTTTGTTGTAATTAATACCTATAGGGTCTTGTTATTGTGTGATTTATTTCCAAGATTGGAATTATCCATCAGGCCACTGGCAGGGAGGTTATGAGTGGAAGTAAAACAAACAGTTATTTGTTATTGCTGTTTTGTGACCTCGCAATGTTTACATAACAACATACTTAGAAACTGATGATATCACATTAGATGGGTTTAGAATCTGATGATAAATATCCATATCAGGCTGGTAGAGTTAAGAATGGTGACAGCAAAAAGTTGTATGCTTTGAACTATTTCATTCTATTTTATTATTTTATTAACCCCACATCCTTTTTGAAAAACGTGCGGTATATAGTGATAGGGTTGTGCTTCCATCTGATACACTTGTGTACCTTTTCTCTTATCCACAATTTCACCTACACTACTGAATGTAATTTGACGAAACTTTCACAGAATCTTTGTCACATAGTGCCATTGTTCAACTGATATTTAACATTTTGATCAGAATGATATTTGGGGGTTTCTCATAGAAAAACATGGACTTCGTCATTCTTTGAGATACATTAACCCATACCTAATCTGCAACTCCACCTACACCACTGAATGGAATTTGATGAAACTTTCATAGAATCTTTGTCACATAGTGTGATTGTGCACCTGATATTTAATTTGTTGAAAGGAATGATATTTGTGGTGTTCCATAGAAAACATGTACTTTGTCTTTCTTTGAAATAGGTGTACCCATCTATTATCTGAAACTCCAACTACACCACTGAGTGGAATATGATGAAAATGTCACAGAATCTTTGTCACATAGTCCCCTTGTGCATCTGATATTTTGATTGGAATGATATTTGTGGTTTCCCATGGAAAAACATGGATGGCCATTTTTTGATATAAGGGATACTTGTTTTGTGTAATCAACTCCTCCTACAGTTTTCAGCCCAGATCTCTGAAACATTACAGAACACATGTATTGAAGTTGTGCACCAGATATTATGGAATTGTTTTAGGATTTTTTCCAAATGAACAGTTGTCAGGGGTGAAAATTTTGCAATGTAACAACTACCAATAAACACAGCGCATTAAAAGTGATTGATCATCCAATCGGACAAGCTTTCATATCACATCGTCCATGTCACAAAAATACACGATCATTTGGGGAAAGGATATAACAGCCCAAATGATGATGAGAGAATACTGTAATAGTTCATAATGTATAATATTTTCTTAGAAATAACTGAAGAGGAAGAAGATAACAAATCCACATGTCATCAGGAAGTTAATTCACAACCAAATCCTGTTCAAGATGAATACGGTATGCATGACAGAACTGTTACATTAGACAACTACCCTGTTATTACTGACTTAATGGTTGACAGCTCGATTATTTGTCATTTCAGACAACTCGTTGATCTGTTATTTAAGAAAACTTGATAGTCTGTCATTTCAAAACATGAAAACAATATTGTGAGCCAATACTTAGAACTTTCATGGATAATTATGGTTTAGGCACTCAGTTACTTATGCATGTGCCAAACCTATATTGCACACTCGTATCACAAACGCATAGCTAATAACCTGTATCCCCACCATTGCCCTGTTTTACACCCTAATTGGAATGCATTGAAAGGTAACTTCTATTTTAATGCTAGTTTTTTTCAACCAATTTACGCCCGTGGGCCACAAATTCCCTCTGAATGTTATTGATATCTGTGGTTGATGTGGCATGTGATACAAAGTTTTCATGTATTATTGTTAAAAGCAAGTGGCCTTGGTGGCTAAGATGGTTATTCATCTACTTTTGATCACCTGACGGCCAACACTGAGGTTGCTAGTTTGAGCCTAACTGTGGGCAGTGTGTGCTCGACTCCAACCTAAATTGACCAGGATTGCGTTTTTGCCCCTCCCAAAAGTCTGGGTTTTCTCCGGGTACTCCGGCTTCCTAGCTCCCCAATAAAAACCCTATTCTAACAAACAACCAAATAAATCAACAAATGTCAATAATTATTCATGTTCTTTAAGTCTCATTGACACTTTCAAATTTTTTGTTGAGTTTGTGAAAAGATTTTTCATTATTCTCAAGAGTCAAAGAAAACTTGGACATAGTTGGATGTATAAGAATCTTCTACTTTTTCATGGAACTTTAATTGACATTGAACTAAACCAGCCAATCAGAATTGAATTAAGAAATGATGCAGATTAGTGATATCTTGTTATCTTTTACAGAAGCCCTGACATTAGAAGATGTCATCATCACATTTTTACCACTAATGTCTGTGGCAGATTTACCACGAAAAAGTAAATACAAGAATTTGTTCAATGTGATATACTTTTCCAACAGGTATGTGGAAATTCTACACTGCCCTCCCTTACGAGGTGGGCAAAACTTGCATATCGACACTGCACACCCTAACAGGGTGGGCAAAACTAGCATATCTACACCCTGACAGGTTGGCAAACCTCTAGCATATCTACACTTCCCACTCAGACAGGTTGGGCAAACCTCTAGCATATCTACACTTCCCACTCAGACATGTTGGGCAAACCTCTAGCATATCTACACTTCCCACTCAGACAGGTTGGGCAAACCTCTAGCATATCTACACTTCCCACTCAGACAGGTTGGGCAAACCTCTAGCATATCTACCCTTCCCACTCAGACCTAGTGGGCAAACCTCTAGCATATCTACACTTCCCACTCAGACAGGTTGGGCAAACCTCTAGCATATCTACACTTCCCACTCAGACAGGTTGGGCAAACCTCTAGCATATCTACACTTCCCACTCAGACAGGTTGGGCAAACCTCTAGCATATCTACACTTCCCACTCAGACCTTGTGGGCAAACCTCTAGCATATCTACACTTCCCACTCAGACAGGTTGGGCAAACCTCTAGCATATCTACACTTCCCACTCAGACAGGTTGGGCAAACCTCTAGCATATCTACACTGCCCGCCCTGACAGGTTGGGCAAATCTCTATCATATCTTCACTGCCTACCTTATGGGCAAAACCTCTAGCATATCTTCACTACCCACCCTGACAGGTTGGGCAAACCTCTAGCATATCTACACTGCCCCCCCCCCCTGACAGGGTGGGCAAACCTCTAGCATATCTACACTGCCCACCCCTGACAGGGTGGGCAAAGCCTCTAGCATATCTACACTGCCCACCCTGACAGGTTGGGCAAACCTATAGCATGTCGTCACTGCCTGCCTTGACAGGGTGGACAAACCTCTAGAATATCTATACTGCCCACCCTGACAGGTTGGGCAAAACCTCTAGCATGCCTTCAGACATGGTGGGCAAAACCTTTAAGATTTCTACACTGTCCACCCTGACAGGTTGGGCAAACCTCTAGCATATCTAAATTGCCTTCCCTGACAGGGTGGGCAAAACCTCTAGCATATGTACACTGCCTGCCCTGACAGGTTCGGCAAACCTCTAGCATATTTAAACTGCCTGCCCCGACAGGTTGGGCAAACCTCTAGCACATTTACACTGCTTGCCATGACAGGGTTTTTAGGGATCAAAGGGTCCACTTTGTATTGAACCTTTTAGTTAATATTGAATTTGAATTTGATTTTGGTAAGGTTTTTTCCTTACTCAATAAACTTGTCATAAATCCTAATGTAATTGGGGCCTCGGTGGCCGAGTGCTTAAGGTAGTTTGTCTTTTGACATGTGGTCTGTCAACACGGAGGTTTCAGGTTCGTTACTGCAGGCATTGTGTTCTCCACTCCAATCTTAATTGACAAGGATTGCCAGTTTTCTTACAGATTGTTGTGGGTTTTCAATAAAAACTTAACGCTATGATATAGCTGAAAAATTGCTGAAAGTGGTGTTCAACATCATTCAAACAAACATAAATCCTAAGTCAAATATTATACCTACAATTTTCCTAGTATACAACTGCTTTACTGAAGCAGTCGGAAATGGAAGTCTTAAGTGTTTCTACTTACGACTAAAAATGTTTGTTTGATTTGTTAGTTTTAATGGTGTTTTAACGCCACTTTCAGCAATTTTTCAGTCGAGTACACCCTGCCTGCAGTGAGATTCGAACCCGCAATCTCAGTGTTGACAGACCACGTGATCAATAGTAGACGAACTACCTTAACCACTCAGCCACCGAGGCCCCCGAGTAAAAATGTAATGTAAGAGGTAAAGCTTCTGTAGTTAATATCAACAGTGCCATGAAATCAGACAATTAATAAATGAATACATGTATTACATTTTTGTGTCAAGCAACAATGACAACGATTGTCAGACATCATATTCTGTGTTTTGCTGTAAATTATGAAAAACTGGGTTACTGTGTATTCTTTTAGGAAATACCACTTAAATCGTATAAAGTCAGTTTTTAAACTTCTTTTTAATTAGACATGTATGAACGAATATAGCAGAAAAATCGTTACACTCTAATAACGTCAAAAGCTATTTTATTTACCAGTGCATTGGTGTAGCTTAATTAAGTGCCCCCTATGATGATATCATCATATCATAGTATTTACTAAAGTGAAAGTGAAAGTAGGAAAGATTCGTAATTTGTAATGCATATTTACTTTGATTATAGAGGGGGATAGGGTGACTTCTTTTCACAAGTGTAATCAATATCGCTAGTAGTACATCACATAGCTCAAATAGGGCCTCGATGGCCGAGTGGTTAAGGTAATTCGTCTTCTGTTGATCACATGGTCTGTCAACACTGAGGTTGCGGGTTCGAGTCTCACTGCAGGAGGGTGTACCCTACTCCAATCTTTTCCTACCGAAGGTGGGGGGTTTTCTCCAGGTACTTCGGCTTCCTCCCTAATAAACCAGTTTTCCTACCGCAGGTCGGGGGTTCTCTCCGGGTACTCCGGCTTCCTCCCCCAATACACCATTCAAACAAACAAACAAATCCCCAATAAAAACTGGATGCCAAGATATAGCTGAAAAATTGCTGAAAGTGGTGTTAAAAACCATCCAAACAAACATAGCTCAAATATTCTTTCTCTTGGCTTTCTATATTATTCAGTTATTTCGGTAACGCACAGACTGTCTTATGGGTTAAATTGTTATTTTCCCAAAATATTATTTGTCTTTTCATTCTTCTTTCATCCTGAAAGAGGACAGGAAACGATGCATCCATTTTGTTAAGTGGACCTTCTAAGATTTACAAGGATAAATTTAGTGTAACTTGTAACTGTTTTTTATTAATGAAATGGTCATGACTCTTACGAGTGCACTTACGTCTACATTTACGAATTACAATCATTATTGAAATGTCCCCAGAACATTTTTGGCTGGATTTCACAGAGTGAAAATCGGGGTTATAAAATGGTGAATGTCGGTCGGGCATTCGGGCAGGGAAAAAATTTCGTAACAGTTTCCTCGGCTTCTACTAAAGGGATTGATTTCAAATTTGGTGCACAGCTTTAGGATGATGAGTTGTACTGTGCCTCCCCTTTCCAGGTCAGTCAGTTATCAACTTCATGTTTTCCAAGCCGACTTAGACTGTTTCAAGGGTCAAAATAAGAAAAATTTTCGTAACAGTTTTCTCAGCAACTACTAATCACATTCTCTTGAAATTTGGTATGCAGCATCAGCATGGCCTCCCATAACGTGGGATTCGATTTCAGGTCAGTCGCTAACCTACTTCCTGTTGACTTAGTTAATAACGAAATCCGGCCATTTCTGTCTTTTGACTGATTTTTAGTAAAATAATACAGAAACAGCCATGTCATAACTAGGCATGTCGATCTGGTTACCAAAGGAATGAATACACACTGTAAACTCATTGACATTCTATTTATTTAAAAAAATTATCTTGACCTTAAGTGCCTGTTTTCCTGCCAAAATTTATTGTTTGCCCTTAGTACTTCGGCTTTCTCCCCCACTAAAAGCTGGACAACGATATAGCAGAAAAATTGTTGAAAGTAGGGTAAAACTTCATGCAAACAAACAAGCCATTGTTAACATTTCTGAACTAAGAACTGTTGATTTAAGTCTGTAATCCTGTAAGCATTTAGAAATAATCCACAATATATTAAATTTCGTTAGTTATTTATACAACCTACACGTTAAAATTGCCTTCTCATGGAGATTAATTTCATATTTACTAACCTACCCTAGTTCATTGACATATAGTGTGCTATGTGTACTGACATGCAGTGCAATAAGGTCAGATAGCTTAGACAACATAGTTGGTACAATAATGCCACAATTTGCTCCACTTTTCTTTTGAAATGAGATTTGTTTTTAGATTTTATTTGACCTTGAGACAAATGTCAAGAAGTGACCTTGAGACAAAGGTCATAAAGAGTATTATTCGTTGGATTAGCGTTTTTCATTATCACAGCATCCAATTTTTATCAGAGGAGGAAGTTGGAATGTCCATTGAGTACATGTGTCCTATGGCAAGAAAACTGTGAGGTTGATGAATTTTTGTGAAAAATCTTTGACTGTGAATAAAATGTTTCATTAGCATAAGGAGTCAAAAGGTCATTGTTTTGTAGGCCATTTCATGACGTTAACACACCTCAATCGTATTCTAAAAACGTTCACACCCATATTTTTTCCACTTCAATTCACTGTGCGCTTGAGTAGAAAAACTATGTCACTTAAAGATATATGCTGTCAGACCTTGTAATTACATACTTCTTAGAATAAGTAACATTATGTACTTTTATATTTAAATTCAAATTGAAATAGGATCACCTATACTTATATTTCACATTTTAACATGATAAAAATTTCCGTTTATTTTATTTTTAATGGAAAATTTACACATCTCATTGACCTAGTACCGATAACTTTAAAATGAAAAATGAAGTCAATCAAGTCTGTATCAAAACACTTTAATAGTTTCATGGTTGAAGAAATTGTCATAAAAGCTATGTATGGTCAATGATAAAATATATAGCTCAATCAGGTTGTCGTTGCCTAATCATATTTGACCTTATCACAAAAAAAAAAAACTAAATGATAACACATGACAACTGGAGTGATATTGTCAGATTATAACATGACATTTTTGATATCATATGCATTATTAGCCAAAGGTTTGATATTGGCCCAAGAGCCGCAGGCTCGAGGGCCAATATCAACCGAGGGCTTATAATGCATATGATATCAAAAATGTCATGTAATGGTCTTTTTATCATGTGCTTCAGCAGGGGAAAATGAAAAAACTTGGATATATCAAAATCTTATCGAGTTCTGGTAGATAATATTTTCAGATCACTTACTGTTTGTTTCTTTTTGTGTGTAAGTTTTCATTGACTTAAAATAATCCAAAGTATTTTGCTTTATCATGTTTATCATTCGACATCATATTTGTAAACAATTACGGTAATTTCCAATCATTTACGGAAAGGCATGTGATAACACTTACGTAAAATCGTGTAATAACTTTAGGAAGCATTTTGATATCAGCCCGCTTTGCCAATCTGGTAAAATATCAATTTTTGTCCATTTATTCCTTTTATCATATAGTATAAAATATAAGTTATTTACAATAAGTATATAATAAACTTGAAGTACTAACATGAATAACTGTAGTATAATAGCCAGACAATTATTTATAAAGGTATAAAAAATTATTAACTGTTTCTGTTATAGTTTTAATAATTTCTTCCTGTCCCTCAAAACTACAAATATTAAACGTTAGCGTGAGCTGTTGTTCTTGTTTTCTGTCGTTCCGTGTCAGAGTTATTTTACCTCAGACCAGAGCTGTTGTTCTTGTTTTCTGTCGTTCCGTGTCAGAGTTATTTTACATCAGACCAGAGCTGTTGTTCTTGTTTTCTGTCGTTCTGTGTCAGAGTTATTTTACATCAGACCAGGGCAGTTGTTCTTGTTTTCTGTTGTTCCGTGTCAGAGTTAATTTACATCAGACCAGGGCAGTTGTTCTTGTTTTCTGTCGTTCCGTGTCAGAGTTATTTTACATCAGACAAGGGCTGTTGTTCTTGTTTTCTGTCGTTCCGTGTCAGAGTTATTTTACATCAGACCAGAGCTGTTGTTCTTGTTTTCTGTCGTTCAGTGTCACAGTTATTTTACATCAGACAAGGGCTGTTGTTCTTGTTTTCTGTCGTTCCGTGTCAGAGTTATTTTACATCAGACCAGAGCTGTTGTTCTTGTTTTCTGTCGTTCAGTGTCAGAGTTATTTTACATCAGACCAGGGCAGTTGTTCTTGTTTTCTGTCGTTCTGTGTCAGAGTTATTTTACATCAGACCAGGCTGTTGTTCTTGTTTTCTGTCGTTCCGTGTCAGAGTTATTTTACATCAGACCAGAGCTGTTGTTCTTGTTTTCTGTCGTTCAGTGTCAGAGTTATTTTACCTCAGACCAGGGCAGTTGTTCTTGTTTTCTGTCGTTCCTTGTCAGAGTTATTTTACACCAGACCAGGGCAGTTGTTCTTGTTTTCTGTTGTTCAGTGTCAGAGTTATTTTACATCAGACCAGAGCAGTTGTTCTTGTTTTCTGTCTTCAATGTCAGAGTTATTTTACACCAGACCAGGGCAGTTGTTCTTGTTTTCTGTCGTTCAGTGTCAGAGTTATTTTACATCAGACCGAACAGTTGTACTGCTTTTATCTGATATTTAAATCTACAGTGATTTTACATCAGGCCTGAGCAGTTATGCTGGTTCCCTTCATACCTGTCAAGTCTCATGCTTTTAAGCAGGAAATCACGCCCTCACACTCACCACCGTAAATCTCACGCTTATCCTTAGTATGTCTGCATGTCTCCAAGTCCATCTTTTAATGCTGATTTTCTTGACACATATTTGAAATTATTTTAATATATTTATACAAAAGCATTTTTATGAAAGAAGAATATTAAAAAAATATAAGCTGCATATTCATAGAAAAACATGCAAATTCAATCTTTCTAACACTTTATTATACTCTTTTTCACCTGGTTAAGACTGTCAAAAATAAGCTCAAAATGCAGGATTTTGCTTCTCTGAACATTTTATTTTTCTTCTCACTCTTGACCACTATAGCCCCTTGACAGGTCTGTCCTTCTGACCTTTAAAGCTCTGACAGTTAGTAGAGGTTGAACTGGTTCCCTCTGGCTTTGAAAGCTTCAGTCAGTAGCAGTTGTACTGGTTCCTTCTGACTTTCAAAGCTACAGTTAGAAGCAGTTGTAATGCCTTTCTCTGACCTTCAAAGCTACAGATTTAACATCAGGCCTGAGCAGTTGTACTGGTTCCTTATGACTTTAAAAGCTTCAGTTAGTAGCAGTTGTACTGGTTCCTTCTGACTTTCAAAGCTACAGTTAGAAGCAGTTGTAATGCCTTTCTCTGACCTTCAAAGCTACAGATTTAACATCATGCCTAAGCAGTTGTACTGGTTCCTTATGCCTTTCAAAGCTACAGTTAGAAGCAGTTGTAATGCCTTTCTCTGACCTTCAAAGCTATAGATTTAACATCAGGTCTGAGCAGTTGTACTGGTTCCTTATGACTTTAAAAACTTCAGTTAGTAGCAGTTGTACTGGTTCCTTCTGACTTTCAAAGCTACAGTTAGAAGCAGCTGTAATGCCTTTCTCTGACCTTCAAAGCTACAGATTTAACATCAGGCCTGAGCAATTGTACTGGTTCCTTATGACTTTCAAGCTACATTTAGTAGCAGTTTTACTGGTTCCCCTCGACCTTTAAAGTAACCAAAGCTAGCAATTGTGGTGGTCCTTATTTAGGTTGAGTGGTCTGGGTTTTTAGCGATGTACTGTTGGTAACTCTGGTTGTCAACACCGGCTTAGTGGGTTTGAGCAAGGCCTGACTTCAAACATAAACTGACAAGGATAACCAGTTTTCCTACCAAATATGTCAGTGGTTTTGCTAAATCTATATATTTATATGGGTTACATAATTTAGAAGTTAGTAAAATTCAATCTTCACACTTTGTCAGTGCATAATTTTCAATTCAAATTTATCCCAGGATTGAACATTTTTTTACATTTTGTAAACAAGACTTGGCCCAGTTTATTAATAGATCACTATATTAATATTCATGCACTTATAATTAATATTCATGAGGGAATAGGCATTTATTAAGCATTTAATCTGAATATTCATTAAACAATAAGCCATTTTAGCTAACTTAAAAATATTTGGTAAAAATAAATGCTTAACAACTGCCAAGAAACTGGCTCAGAACTGCCTAAAAACTGGCTAAGAACTGCTTAAACACTCGCTAAGAACTGCCTAAAAACTGGCTAAGAACTGCCTAAAAACTGGCTAAGAACTGCCTAAAAACTGGCTAAGAACTGCCTAAACACTCGCTAAGAACTGCCTAAAAATTGGCTAAGAACTACCTAAAAACTGGCTAAGAACTGCCTAAAAACTGGCTAAGAACTGCCTAAAAACTGGCTAAGAACTGCCTAAACACTCGCTAAGAACTGCCTAAAAATTGGCTAAGAACTACCTAAAAACTGGCTAAGAACTGCCTAAAAACTGGCTAAGAACTGCCTAAAAACTGGCTAAGGACTGCCTAAAAACTGGTGGCTAAGAACTATTTAAAAACTGACTAAGAACTGCCTGAAAATTGGCTAAGAACTGCTAAGGACTGTGAAGGTTTAATAAACTCCTTATTTTTACCAAAAGTAAAACTAAACAGAAAACTGGCTATTTTCTGAAGGTTTAAAAACTGTCTAAGAATGGCTTAAATTTGAAAACTAGGAAGGCTTGTAAACTGTTTAAAAACTTGTTGACTTGGAGGTACTTTGACTTCCTTCTCCAATAAAACATGGCTGCCATGGTATAGCAGAAAAATTGCTGAAACTAATACAAGTTATGTGATCATGTGGCCCAAGTTGGGCATAATTAATGTGGCATTGGTGGCAGACATCAACTATAGATCACATGCTTTTGAACACTGCGATTGTAGGTTGCAGCCAGGGTTTTTTTTTTTAACTCCAACCTTTTTTGACTAGCCTGTATGTCTTTAGGTCTGGGTTTTTCCCCTTCTATTTCAATACTAGACTCCCATTATATAATTGAAAAATTGTTTAAAGTGGCAGTTAACCCATTTAACCAACAAACATAAGGAATGGCTTGCATGCAGTGTCTAAACTGGGGTTGCGGGCTCATTTTGATTTGGTAAAGTGTGCTGGACTCCAGCATTACTTTGACAATGTGAGCTGTTTTCCTGCAAAAGGTCAAAGGTAATGACCAGATGGCTTTCTCCACCAATCAAAAGTGAACACTGTGGCATAGCTGTAAAATTTCTGAAAATGGCATAAACTACAAACAAATAATTATTTGACACTAATATTACGGAATATCTCTTGGCCTTTTCCGTCAAGGGTCAGATCTTAGGGGAAAATAACCTCAGATGATCCAATTGTCATATTAACTTCATTTTATTATTAAGTATGGTACATCTGATGACCAGTGAGCTGACTGCTATTTATGCTGATGCTGCAACCATTATTGCCGAGTCAGTTAGGTAAGTGTCTTTTAATAGAACAAGAATAAAATTGAAATATATTTTTTGAATTGTTGCATTCTTTGTATCTTCAGTTGACATAATCAGCATCTGTTGTTTGTTACAATCATTAATATTCCTTTCCCCTTCTGTCACCATGGAAACTACCAGAATGTGAAGGTTTCCGCATTTAACATGGCATCCAGGGACAACTCTTATTTCTAACCTTTTCCTCTACAAATATATTGCCAATTTACTAAGGTTCTTGGCAAGGATTTCTCATTTTGTGCAGGATTGAAGTATGGGAGGAAACCAGTATTCCCTATTTTGTGCTGGATTGAAGTAGGGGATGAAACCAGTATTCTCTATTTTGTGCTGGATTGAAGTAGGGGATGAAACCAGTATTCCCTATTTGTGCTGGATTGAAGTAGGGGAGAAAACCAGTATTCCCCATTGAGTGCATGATTGAAGTAGGGGAGGAAACCAGTATTCTCTATTTTGTGCTGGATTGAAGTAGGGGATGAAACCAGTATTCCCTATTTGTGCTGGATTGAAGTAGGGGAGGAAACCAGTATTCCCCATTGAGTGCATGATTGAAGTAGGGGAGGAAACCAGTATTCCTATTTAGTGCAGGATTGAAGTAGGGGAGGAAACCAGTATTCCCTATTTTGTGTTGATCTGTGGGCAGCCATATACAAATGATTTTAATGTTAAACTAAAATTTTTACAAAAATTTTCTTCTACAACAAAAATGAAGCAACTGGAATCTGTGTAGGACTGTTGTATAACATTCTTTTATCTAGTTCTAATTGGACAGTTAACCATCACACAGTGTAAGCAACACATTTAGGTCAACATGTGAGCCTCTGGTTTTAATTTTTAGGTACATGCTGCAACTAAAAGATGAAAAAGTTCAAGAATTTTTTGAGAAAGTTACAGACATGGCAAAGAAAGCCGGACATCAGGTATTGTTGTATTGTATGCTGGGTTAATATCGTAATCGAAATAGTATGATATGAGTGCACTTTACTGATTGGATTCAGTGGAAATTAACATTAGAAATTTCCAAGTGGCATTTTTTTTCCTTTCCTATAGAAGGTCGAAGGTTTCCTACTTGTACTCCGACTTAATCACTTATATAAACTAGATGCCAGGATATAGCTGAAAAATTGCTGAAAGTGGTGTTAAACCACAATCGCACTAAGACAACATTTTTTTCTATATTATTTTGACCCCAGAGTCAAATTTCTGCCATTATATTATAAACCCTCTCGTGTGAAATCGAACCCCCCTTGTTAAATCTATTGAATGTAGGTGCAGGTTAATTTCCCATGGAAGGGGATTAAACAATATGGAGCTTTTTTAGACAATTTAGTGTTACACAACAGTAAGGAAAGGGAGGGTTTAAGTTGTAGAAAGGGTCCAAAGAATATGGCACATTTTATAAATTATGAAGTGTTGAATTTCCCATGTAGCGTGTTTAATATACCATCATCATTTTCATGACACATGTTGGCTTTAAAATTCAATTTTTGCCAGGTTGCCAGCAGTTCAGACTTAAATTTATGAGCAAGTTCATGGGTCAGATGTGACACCAGTATACATGCGCACAGAATTAAAAACAAGAACATCATATTACCTTTTTTAGATCCCAAATGAAGTGATAAACAAACAAACTTCAGCTTTACAACACTGCTCATGCTTGGTTTGGTGCCAGGGGCCTCTTAATTGAGGTTGATGTGCTTTGTTCTTTGGAAGAGGCATTTTATTGAAGCCTCATGATATTTATAGAGACACATGGGCCTAATTATTGATGGACAGACTTTTTTACTGCATGTTCATTATTGAGACATAAGGGCATCTTTGTTGCAGAGATGCATCATTCCTGAAAGATGCTATTTAACGTATAAATATAAATTCATATATCTACCCGTTTTGTAGGCTTATGAAGTAGATGAGCCATTGAAGCAAAGTTACTTAAAGTTCACGTACAAAAGACAGCCTACATAGACCGATCAAAT
Source organism: Limnoperna fortunei (assembly GCA_944474755.1). Classification (NCBI taxonomy): domain Eukaryota; kingdom Metazoa; phylum Mollusca; class Bivalvia; order Mytilida; family Modiolidae; genus Limnoperna; species Limnoperna fortunei. The sequence continues at coordinate 74,244,947 of OX104120.1, read as the reverse complement.
ATGGATTACTGACCTCAAATAAACTATGTTTACTTTGTATAAAATGCCCACACATGTAAAAATTATTTTGGAATTTATTACGTTCATATTATATGACAATAAAATTGTCTACATTACTTATGTATTACTAAGCATTTTATTAAGTAAATCATTTTATGAATGTTTATTTTTATAAAGAAGATAAATTCCTAAGTTTTGTTATCTGAATGCCAGAGGTAGTTATCTTCTTTTTGTCTGACATTTGTACATCTAAGCTTTTCAGCAAAGTCACAGAAAGCCAGAATCAGCTACTGCCTCCCCGTTTTGTCTCTCGCTGTTCATCGATACACTTTTTAGCTCACCCAACATACAACGAGAATGTGATATTGCCCCCCCCCCCCCCCCTTTTACCGTATCATGTCCATTTATATGCTGTTTAGCTCAACTAAGCAAACATTATCTGAGGAGTAGTCATTTAAGGAATCCGACCCATAATTGAAGTCACAGTTTAATTTTATTTTTCGAAATACGGCTTTATCACATCAATGCAGTGCTAATTAATGATAAAAATTAAATATATTGTTTTACCCTGAGCCAATGTTAACAGTTTTGTGCAAAATAAGTTAGTTACTCAAATAGTATTTCCGATCTTTGCCGAACATTACCTAGGTCTGCTCCAGTGAAAAACAATGGACATCCGGGACACCAAATATGATCACGTGGTCAATTGTGGTCCGGATACCTTAATGATAATTAAAGGACAGACAAAATTGTGGTTAAAGAAAAGAGGAGACAACAGACATACAACACAAAAACCAAACGTTGAGTTACACAAACCCCAAAAAACCCGGTGAGTCCATTTGCTCCAGAAGAGTAAGCAACTGCTGCTTCAACCGTGGCGCACGTCGTGTCACTCAGGATGACTTTTCTGTCAGCAGACTCCAACATTATACTTGAAAACAGAATGATCTATTGCTTTTGTTTTTCTTCTGTCTTCAGTTCACCTATACCCATTTTAGCTTAATTAACTGAAAGAAAAAGATTGCTTCACGTTTTGTCTTTCATTGGTTGATCTATACACTTTTTAGCTTATAACTACATGCTGAAAATTCCACTTGATCTTCATTTTATAGTATAAAAAAACTTAACTTTGCACAGCTGTTAAGTACTAAAAAATGAAGACCAAGTCGAATTTTCAGCACAATCCCATTTGTAGTTTTTGAGGTAGGCCAAAGGTCAAGGTAACAATTGTCTTCTGAGATGGGCTGCTATCCTTCTCAGTTGTTCCTGTTGGCCGATTTGTAATTCAGTAAAATGTGTTCATGAATTATAAAAACAATGCAACCTGGCAGGATATCATTTAATGTCTCATTTGATGCCATTTATTTTAGAACTTGCTATTTCTATTTCTAATTTTGGTATAAATTTATGTATTCAAAATTGCTAGAAATAAGATAAAAGTTGAAAAAATCATTCTTCAGGTGTAAATAATTTGTTAAACAAAACTTGGCTAAGACTATCTATCTTACAAATATATGGAGCTTAGTGTACATTTGCATTTATTTATTTATTTATTTATTTATTTATTTATTTATTTATTTATTTATTTATTTATTTATTTATTTATTTATTCATTCATTCATTCATTCATTCATTCATTCATTCATTCATTCATTCATTCATTCATTCATTCATTCATTTATTTATTTATTTATTTATTTATTTATTTATTTATTTATTTATTTATTCCTATAATTGCATGATAAATATGACCACGATATGCATAAGTAATTTACTACCTGTAAACTAGACCGAGGTAAACTGGAGCACAGTTTTTGATCTGCATGACAAGAGACCTCCCCGGTGACATTTTTGCGTCAATTACTCTATTTAAAAGGGAAATACTTTAAAATTATCATAAATTATTAGAAAAAAACGGGACCATGCTTCCAAATAAATTTACGGCTTTCTAAACATCAAAATAACAGCACCAAACAATTCTAAGGCTTGTAATTAAAGTAAAATCTTGGTCCCCTTCAGTTTTATCGTTAATCCCTAAAATTGTCGATTACAAGTAATATCAGTGTTACAAACAAGTCCTAAAACGAGGAGAAAGAAAGATTTGATCTAAAAACAAGACAATACACATAAACATCAGGACAATACACATAAACATCAGGAAAATACACATAAACATCAGGACAATACACATAAACATCAGGAAAATACACATAAACAAACAAACCAACAATTTTTATATTAAAGTGAGCCTGAGATTCAATCCAATTAAAATTAAATCTTTCACATGCTCTCCCTTTTTTTGCAGCAACAATAGCAAAAAGGGGGGAGCAAGTGATAGATTTAATTTAAATTAGATTGCCTGGGATTGAGATAAAATCAAGTTGGCCTCTTACCTTGAAATTGCTGTTTGTTTGAATGGTGTTTAACGCCATTTTTCAGCAATTGTTCAGCTATACCATGAGGAAAACTCCGACCTGAGGTAGAAAAACTGCCCTAAATTGCCTCATTTAGGAAAATACAAAAAAACAAAAAACGTGTTCCTTATAACTGCGGACAGGGTGAGCTCACGCCAACATTACCTGTCAGGGATTGTCAGTTTACTTGAAGGAGATTTCCGAATAACTCGGCTTTCAGCCCCAATGACAACAGACCGCCACAATATAGCTGAAATATTGCGGATATAGTAATTCTCTTCATTTGTATTAGTGTTTCATGCACTAGCTAGCTCGTCATTCATTCATTCATTCATTCATTCATTCATTCATTCATTTATTTATTCATTCATTCATTCATATTGTGCGCAATCAGTATTTCTGTAATATTCAGGAAAAAAACAAATTTTAATACATAAGTTATCAATTGCGTTTAGGGAATCGAACAATGAACAGAAAATTTGTGTACATCAATCACATTTTAACTGCTACTAGAAAGATTTCTGTAGAAACAGAGTTAAGACTTTTGTTGTGGCTTTAATGAACCTACCTTTTTCAAATTTACGTGAAATATATGGATTTTTGACGGGCAAAGAGCATGGCATCATGTAAACTCTGCGTGGCTTACTGGCATTTTAACCCGAACCACTATATGCCACCTTTTAAAGACGTACTATGCAGCTGTTTGAGTCGAGCACTCCGTCACCAGTAACCAGTTTTATTTATAGATTGTGTTGTACAACTTCTTTCTTTTAATCTTACAACTGTGTATTATGTTTGAATTGATTCTCAGATTCATCATTGTTCTATCTGATTTTGAATTTAACCGTTATTTTGCTTGATTGTCCAACTTATTTCTTTTTTTTCTTCTTGTTTTGCAATCACTGAGTCAGTAAACTTTGCATGAGACATTATAGCAACAATCTTTAATTCAGTACATGCAATTGATCTCTCGTTCAAAAGAAAATAAATTGAAGCCATTCACGCGTAAAGCCCTGGGTATATCCGAGAACTACGCAATATGTATGTCGTCTGTCTCGTCCTTGTAGATGTAACTTGAAACATTTATACAGAACGTATGCACTTACTACGTCTTACTACGAATTATAAAAACACAGTGCGCTAAATATGGAAATGTCAAACTTTTTTTAGATTTAGTTTTGAAACAAATTCCGTACATCCACACCCAAAGTCAAATCTTTTATACTGTATTACATTAAAGTGGTCTAATTATAAGCCATATAATTCTCAATGTACTACGTAGTTTTTTTGTAAAACGTATAATAAACATTTGTTAGCGTACCAACTGTTCCTGTCATTTATTTAGGACTAAATGTGTGTGTGTTTGTTTGGGGTTTAACACCACTTTCAGGCATTTAACAGCCATATCCTAGCTTCAGTTTATGTTTTGCGGTCAAGTCTGAGTACCCGGTTGAAACCTCCGATTTTCAGAAAAAAAACTGGTAATCCTTGTCAATTAGGGTTGAAATCATGTACACCCTGCCTGCAGTGAGACACGAGCCCGCAACCGCAGTATTGATCAGCACATAATCAATGGCAGATGACCAACTACCTTTATCACTCGGCCACTGTGGTCCTAAGGAGAGAGAATGTATTGCGCTACGCTGTATTTTTGAGGACATTTATACCATAGCTTACTGCGTTGAAAAAAGTTATCTATTCTACCACTATGTTTGTCTCATAAAGATTACGTGGAAATTACTTGCGGACATACAGCCCCCCCTCCCCCGGCCATAAGATATACGTCCGCAGTATATAAGAACGCAAGCCTTTCACATCCTATGACCTTTCATTCCTTTAACGTCAATGACCTTTCAACTGGTGGTGAAAGTGACTGAAAGTGACATGTTGAATGGGGAAGTTAGTTTTTCCGATTCTTTCTCATCCTCACAAGTCAAGGTTTTTGTGTCCACATGTGGACACAGAAATCCTGACTTGTGCGGATGACCCTATCTATGTTTCTGTGAAAGACAGATTCTGTGTGTATGTCATTTATATGAATTTCACATAAAAATAATTTGTACGTCTTTTCTTTTTATTTTGATTGGTAGTAAAATGTGTATTAAACTTCAAAGAGATGGAGGTTTGTTTCGCGATTCATTAAAGGAAACCATCTAGAATAGTATTAAGATTTGTGCGTGGAATGCGAACCCGATAATTTTCGTTTTTTTTTGGCAAATCCATGCTGTATGTAGCTTTAATGGCTGTAAATAGGCAGTCATGTAGGTGTAGGACCACCAAATACCGGGAACCAGTCCAGAGGTTGTACGTAAAAGTAGTACTAGTCAACAGACAGGTTCACTCTTGCATCATACAGAATTTGAACCGCACATGATACCAGAATAAATTTGGTATTTTTGGAAAGCTGAATATTCTAGGAAACTTGAGGATAAAGTTTGATTGGTTTTAAACGAACATAAAAATGTTGAGAGTCAATTAGGGACAAGCACTATTTTTGGACTGAAATAGAAAGTGAAAGTAGATTTTTAGACCACGTGGACTTCAGGTTGAGCGTTTTTTCTTATATGCCATGAAACATATTGTGAAATTTTGACAGAATGTTCAGCCAGTGCATTTTTATAGGGGACAGAAGTGTCACTTAATTTGAAACAAAGGTAAATTTTCTAGGATAAGTCAAAATTATCAAATTTTAATATAGCCGAAGAGTAAAAAAACTATGGTGGTCCTACACCTGAAGAGGCCATAGACAGGTATATCAACTTCTATTTCTTTTGATAAAAATGGTACTGAAAGAAGGTAAATCACCAAGACTATCATTTTAATTGCTTATCATAGCCAAAACCTATAGGGGGGTCAAATTTCAGCCTAAATATGGTATTATGTAATATTGTATGAAATTATGGGGTCTGCAGTGGTCCGCGCTTAGTAGAATGTGCTTTAATTTAAATAAACTCCTGTTTTAGGTTTTGGATGTAATGAAAGGGTCAAAATGTATAAAACTAGAACTGGTAGACATTCTAGTATGCAGAAAAATAGTGTATTTAAGATGAATTTGTCAATTTTACACCTGCGGCTTAAGTCGGTTACATTGCTGGCATGGGTTAATACTAAAATTACTTATTTTCTAATCTGATGCTTGCTAAGGGTAAATTTGTTAGTAAACTAGTAACCATATGCAATAATTGTACTTGTTAAGATAATTGGGCCTTGAGATGATGGTACTTCTGTCAAAAATTCCTTAAACATGAGCAGTAATGGGAAATTGGCCAATTTTTGCTATTTCATAACAAAAGCAAGATACAATTTTGTTTCTTTGTATGCCAGTTTGAACTTTAGTGGGTTTTTTTTAGTAAGGAATGTTCATTTGACTATTAAGCTTAATGGAATAGTGAGCGCATTTAATGAAATTCATAAAATTTTAGTCTCAGTTTAGAAACTATTAATGTACACCTCCAAAATATAGTACAACTGAATATCAATAAATTTAAATTTGAACTCAAAACTTTCTCAGGATGTACTAGGTGCATAATTAGGACAGTTTCATACTATTTTTCTTAATTGAAATGTATTTCAAGAGATAAAAGTCTTATCCCAACAGTTTGAAGGTACTCAGTATCTCACTTTGTAAAAAGGGGGGGGGATGTGAAATAAACTAAAAAAAGATGCAAAATTTATGATAAAATTATGTAATTAGTGCCTTTCTATGTGTGAAATAAGTCCATTTGTGTTGGATGTATATTGCCAAGCTTGCTATTTACATCTGCAACTAAGAAATTGAAAAATTAAGGAATAATGCATTTCTTGATCACCAAGCTAATTTTTCATGATAACGCGCATGTGAGGTCTTTGTATGTTTTCATGCATTTCTTGAAAACCGCTGAAAGGAATTCAACAAAATTTTAGAATTTGTTTCGACTAACATAAATCTAAGACCAGGAAAATTTTTATTTAATTTGTTGAACAAAAACATCTTCTTTAGGTGTAGGACCACCAAATACCGGGAACCAGTCCAGAGGTTGTACGTAAAAGTAGTACTAGTCAACAGACAGGTTCACTCTTGCATCATACAGAATTTGAACCGCACATGATACCAGAATAAATTTGGTATTTTTGGAAAGCTGAATATTCTAGGAAACTTGAGGATAAAGTTTGATTGGTTTTAAAAGAACATAAAAATGTTGAGAGTCAATTAGGGACAAGCACTATTTTTGGACTGAAATAGAAAGTGAAAGTAGATTTTTAGACCACGTGGACTTCAGGTTGAGCGTTTTTTCTTATATGCCATGAAACATATTGTGAAATTTTGACAGAATGTTCAGCCAGTGCATTTTTATAGGGGACAGAAGTGTCACTTAATTTGAAACAAAGGTAAATTTTCTAGGATAAGTCAAAATTATCAAATTTTAATATAGCCGAAGAGTAAAAAAACTATGGTGGTCCTACACCTGAAGAGGCCATAGACAGGTATATCAACTTCTATTTCTTTTGATAAAAATGGTACTGAAAGAAGGTAAATCACCAAGACTATCATTTTAATTGCTTATCATAGCCAAAACCTATAGGGGGGTCAAATTTCAGCCTAAATATGGTATTATGTAATATTGTATGAAATTATGGGGTCTGCAGTGGTCCGCGCTTAGTAGAATGTGCTTTAATTTAAATAAACTCCTGTTTTAGGTTTTGGATGTAATGAAAGGGTCAAAATGTATAAAACTAGAACTGGTAGACATTCTAGTATGCAGAAAAATAGTGTATTTAAGATGAATTTGTCAATTTTACACCTGCGGCTTAAGTCGGTTACATTGCTGGCATGGGTTAATACTAAAATTACTTATTTTCTAATCTGATGCTTGCTAAGGGTAAATTTGTTAGTAAACTAGTAACCATATGCAATAATTGTACTTGTTAAGATAATTGGGCCTTGAGATGATGGTACTTCTGTCAAAAATTCCTTAAACATGAGCAGTAATGGGAAATTGGCCAATTTTTGCTATTTCATAACAAAAGCAAGATACAATTTTGTTTCTTTGTATGCCAGTTTGAACTTTAGTGGGTTTTTTTTAGTAAGGAATGTTCATTTGACTATTAAGCTTAATGGAATAGTGAGCGCATTTAATGAAATTCATAAAATTTTAGTCTCAGTTTAGAAACTATTAATGTACACCTCCAAAATATAGTACAACTGAATATCAATAAATTTAAATTTGAACTCAAAACTTTCTCAGGATGTACTAGGTGCATAATTAGGACAGTTTCATACTATTTTTCTTAATTGAAATGTATTTCAAGAGATAAAAGTCTTATCCCAACAGTTTGAAGGTACTCAGTATCTCACTTTGTAAAAAGGGGGGGGGATGTGAAATAAACTAAAAAAAGATGCAAAATTTATGATAAAATTATGTAATTAGTGCCTTTCTATGTGTGAAATAAGTCCATTTGTGTTGGATGTATATTGCCAAGCTTGCTATTTACATCTGCAACTAAGAAATTGAAAAATTAAGGAATAATGCATTTCTTGATCACCAAGCTAATTTTTCATGATAACGCGCATGTGAGGTCTTTGTATGTTTTCATGCATTTCTTGAAAACCGCTGAAAGGAATTCAACAAAATTTTAGAATTTGTTTCGACTAACATAAATCTAAGACCAGGAAAATTTTTATTTAATTTGTTGAACAAAAACATCTTCTTTAGGTGTAGGACCACCAAATACCGGGAACCAGTCCAGAGGTTGTACGTAAAAGTAGTACTAGTCAACAGACAGGTTCACTCTTGCATCATACAGAATTTGAACCGCACATGATACCAGAATAAATTTGGTATTTTTGGAAAGCTGAATATTCTAGGAAACTTGAGGATAAAGTTTGATTGGTTTTAAAAGAACATAAAAATGTTGAGAGTCAATTAGGGACAAGCACTATTTTTGGACTGAAATAGAAAGTGAAAGTAGATTTTTAGACCACGTGGACTTCAGGTTGAGCGTTTTTTCTTATATGCCATGAAACATATTGTGAAATTTTGACAGAATGTTCAGCCAGTGCATTTTTATAGGGGACAGAAGTGTCACTTAATTTGAAACAAAGGTAAATTTTCTAGGATAAGTCAAAATTATCAAATTTTAATATAGCCGAAGAGTAAAAAAACTATGGTGGTCCTACACCTGAAGAGGCCATAGACAGGTATATCAACTTCTATTTCTTTTGATAAAAATGGTACTGAAAGAAGGTAAATCACCAAGACTATCATTTTAATTGCTTATCATAGCCAAAACCTATAGGGGGGTCAAATTTCAGCCTAAATATGGTATTATGTAATATTGTATGAAATTATGGGGTCTGCAGTGGTCCGCGCTTAGTAGAATGTGCTTTAATTTAAATAAACTCCTGTTTTAGGTTTTGGATGTAATGAAAGGGTCAAAATGTATAAAACTAGAACTGGTAGACATTCTAGTATGCAGAAAAATAGTGTATTTAAGATGAATTTGTCAATTTTACACCTGCGGCTTAAGTCGGTTACATTGCTGGCATGGGTTAATACTAAAATTACTTATTTTCTAATCTGATGCTTGCTAAGGGTAAATTTGTTAGTAAACTAGTAACCATATGCAATAATTGTACTTGTTAAGATAATTGGGCCTTGAGATGATGGTACTTCTGTCAAAAATTCCTTAAACATGAGCAGTAATGGGAAATTGGCCAATTTTTGCTATTTCATAACAAAAGCAAGATACAATTTTGTTTCTTTGTATGCCAGTTTGAACTTTAGTGGGTTTTTTTTAGTAAGGAATGTTCATTTGACTATTAAGCTTAATGGAATAGTGAGCGCATTTAATGAAATTCATAAAATTTTAGTCTCAGTTTAGAAACTATTAATGTACACCTCCAAAATATAGTACAACTGAATATCAATAAATTTAAATTTGAACTCAAAACTTTCTCAGGATGTACTAGGTGCATAATTAGGACAGTTTCATACTATTTTTCTTAATTGAAATGTATTTCAAGAGATAAAAGTCTTATCCCAACAGTTTGAAGGTACTCAGTATCTCACTTTGTAAAAAGGGGGGGGGATGTGAAATAAACTAAAAAAAGATGCAAAATTTATGATAAAATTATGTAATTAGTGCCTTTCTATGTGTGAAATAAGTCCATTTGTGTTGGATGTATATTGCCAAGCTTGCTATTTACATCTGCAACTAAGAAATTGAAAAATTAAGGAATAATGCATTTCTTGATCACCAAGCTAATTTTTCATGATAACGCGCATGTGAGGTCTTTGTATGTTTTCATGCATTTCTTGAAAACCGCTGAAAGGAATTCAACAAAATTTTAGAATTTGTTTCGACTAACATAAATCTAAGACCAGGAAAATTTTTATTTAATTTGTTGAACAAAAACATCTTCTTTAGGTGTAGGACCACCAAATACCGGGAACCAGTCCAGAGGTTGTACGTAAAAGTAGTACTAGTCAACAGACAGGTTCACTCTTGCATCATACAGAATTTGAACCGCACATGATACCAGAATAAATTTGGTATTTTTGGAAAGCTGAATATTCTAGGAAACTTGAGGATAAAGTTTGATTGGTTTTAAAAGAACATAAAAATGTTGAGAGTCAATTAGGGACAAGCACTATTTTTGGACTGAAATAGAAAGTGAAAGTAGATTTTTAGACCACGTGGACTTCAGGTTGAGCGTTTTTTCTTATATGCCATGAAACATATTGTGAAATTTTGACAGAATGTTCAGCCAGTGCATTTTTATAGGGGACAGAAGTGTCACTTAATTTGAAACAAAGGTAAATTTTCTAGGATAAGTCAAAATTATCAAATTTTAATATAGCCGAAGAGTAAAAAAACTATGGTGGTCCTACACCTGAAGAGGCCATAGACAGGTATATCAACTTCTATTTCTTTTGATAAAAATGGTACTGAAAGAAGGTAAATCACCAAGACTATCATTTTAATTGCTTATCATAGCCAAAACCTATAGGGGGGTCAAATTTCAGCCTAAATATGGTATTATGTAATATTGTATGAAATTATGGGGTCTGCAGTGGTCCGCGCTTAGTAGAATGTGCTTTAATTTAAATAAACTCCTGTTTTAGGTTTTGGATGTAATGAAAGGGTCAAAATGTATAAAACTAGAACTGGTAGACATTCTAGTATGCAGAAAAATAGTGTATTTAAGATGAATTTGTCAATTTTACACCTGCGGCTTAAGTCGGTTACATTGCTGGCATGGGTTAATACTAAAATTACTTATTTTCTAATCTGATGCTTGCTAAGGGTAAATTTGTTAGTAAACTAGTAACCATATGCAATAATTGTACTTGTTAAGATAATTGGGCCTTGAGATGATGGTACTTCTGTCAAAAATTCCTTAAACATGAGCAGTAATGGGAAATTGGCCAATTTTTGCTATTTCATAACAAAAGCAAGATACAATTTTGTTTCTTTGTATGCCAGTTTGAACTTTAGTGGGTTTTTTTTAGTAAGGAATGTTCATTTGACTATTAAGCTTAATGGAATAGTGAGCGCATTTAATGAAATTCATAAAATTTTAGTCTCAGTTTAGAAACTATTAATGTACACCTCCAAAATATAGTACAACTGAATATCAATAAATTTAAATTTGAACTCAAAACTTTCTCAGGATGTACTAGGTGCATAATTAGGACAGTTTCATACTATTTTTCTTAATTGAAATGTATTTCAAGAGATAAAAGTCTTATCCCAACAGTTTGAAGGTACTCAGTATCTCACTTTGTAAAAAGGGGGGGGGATGTGAAATAAACTAAAAAAAGATGCAAAATTTATGATAAAATTATGTAATTAGTGCCTTTCTATGTGTGAAATAAGTCCATTTGTGTTGGATGTATATTGCCAAGCTTGCTATTTACATCTGCAACTAAGAAATTGAAAAATTAAGGAATAATGCATTTCTTGATCACCAAGCTAATTTTTCATGATAACGCGCATGTGAGGTCTTTGTATGTTTTCATGCATTTCTTGAAAACCGCTGAAAGGAATTCAACAAAATTTTAGAATTTGTTTCGACTAACATAAATCTAAGACCAGGAAAATTTTTATTTAATTTGTTGAACAAAAACATCTTCTTTAGGTGTAGGACCACCAAATACCGGGAACCAGTCCAGAGGTTGTACGTAAAAGTAGTACTAGTCAACAGACAGGTTCACTCTTGCATCATACAGAATTTGAACCGCACATGATACCAGAATAAATTTGGTATTTTTGGAAAGCTGAATATTCTAGGAAACTTGAGGATAAAGTTTGATTGGTTTTAAAAGAACATAAAAATGTTGAGAGTCAATTAGGGACAAGCACTATTTTTGGACTGAAATAGAAAGTGAAAGTAGATTTTTAGACCACGTGGACTTCAGGTTGAGCGTTTTTTCTTATATGCCATGAAACATATTGTGAAATTTTGACAGAATGTTCAGCCAGTGCATTTTTATAGGGGACAGAAGTGTCACTTAATTTGAAACAAAGGTAAATTTTCTAGGATAAGTCAAAATTATCAAATTTTAATATAGCCGAAGAGTAAAAAAACTATGGTGGTCCTACACCTGAAGAGGCCATAGACAGGTATATCAACTTCTATTTCTTTTGATAAAAATGGTACTGAAAGAAGGTAAATCACCAAGACTATCATTTTAATTGCTTATCATAGCCAAAACCTATAGGGGGGTCAAATTTCAGCCTAAATATGGTATTATGTAATATTGTATGAAATTATGGGGTCTGCAGTGGTCCGCGCTTAGTAGAATGTGCTTTAATTTAAATAAACTCCTGTTTTAGGTTTTGGATGTAATGAAAGGGTCAAAATGTATAAAACTAGAACTGGTAGACATTCTAGTATGCAGAAAAATAGTGTATTTAAGATGAATTTGTCAATTTTACACCTGCGGCTTAAGTCGGTTACATTGCTGGCATGGGTTAATACTAAAATTACTTATTTTCTAATCTGATGCTTGCTAAGGGTAAATTTGTTAGTAAACTAGTAACCATATGCAATAATTGTACTTGTTAAGATAATTGGGCCTTGAGATGATGGTACTTCTGTCAAAAATTCCTTAAACATGAGCAGTAATGGGAAATTGGCCAATTTTTGCTATTTCATAACAAAAGCAAGATACAATTTTGTTTCTTTGTATGCCAGTTTGAACTTTAGTGGGTTTTTTTTAGTAAGGAATGTTCATTTGACTATTAAGCTTAATGGAATAGTGAGCGCATTTAATGAAATTCATAAAATTTTAGTCTCAGTTTAGAAACTATTAATGTACACCTCCAAAATATAGTACAACTGAATATCAATAAATTTAAATTTGAACTCAAAACTTTCTCAGGATGTACTAGGTGCATAATTAGGACAGTTTCATACTATTTTTCTTAATTGAAATGTATTTCAAGAGATAAAAGTCTTATCCCAACAGTTTGAAGGTACTCAGTATCTCACTTTGTAAAAAGGGGGGGGGATGTGAAATAAACTAAAAAAAGATGCAAAATTTATGATAAAATTATGTAATTAGTGCCTTTCTATGTGTGAAATAAGTCCATTTGTGTTGGATGTATATTGCCAAGCTTGCTATTTACATCTGCAACTAAGAAATTGAAAAATTAAGGAATAATGCATTTCTTGATCACCAAGCTAATTTTTCATGATAACGCGCATGTGAGGTCTTTGTATGTTTTCATGCATTTCTTGAAAACCGCTGAAAGGAATTCAACAAAATTTTAGAATTTGTTTCGACTAACATAAATCTAAGACCAGGAAAATTTTTATTTAATTTGTTGAACAAAAACATCTTCTTTAGGTGTAGGACCACCAAATACCGGGAACCAGTCCAGAGGTTGTACGTAAAAGTAGTACTAGTCAACAGACAGGTTCACTCTTGCATCATACAGAATTTGAACCGCACATGATACCAGAATAAATTTGGTATTTTTGGAAAGCTGAATATTCTAGGAAACTTGAGGATAAAGTTTGATTGGTTTTAAAAGAACATAAAAATGTTGAGAGTCAATTAGGGACAAGCACTATTTTTGGACTGAAATAGAAAGTGAAAGTAGATTTTTAGACCACGTGGACTTCAGGTTGAGCGTTTTTTCTTATATGCCATGAAACATATTGTGAAATTTTGACAGAATGTTCAGCCAGTGCATTTTTATAGGGGACAGAAGTGTCACTTAATTTGAAACAAAGGTAAATTTTCTAGGATAAGTCAAAATTATCAAATTTTAATATAGCCGAAGAGTAAAAAAACTATGGTGGTCCTACACCTGTACGCCGGGTTCCAGTGCAGTAAATAAGCAGTTATCCAAATGCAACATGTACGCCGGGATCCAGTGCAATAAATAGGTAGTTATTCGATGCAATATGTATGCCGGGATCCAATGCAGTAAATAGGCAGTTATCCAAAGTAACAGGTACGCCGGGATGTAGTGTAGTAACTTGGCAGTTATCCAATGGAACATGTACGCTGGGATCCAGTGCAGAAATTTTCCGTTTAGAGTTGTAGTACTAGTACAAGTGCACTTAGAATCCTATTGATACTGCAATTTAAATTTCTTTATTTACCTGTACCAATTCACCTTGGCCTATATTCTCAATTAAACGTTCATTCATAAATAGATCTACTATGAAACCTGTTATATATGGACCACTACGCATCACTGCATAATGAAAATGAAGTAATCTTTTTGGTTTGATTAGTGGGGATAATAGCCGCTTTCAGGAATATTTTAGCTAGAGTCTAGTTTTACTGGGGAAGTAATCCAGAATAGTGTGAAAGCCCCCAACCTTTGATAGAAAATAAAGGACATATTCCATGTCCAAATTGACTTAATATTATAGTGTTACCAACTGACTGATACTGTATTGGCCCTGGTATTGATTCTAGGTGGGTTGTATTGGTCTTGAGACCCGTAATAGAGGGCCAATACAGTCGACCCAGAATCACGTGCCCGGAATCTATACAAGGCCAATACAGAATCAGCCAGTTCGTATAGTTGGTCTGTATGAACAGTCCTTATGACTAAACAGGCTAACAAGAACATGGAATATTTTACTAAATAACACTACAACATATAACTCTTATGGACAAATCAGCATACCAAAATTTCCAACCATTCCCATGTAAACAAAAGTGCGATAAGATTTTTCGGGCATAAATACTAACGAAAATTCATTAATATGCTACCCGGTTAATAATTTTTTTCGTTCGGTCCGCAGAGCAATACGTAGTCAAATTTCCCTGCGGGACCGAATGAAACAAGTTAATTATTAACCGCGTAGTCTTTTGTATATTAATTCAGTAATCAAGATATTTATCATGCCGATTTTAGCAGTTTATGGACGATTTTGATGTATTATTTAATAAAATATGTTATTTTAGCCAATATACTAGTACACTTGAATTTCGGCGATGAAAGTGTGTCGCTTTAACGGACGTTAATTTCGTTGAAACACACTGTATTTTATTACTTGGGAGTACTGTGTGTTTGGCAGTCATTTGATTGCAATAAATGCACGATTTTTTAAAAGTAATTTAGCCTTGGGTTCATTGTTTATATTGCTGAATGTAGGTAAATCGCCGAAATTCAAGTATGGACGAAATTCGAGTCTGACCATATATAAAATCATCTGCTCATTAAAGGTCACCCGGTTCCCCTTGAGGTTTTACTGTCGTTTGTATCTATATATCTAACTTTGGTAACGGTATTTAAAATATTTTGTTTACATAAACAATTCGTCAAGGTCATTACAACAATCCAGACTGGTAACTTTAAAAATGTGAAGAAAAGATTTGTGAAAAGAAATTTGATGAGACATACGGCTGACATGCGCAATACCCATTGTTTTTAGATCGTACAGACATACAAAGATAAAGTCCTATAAATTTCCACCAGACTTTTAAATTGTATAATCGTGCGAAAAACACAGTGACACTGTTCAATTAATTTTTGTTTCAATAACGTACTATAGCCTGTTATATGGTCAACATAGAATATAGTTATTATGAATTATTATTATTAGTTATTATGTAATGATAGGGGACCAGAGGTTGAGTTTTCAGAAAACATTTAGAAACGACATAATTAAGCATTTTTTCAAAACATTAGCAATTTAAAGGTGTACGTGGAAAATTGTAGGATTTTTATCAATGGGGAACTGACCTCGAATGACCTTGTGAAAAAATATAGTATATGAAAAAATTGTTAAGCTATTTGTCTGTATCAAAATATACAAAATATAAAATGACTGTATATTCTATACTCATTAGCAGACATGCACATCATAGTTTTATTTTAATAGGATCGAAAGAGAAAAATTGTTATTAACTTGAAATATTTATGAAATTTTATTTTTTTCTTGATAATGTTATTACCGTTCATCTAGCTTCCATAAAATAAGTAAATTAAAAAAAAATTATCTTAAGGAGACCATAATCGCAAGTCGGGAGTTTCGATTCCACGTTCGCTCCATGGGGCGAACGTGGAATCAGAACATCTGACTTAAGAGGATTAATGAGACTAAAGAAAATATGTAATTTGTTTCTATTGTGATGAGTTAAAAATATTCCATGTATTGTTTCATTTCATTTTCTATCTCTCTCTGTCTTTCTCTCTCTCTCTCTCTATCTCTCTCTCTCTCTCTCTCTCTCTCTCTCTCTCTCTCTCTCTCTCTCTCTCTCTCTCTCTCTCTCTCTCTCTCTCTCTCTCTCTCCATTGCTTTTATTTACTTGCAAATTCCAAGACACTTGATTAACCCGCGTGCAGTTTTGAGCCAAAAAAAACCAGTTATTGCTCCTCATATCAAATTTATTTTAACAATAGTTTCCATAGTAAAGTATAATAATATGCAATAGCCCCACTTAAGTCACTGGGCGTCAAACGTCAATTATCAAGTGATCTCGATTTACATGCACACAATCGGTCTGAGATGCACCAATCATATGTGTCGATTATATGATATAATGCCTGGGCGCCATAAAAGCTTCTTGAGTAAAAATGTTTTGCTCAGCATGAGAATTTTCTTAACTACCATGACAACAAGGGAAAAGGAAAGATTTGATTGGATGAAATTGAGAATAAAAAAACTCTCAGCAAAGAGAATGTTTATGGCGCTGGGCCCAGAACGGGCGTGGACTCAAAACTCGTTATTTGCAATGATTATGCAAGAGATAAAAACATGTTTAATTAATATGAAACGACAAAACAAGGTACCAAAATTTATTAAAAGAAACAATAATTGACAACAAATACTTTGTTTCTTTGTAAATAAGTGACGCTGATGTCGGTTCTGTATTGTGCCGGCGCATGTCGGTATTCCAAAAGTACTACAGTAGAGAGGAAGGAACTAGTTTAAAACCGCAAATTAATGTTCAAATTCAATATTTATGCGGTCGTTTGTCCTTTATGGTTTTTCGTAAATTTGTTAATTTTGTTGTCCTGTCTTTCAGTGATTTATTGAATTTTAAAGTTTTTGATTTGGCTTGTCTCGGCTTATAGTTACATTTATTATATTTTAACCTGGTCCCTTAGTGCAATATTTTTCACTTACGCAAGGTTCACTTTCAAATATAACCACAGGTCACCACCAGTCTACTACCCAGTTTGATTGGTTGTTTAAAACGCCAAGTTTTTGCTAACTTTTTGCGCGTTTCATTCCGTTGAAAATTTCTGTCAGTATATAATTTAAATAAAGTAGCTACTTGTTTCTTGTTTTCCTGCTTTTGAGTGACAAATCTCTGTAGAATTATTTCCGAATTCGAGACATAAATCTATGAAAACATTCTTGTGATAAACTGTATTTTTATTTGAATTGGTTACCGGATGCCGGATGTTACGTCATAATGCTTCGTATCGGAATTACGTCAGTTAGTTTATACTGACGTAAATTTTGAGGCACTCTGAATGTTGCAAAACCGGTCAAAATTTTGACCGGATTCATTGCTGGTGACCTGACTGTATATTCGAATCGTAGTTCCGCTTACGGTGTTGAGAATATTTAGTCAGGATCCCAGACTACATTATATTTATTCCCGTCTCGCATGCGAGACGATCAAAAGCTAAACTGTGGAAGCCAGTCGTACCTCAAGGATAACATATAAAGAATGCTTGATTGGCTGGAGATAGCTGCCGATTGGCCAACAAATAACCAGAGCTAAGCTAGGGATGAAAACCCCACATGATTACGGGGCGGTACCAATTATAATAGTCCAACCGCCGTTCGTAGCCACTGGAGAAAAGCTGAGCGATCACGACTCGGTTACGATGAAGCTAAGGGAAAAAGGTAGCAAACTGTTTTAAAAGGAAATTGGAATTGATTTGTGAATGATTATCATAAAATTTGTATCATAAACTTTTAAACGGAGAAACGCGGAAATTACCGTATGATGCATCTAGAGATGCTTAGCACAGTGCATGCTTCAATTGCTGCCTCTGACTATATTTTGAGATTGTCTGATTTTGGCTTTCTAAATATTGTGTACTTATAATGAAGTGATGTAAATAATAACAATACATAATGTCATTTAACAGTTCGCATAAATAAAGCTTAGAGACGGCTAGCTTTTTAGAGAAGCTTATACTTGTTTATTTATTACATTTCATTGAAATACGTCATTTTAATTCGTCAGATTTGGTCACGTGATCATAACAAGTGATTTTTCAATTCTCAATGAAACATCAAAACTAGTGCACCATAGCATTACAATGTGGCATAGTCGAAACAAAATTAAATTTCGTCGTAAAATCCCCCTATTATTTGATAAAAAAATGTAAAATTATAGTTGCATTAACGTATGAAAGCGTTGGCCGTGCGTACATTTTCATCATGAGGCCTCTGTGGCCGATCGAATGGTTAGGTTAGTTCGTTTACTAATTATCAAGTGGTCTGTCAACACTGAGATTGCGGGTTCGAGCCTCGCTGCGGACAGGGTGTATTCGACTCCTATCTTAATTGACAAGGATTGCAAGTTTTCCTACCGCAGGTCGGAGTTTTCTCCGGGTATTCCGGCTTCCTCCAAAAATAAAAACTGGACGCCATGATATAGCTGAAAAATTGCTGAAAGTTTCGTTAAACCATCAAACAAACAAACATACATTTCATCATGCATGAAGAGATTCATTAAAATAAAGCCTCGGTCAACGCAACGTTTTCATGCTTCAAAGTCCTCAGAATGCATTCGATTCCAAAATATATCCAATTTAACCAAATTCCGATGGAATCTACGTGGCCTTGGTAGGGTCACATTGTATAGCGTTTTTGATCCGGTTTAACGCTTCCAACACCATGAACACCCCCCCCCCCGCCCGTTTATGCCTATTTTTTGAATACTTTGGGGTGGAATATCGATACAGCTGTTTGCGTACCCTGTCTGTATCTGATACTGACATATAATTAAACTTTCTGTCATGAGTTGTCCTTAAATCCGGATTTTCGCTTATCATAGAATTAATTTATGTATTGGTTATTTTAGACTTGATTTTTGATTGATTGATTGATTGATTGATTGATTGATTGATTGATTGATTGATTGATTGATTGATTGATTGATTGATCAGTATTTTAGCTATTTTCAGGACGAGAACAAGTTAACAAATAATACATCCACGGTTAAAGAGATGGAACAAAATTTTGACTGCCACGGAAAAATATGAAGCATTAGTTAGGAACGGAGAATTTAACTTTCTGTAGCAGCTACAATAAAAACCTTTTTACAATCTAGAAACGGGCCCGTGTCGTGCAAGGAGCGTGGTGTTACCCACTTTCCGTATTATAGCTTGAAAACGCCCAACTCACCTATCCGCCACCTATGGAGGCGTAGGGCAGCTCTGTGGGTCAGGCACTGACGTTTATACACTTTATAATGTGCGACCTATTATGTATTTGGTCAATAAACTAATACCGTTGTGTGAGAAGTTAGTCTTTTCTGTTTTGTTCAAATTAAGTACAACGTAGAATTTCATGTCTGTTCAAGGTTTTTGCTGGTTTAGGACCTGTCGTAGCCAATTATGAAATTTTCAAAACAAATAATTTAAAAATTGCTAGCACACCTGTACTTTAAACTGACTAGACATTACAAAAAAACGTTTCATTTCAAGATATTCGGCCTAATTATGAATTTTAAAAAATATTCATTGTAGAAAAATTAGAGCACGCATGTTTACTTCAAAATGAACTATTGGAAAAGAAATAGATTTATACTTTAGCCCATATAATACCTTCAATAAATTTCTCATGAAATTTGACTGCTTAATGACTCGGAAAATTAATTTGAAAAATATAAGACTCAGATCCGTGGTCTAGCTTAAATAGAAATAATTTATAATCTTTAACGGTTCTTTATGATACTGAAAGGAACCTTATAAACAATTATATACTACTACTAATAATAATATAGGTACACATACATCTTATTGAACATTACATTAAAATCTTACATCGCATAAGTTTGTGTTGTACTATCGATGTAAGAGACCGGTCAATATTTATTGGGGGTACGGGGGGGGGCTGTGAGGGGACAGATGCACAATGCAACAGAACATGCTTGTTATGCTTGAATATACATAGGACTGCAAGATTTGTTATTTTCGACAGTAATATGACAAGTTTTTTTTTTAACAATATCATCATTTAAAAAAAAGAAAAATAAAAAAAAAATTGCGGAACAATTTGTTCAACAAACATAAATATAGAATTGTAACCATATAATTATTTACTAGACAGGACACCCATCTGTTGTAGGACAAAAACTTTTTATATGCTAATGAGATAGGACATGTTTTTAAACATGACCATATGAAATTCACCGGCCGCAACACCCCCCCCCCCCCCCAGAAAAAAATATTGTCCGGTCCCTAACGGAGAAGTGCAAATAGTAAAAACAACAAAAATATACATTTACCGTCTTAATTGTATATATTATAACATAAATTTATAAGAAATCGTATGAAATTAATAAGAGACAGAAACATAACGTCGTAACGTCAAAACTGCGAAAATCGGCGTTTTTTTACTAGGGTACTCTGGCTCCCCTGCCCCCATTCAATAACAACTAGACAACATGATATCTGAGCAATATCTAACAGTTGCATTAACTACAACAAACAAAACCAAACCAAAATGAACACTGTCAGCTTTTGTCATCATCGATCATCCGGAAACCACACGTCTTTGAATTTTAAATTTCGCATCTTCCTTTTAAATAGGGATTTTTTATGTTTGCATGTATAAAATTTATTGTGATGGTTTCCATGTCAACACGAAAAGTAAAAAAGCCACTGTCTGGTTTGGAACTATACCGTTTAAATAATAAAAAAATAAAAAGGAAACGAAAGTTTTATTACATAATCAATCCTAGAAGAAATTTAAGTGCATGTTTTGTTTCACTCATTTGGGCATGCGTGGTTATTTCAGTATACTTAGTTAATTCGTCATGAATGCTGTAAATTGTTAAATAATTACAGGCACATCAACGTGAAAACTAATAATAATCTGTTAGAAGTTAAAAAAGTCACGAATCACACCTACAAATATAAATCTGATAATACAAATTACTGTGTAACATTATCAGTTATATTTAAAACTATAATTACCGATGTGCAAATGATAATTGCAATTAGGATCAATTATCACATAAAAACCTGAAATAGAAAGAAAAATTGACAACATATATAGCAAGTTCAACAGCGCATATATAATACTAAATAAATTCATTTTTGTTACAAATACAATAAAGTTTCGTCTTTAACATTTTTATTTTTTATATGTGTATGAGTAGTAAAAATCTATTAAAATAAAAAACCAAACTTTATGTATAATGATAATGGATTCCGTTTTAACTTAGAAAAAAAGCAGGAGATTAATCCATAAAGTGCGAGCTTGATTTCTAGACATATAAAGTACTAATTTCAATATAAACGTAAAACATAGAAATATCAGCTAATGACTACAACATACTACAAGCAGACCTACAGAAACTAGAAAAATGGGCTGAAGAATGGGGCATGAGATTCAACGCCAAAAATGCTATATCATGAATATCAGGAGCAAATCCAGCAAGTTCTACTCGCTTAACAACCATGTCCTACAACAAGTGCAAAACAACCCATATCTCGGACTACAAATTTGAGAGGATCTCAAATGGACAACTCAAATAGCAAACGTTGCAAAGAAAGCAAACTCCACCGTAGGCTTTCTCCGGCGTAACCTAAAATACTGTCCACAAAGCTGCAAAAAATTAGCCTACACCTCACTTGTACGATCGACAATGGAATACAGAGCAATAGTCTGGGACCCCCATAACACAGGGGACATAAATAAACTAGAGCGTGTACAACGCCAGGTAGCCAGGTTCATCACAGGCGATAACAATTCCAGAGATGAAGGGTGCGTCACACGTATGCTAATTCAACTACAACTAGAAGAACTCAAAGACAGACGAAGCAGCCAGAGGTTACTTTTCTTTTACAAGGTGGTTGAGGGGTTGGTTCCTGCCATAGAAGCTGAGGAATTCCTGTAACCGTCAAGACAAAAGCGCCTCATCAAAGCTAAAACTTTCAGTGACTACCAAACAAACAATATTGTTGACAAACAAGTCAGAAATAAGTCAGTGCCGCCGAGCAAAACACAACAGTATTCAAATTCGTTCTTGTTAGAACTATTATAGAGCGGAACCAGTTGAAGGACACAACCGTCAATTCGACCAGCGTAGAGAGCTTTAAATCAGCTCTCAACGGTGACCGTTAACCCGGCTCGCTCTCTCTCCCCGTCGAGTAAAAACCAGAAGTGGTGTCTTCGACGTACCAATACAGAGAACATAGACTGATCAACTTATCACTAATTGCTAATTAGTAACACATAACTAATCGCCAGATTGTTTTTTCGATTGTGCGAAAACCCGATGCCGATCAGTGCTGTGTTAATATAACAAATAGTCATCTTTTAAAAATGTCGCGTTTCTGACTAGTTATGTTCAATGTCAGACCTGTCTCTGTCTTATACTAGATACTTTCCGCCGAACATTTCTAAATTTGGTGACTGGGATCAATACATCAAGAAACTAGATGACGGAAATGAGAGGAAAATGGCAATACAAATACAGAACGGGGACAAACCCATTTGCCTTTATTATTAACGTCTATTTACCAACAAGAAAAGCCTATTCAGACCGTTTTTACCAAGCGCATCTAGATATTCTCCTATCTATTATAGACAAAGACGAATATTCCCATATCATCATTTGGTAAGACTTGAACGGAACCCTACTTGACAAAAGAAACAATGGTCATGATACCAAACGCAAGCAATTTATGAAATACAACAAACTGTAACCCCATGAGGATGTTAAAAGACAGACGAACTACCTACAAAATCGACTACATATTTGCAAAGGAAAGATCATTCTGACCACAACCTTCCTCCATGACCATATCAACTCGTCAAGTCACTTACTGGTGAAAGCAAGTATACGATGTAAATTAGTCGGTACTGTACCCAGGGCTAAGCCAAATAAAGCCAGATATAAGAACATTTGGGACCAAACTGATATAGATCTATTTCAAAAGGCTTCAAAACTAAAATTGCTCAAAAGACTCCAAACTGGAAGGGCATTTCCAATGAATCAAAAGTTGAGACACTATATAAAGCAATACTAGAATCTGCGGAAGAGGCAGTTTCTAAACGTATCATTCAACTTAAGGGCGTTAAAAGAAAAGCATATCCAAGTGTCCGAAAGCTGATAGGGATAAGTAAGAGCAAGCACCGATAATGGGATAACGCTGGTAGACCCAGAAATGGCCACCATCTTTTCATCGAGAAAAAAACAGCCCTATCATCCTATACTTCTTGATAAACTTCATGAAACAGCCATTCCGTGGAATTTTGGGATATACATGTAATAGAAGACCTGTTCAAAGGATTAACATCAACAGTCAATTGAATAAGAGAAGCTTGCAGAAATACAACAGTTCATCAAAGGGTCCGACAAAGTGATGTGCTATTAACGCATCTGTATAAGCAGTGCATCAACCAGCTGCTCACATATCTGGAACAACACATGATAGGTTCTACGATTGGGACTGCATACGCAGGTTACCCTACGAAATCGTCTTGCTCTCGCATGACAAGGAAGAAATACAGGAGATGCTATATAAAGTCAGCGACTCTGCAGCATACCATCGATTCAAGATACATCCGCCGAAGAGCAATACACTTATTAAAGTATCAGTCAAACACCAGAGGAAGTAGGCGATTTTAAATTAGGGACCAACACACTGGAATACAAAACAGAAACATCACTCCTTGGACTCATAATAGCAAAAACAGACGAAACCAAACTCAACATTGAATCTAGAATATCCTTAGCTAGAAAGACACTATACTTTCTTATTAAAACAGTCCACGGCACAAATGGTTTGAGTCTAAGAACTTCTTAGAACGTCTTACCTAGGCTGGTCTATGGATTAGAGACAATGAATCTACTCAGCAAAGATGTCGCAAACTTCCATTTAACCACTCTGACAAAAACTCCATAAAGTAGATTGCATGGCGACAATTTGGCACAAGAAACCCGTCAAGCTTCTTTGTAAAGATAATAGATACTCTCAGCATTTATTGACCTGCCCAAATTTCAAGAAATTATGAGGGATGCATCGACAAAACGGATGTAGAAATTCATAGTAAAAAGGGCCATCAACCATTCATTGACAAGAAAGCTCCAAAAGGAATGTACAGCAAGGTCTAATCACCATAAAATCACTAAAAATAGGAAAACCCCACTTGGTCTGGAATACAATCAACAACTTAGTCAAAGATGTCAGGAAAGCAGTTACAAAAGAAAGAATGTCAACAGGAACAACAAATACACAAAGCAAAGTTTAACAAATCTGAGATTGACAAAACCTGCCCATATTGCCGAAAAGAAGAGGAAAATCTCTTGTCCTCGTACTCCCAAGATGTCCATTATACAATAAAATAAGGAAGGTATTACTCTTTATTAGAAAGTAGGAAATACTCTCTATTTTCTTGCGTAACTCTGTTGGTCGGAATGACCAACAGAGTTACGCAAGAAAACGGCAACCATATTCCAAATAATAATAGATCCACACACATTTGTTTATATATGACGGTCTATTGTCAGATGATCAAAAACTAGTATCAGAGGTAGAACGGTCTACTGCCACATAGTTCACTTAAGACGACAGAAGAGTAACACTTAGCCAAGATGAGATGAGACTTCAAGTTGGGAGTTCTCTGTGTAACAAATCCCCATGTTGTTTTTAATTTTTTTGTTTGATTATAATTAAGTTAAACTTTTTTTTTATTTCTGTGGTTATAAGTATCAATAAGTATTAAGGGTTGTTGCACCTAACTATCTCCTAATTTAAAATATTTCTTTACAAGCATTTTTTGTTTAATTTTAGCTTTTCCTCCTAACGTCTATTGCTATTGCTTGGGCTAAATTAATGGGTTTTTTTAGAAAATTTATGTGTTAAATCTCTTCAGTAAACTAAGTAACAAATCCCCATGTTGTTTTTAATTTTTTTGTTTGATTATAATTAAGTTAAACTTTTTTTTATTTCTGTGGTTATAAGTATCAATAAGTATTTAGGGTTGTTGCACCTAACTATCTCCTAATTTAAAATATTTCTTTACAAGCATTTTTTGTTTAATTTTAGCTTTTCCTCCTAACGTCTATTGCTATTGCTTGGGCTAAATTAATGTTTTTGTTAGACAATTTATGTGTTAAATCTCTTCAGTAAACTAAGTAACTATCTAAACTGATATTATGAACAATTCTGTCATAGAACTTCAATATATTACCTTTTATAGCTATATATTCGTCTGCTGGAGGAATATTCTCTTCACATATTGTTAACCGGATTGGAGAAAAAACGAAAGAAAAGAAAGAAAGAAAAGGTGACCATGATTCAATCTACTCTATCGAACTTGACAAGTACACTAAGGTCGGCCTCTTACTAGACCTTCTAGACATGACTCGGGAAACCTATAACCTAGGCTCTACGACAAACGTGATGACTTCAACTTTACAATTCCCGTTCATAGATAGAAATATTCCAACAGCTCTGGCGTACGGTGTGTATATTTCTAAACTTATACGTTATTCTAGATCATGCGCTCGGGATTTTCTAGACCGCTCTCTGCTGTTGACTATACGGGTTTAGTGTATCTAGATAGATGTTATGGTCGTCACTATGACTTGATCGTTATGGGAAATAAATGTCTCAAATGCGATGGGACATTTTTGTTGAGTAATAGGTAATCTGTGTATTCCTGGATTTGACTTTTTTTCTAGACTTGACAATGAATATCCTTAAGGCTGTCTAATTTGAGACAGGTTTAGCCTACTCGTCCGGATCTCCTGAGTGCACCCATGGTTTTTATTGGGTTTAGCTTACTCACTTACTGCTTTTTGTGTTTTTTGCTTTTAATTTGCGTTGTATATTTGTGTCTAAATCAGGTTTTTAATTGTCTCTAGATTTTAGGCTCTTGTTGGTTGATATGTTTCTATGCTATTTTTCTTAGAAAGTTTTTTCTAAAAACCATAGATGACCGAAGCCTTTAATCTATCGATGGAAAGACACGTCCTTTCGCGTTCTCTTAGGAAAGTGGAAGCATAGCGAGAACGCACCGGACGTAAGTTTTTACCACGATATCGTTTACAGTATTTTATGTTTTGTGTTTTCGCATTAGAAAAGATACATAGATTCATAGTATTTATTAAATCTTTTAAATTGTTTTAGGGCGTCGGTGGCTGAGTGGTAAAGTCAGATTGATAGTCTTCTATTTAGCACGAGTTTGTCAACATTATTTTAGCAGAATTAAGTCTCACTGAAGGCTGGGTGTACTATAATCCAATTTTAATTGAAAAAGATTGCCTGTTTTCCTACCTTTCTCCGGGTACTCCGGCTTCCGCTCTCAATAAAAAATGTACGCAATGATATAATTGAAAATTGCTGAAAGTGGCGTTAAACACCAATACAATTGTTATATGATCCGCGTACGACACCACTTCTTAAGTAGTGTATAAGTACTGAAGAAAACCAGATTTCAATGCTAATAAAATTGATGGTTACATTTTGGAAAGAGATTTCGTGAATAATAAGGGGTTTCCGTTTATGTCAGTGCTGTAAATAGATATGTTGAATTACCAACTAAATTCTCAAAATCTATTTCCATCATAGTCATACTTTACTTACAAACGAACACATGGTCATTAAATGCCTTTTCCGTTGAAACAATTACATTCCGACCTTTCGGCGAGCACTCCGGCCTCCGCTCCCAATACAATCTGGACGCAATGATATAGTTAACAGAGTTGTCAGTTGGAACATTAACATATATGACAGAAAGATCAATTAAGCTTTACAATGTTTAGGTCATTGAAAGTCAATGAAGGATTTGTAAAATATAAGATATCAACGTTATCAAATTTATTGTTTTAGACGCGATTTCGGTCTATACAAAAACTCATCAATTTTAGCTCTAACCTTACAGATATTTGTAGACCAGAAAATTCAGTTGAAAAAGAGTACTTATTATGAAATTCTAAAACGTTTTACCAAATTCGTCTAAGTCAATCTACATGTACATGTTGCAAATATATATATCTTTCAGGTAGTAAACTTAGCAAATGAATATAAACAGAATGTATGAATGATATTCGTGTAAGGGCCAAAGTGTGAATACTGGACTATATGAACACCCACGAGGGCCGGGCTAACAGTCCAGTATCAGAGGTACCGGTCCATTGGTTCCAAAACTCATCAGTGGCGTTAAAAAGGTTAATCATTTTGCATTATCCCAGTACAAACAAGTTGTGAGTCTATTGCTGTTTCATTTGTATTGTGTTAAGATACGTGTGTGATTGTGGGCGTTCGTAATTTTTTCTCCTTTTAACATATGTGCGTTACTGGAAATTACACTTCCAGAAAAATCGTCACGAATACAATAATTATCCCCCTCAGAATTGATTACTTATCCATTGTGAAATGACAGTTAAGAAGTCGCGTAGGACACCTACAAATATTGACTTAATTTCAACAATAATTTGTACAACAACATGAAATGTACTTCACTGGGCGTAATGATGATAACATAAGTATTGTAATTGGCATTACTTTGAAGATAATAACAGAAAATAGGAATAAAAACAGGAATAGAAGAGAAACAATAATATTTCCATGATTGGTACATTTCAATTTAGATTTTGTAAACATTACTAAAAGTTATAGCTTCTATGGTCGTCACCATAACTTGATTGATCTTAGTGTGAAATAAATCTTTTGAAAACGATTAGACATTTTTGCTGAGTCATAGGTAGTCTTTACTATTCCTGGATTTGACATTTCCTACAAATGATAATGTAAATCTTGACAGGTGTCTAATTTGAGCAGGCACTGTTTTCTCGTCCTGAGCAATTAAGTACGCCATTAGTTTTTTAAGGGACAAGAACAAATCCGGATTTAGACACACATACATGTATTGTATATGTTTGTCTTAATCCAGTTTGTTATCGTCCCTTGACTTTCACCTCTTGTTGTTTGGTTGGTTTCCTTTCCATTTTTACTGCACTAACTTTATTTATCAATGTAACATTTTGTTTACTTAAAACTACAGAAATGAGTTTTTTCACCCTGTTTTAAAATAAATTCAACAGAATTTAAGAAGTCTACATTTTGAAAACGACAGTTCCAAAAGAATGTTTTGATGAAAGCAAAACATTGTCAGGCTTTTGATGGTGCTAAAACTATGTGCGATATTAATGACAAATATGTTGTTGTGTCAGCAGATATAGTCCCTAATAACATTTTTCTTTATTTACAGGACAGATAAAACATAGTGTTGAATATATGAATTAGGTATGGAGAGTTCACTTGGCAATCCCACTTACATCCTCTTCAACATATGGAGTTTACGTTTCTCAACTAATAGTTGACTCCAGAGCTTGCTTGGGAATATCAAGATTTTCTTGACCAAACTATTCGATTAACGCAGAAACGGCTAACTCATGGTTATGTTGCTCAAATATTATTGCCTTTACTGAAGACATTTGATGGAGCATCGTGTGCGTGTAGACGAATACACAAAATATGTCTCTCAGATGAGTACAGATGTAGGTTTGGCGTAGATTTAATCAAATTTGACTTAAGCTGGACTGGATTGACGACAGATGTGTTGCAATGGCAGGAATTGCTTACCCGTCCGGAGCACCTGAGTTCACACTTATTTTCTTGATAGTTCGTGTCGCTGGCTTTTGTTGTTTATTGTTCTGCGTCTGTTGTTGTCTGTTCCATGGCTTCGCATTAATGTTTTGGACTTTGAAATTTGAATTGCCACTTTGGAATTTCTTCGCTTGCTACACATCCACAACGCTTTCAACCAAGAGGCCCCGTGCCAAAGTATATTGTATTGGTTTATAATTGCTTTTGGTTAAGTTTCTGAAAGCGAAAACCAAAAATAGGTTTAGTAAACTTGCTCGTTTCCACCATGTTTGTTTTTGATAAGATTCTTGGATTAAATTCAAGAACGCCTAATTGGAGTTTTGGAAACCACAGGGTGGGTTATTATTACTTCAATAATAATATTCATCACCTTAGCAATAAATAGGATTGCCATATTTCCTGCTAAGGTCAAGATTTTTTTCACCAAGTACTTCAGACGTTTACCCCAATATAAAAAAGACGGCATGATTAAGTTGGAAAATGGCTAAAATTGGCGTTATACCATTATCAATCAAAGAATCAATACAAAATAATAAATATACATGACAATAATATTATAACTTCGGACTTGTACAAATATTTCTTATTTAGTTGACGTGGCTCATCCATAAATACTACCCTTCTGTGTATTGACCTTGTACCAAACCGACATTAGAAAGGAAACCTACCAAACATTAAGAGAACCATGTCTAAGAAAAAGGTAAATCCAGAAATAACAGAGACTATCGATGACTCAGCAAAAATGTCTGATCGTACTTCAGAGATGGATTTTCCATAAAGATCAAGTCATAGTGACAGCCATGGAACGTCTGAATGAATGCCAGGAACAACAAACCCTGGTTTGAGATTGTTAGTTGTCCACAGCTGTAACCGTTATAAACAATCTGAATTCTGATTGCAGTATAAGTTGTGAAATGCGTGCACACCATACACCGAAGGTGCTGGAACGTTGCTACCCAATGAACGGGAAGTTTACAATTGGAAAGTTGAAGTCATCACGTTTGTTGTAGTCTAGTTTATAGCTTTACCAGGTCTATTTCTTGAAGTTGATCTAAGTCAGATGCCTACCATAAGTTTATTGGTGGTGTCTTTAATTTCAAGCTCTCTAGCGTAGATTAAATTAAAAATTGTCACCGAATTTAGCATTTACTAGGACAAGACAATATAAAATTAAAGATATAGGCTAGTGTTGTTTCCTTCTTCTTTAGCAGGCCTGCGAGGAACTCAAAAAGCACAAAAACAGGTGGAAGAGGAGATAAGCACAATTTTTAATCTTATTGTATGTATTATTAGATTGTAAGTCATTTGTTACAAAGTCGTGGCTAAATACAAGGTATTTATATCGTTTTTGCCATAAAAGATAGAGTTTAATAAGAGCTTTAAGACTGGTTTTAAGCTGCAGGTGGAATATGGTCGGGTTGTGTCGAAAAAAGCAACAGCTATAGTAATGTTGCATTGGTAAAGAGATCCAGACCTTAAGATGTCTACCAGGTCTTTTGGTTTTTTTTATATACAAAGTTCATTCTTGAAAGAAGTGTCAATGTATTTTGGAGCCCCTTTTTATTGCTGTTAAAAAAGTAGTTAGGTGTTTTGATAAATTTTTGATGGCAAGAAAAGCATTGAAACGCTGTTTGTATGGATTTTTGTTCAGTTTTGGTATTCAATACAATGAAGAGAGAATACTGTTTAGAAACGATTTGTGATTTTCAAGAATCTCCTTTTTGAAAGCCCTGTGGATGTGTAAGAAGGTTTCCCAAATAAACAATTCAGACACGCCTTATTAATTTGTTAAACGCTCAATATGATGTTTCTTGCAAATAAAAATAATGTTGTTTTTGGGGCCTTAGTAGCCGACATAGTTTCAGCAGCATCAAGAGAATTGATATTGCTTTTGTGCTCATAGACCATTGTAATCGACTGATTCGTATTTGAATCAATTCTTTTGTCAACTCAGTGCAAACCCCAGATCCTCTTGTTTTGCCATGTTTGTGTTGTAGCCCATCAATACTTTAAAGTTGTTATTCCTATTTACGTTATATCTGTTTTTAGGACTAATTTTTACGGACGCTTTCATGTCTAGATTATCAATTGAAATGAAGACCTGTATAAGAGACTAATTGTGGCAAAAGCAGTCAAGAAATTTGGCTTTGAAATCATCAAAGAATTGGAGATTCTGGGTGCAGTGTTTGTAGTATAGCTATAAGATATAATCGGAAAATGAGTTGTTTTTTAAATGTTGTGGACTTTTTACGCAAGATATGACAATGAGTAACTCGACGGGTGTCTACTTAGAGGCAGGCACTGCTTACTCGTCCGGAGCACCTGAGTGCCCATGGTTTTTATTGGTTTCGGGTAACTCTCTTTCTGTTTTTGTGTTTTTGGTTTTTGTGTTGCGTTTGTCTATATCCAGATTTGTAACTGTCCCTTGACTTTTGGCTCTTGTTGTTCGGTCGGTTTTCTTTGCTATTTTTTTATATTACCAGGATTGATAGAACCTATGCCTTTGTTAGCGAAAAGTTAAGAAAAGAAGGTGGTGTACCGGTTTGAACATTTTACGATTTCCAATGTCTAACATAACTGCTACTAATCTTCGAATGGAATAAGATAGCTGACTGTAGGCTTTCTTGTCAATAGAATGCAGTGGAATACAATTCGGTGATAATCTGCGGCTATTTCTGGACCGGTGACGGAATAGCTGAGAGATGTTTCGACACGACATTTAAGGTAAATATTTTATTTCTGTTTCATAAAACGACTTTAAATTCTTGTTCAGAAAAAAATACCAAACAATTCAACATAGTTTATTTACTATTTATTTTACAATGGCATGCAGAAAATCTTTTAAAAACAGTTCTAAAAATAAAATAAGCTAGTCAAATAGGATAAATGTTATGAACAGTTTATCATTATCTGATACAACACTACTACATGTACATGGCATGAAGATGTGTATTGCGCATGCTCTCGTTCCGCCCTGACCTCACTTGTGACCTGACATTTTCCTGTTTTGGTTTTCTTCTTTGGCTAGAATGTTGATTTGATGATCGTGCGGATTTACATGTATTGCGCGCGCACGGTAGATAAGACATTGAGGTTACGTTAACAGAATTGCTGCAGTTTGTTGATTTACTATCAGCAATATTTCGCAAATGAACTGTTCACGTGTTGGTGGAAATTATCATGACACCTTGTTCTTATACCATGCACGTGGGTCAGTTGCAAGCAATCCTGGGAGTAAACTTGAATCTCATTTTGTTGATAGGAGCCACAGTAACGCCGTAGTCTAGTTTAAGCTCATCTCCGACATACTCAACTTTATATTTCTGCAAAATCTGAAACACAAACAAAAGTATAATATAGCAGAATAAAATTTAAAAAAAGGTTTTGAAGAAAATTCATTGACAAATTTCTTTCATTTTAAGTGTACTGAACATCTTAAACACGTTTGATTGCTTTTCTCACTTAGAAGCCCCAGTTTGACCTAAAGTAAATAAAATATTACAAATCATGTTTTTAAATTTATTTTAAATAGAATAAACCTACATATTAACCTCATATCAAGACGGAGTAAAATATAATTATATATATTAACCTCATATCAAGGCTATATGTTTATATCAACACAATGGAAATAATGCCACGTACGAGGATTTACGAAGTCGTTATAGTCACATAGCTCAAATAGTGAACAATTATTTACGTAGAGAAATCCATGGTTATATGTAAACTCAATTAATTGTGTATAATAGTCATTTTTTGCCTAAAATAATAATTGATCAGCCTGTGTCAGTATTGTACACAAAAAAGTTAAAAAGTAAAGTTTTATTGATTTAATTACTTATCATAAGATCCTTCGGTGCGTATAACACTCCAGAGCAAACAATACACGGCAAATTACGGTTCGTTTATTTCACAGACAGTCTTGATGGAGTAATCAATATACGGACATCTTTGACTGTAGGTTTATTATTTACAGGGGCTGTATGTTCTTTATTCAAGAATGGTAACACGGATTTCCAATGCTAACTCAAGTGTTACTGTCATTTTGCATGTAAACTTGTACTGATATACTGAATCTACTGTTGTCCTTCAATCATGTCACTTGCTGTACAATAAAGTAACCGATTCAATGTTTGATTTATTCGGTTAGAGACCAAATTATGTCTCCTGGTACCCTTGTCCTCCCTTGTAATGATATTTAGAATTCAGTAATAGATCAGATTTGTGATGTCACGTTACAAGCCATACGCGCCGAAATTTTCAACAAAAAAATCGGCTAGAACATGTATTTCTAGTATTGCAGGATAAAAACAACATTTTTTACATTGACAGCACATATAAAGTTTATCCCTTGCCGCAAAACAAGTACGAAATGTTAGGCAGAGCTTCCACCTGTTTCGTTTCTGTGAATTGTTCAACTAAATTTTATATTTTATGACAATATGCGAATATTTTATGCAAATTAATATTGAAGGATTATTAGGAGCAGACTTATGTTATATTTAAGTGTTTACCTTTATTGTTGCTAGGAATGTTTCCTGTTCAGCAAATCTTTTTCCAATACAAGATCTTGGTCCGAATCCAAAAGGTATAGTTGCAAATGGGTGAATATTTTTTCTTTCGGCTTCTTCCCGTAACCATCTTTCTGGTTTAAATGCTTCCGCATCTCTGAAGTTATTTTCGTCTATTCCTGAGATTCCTCCGTGAAGGGCAACAATTGTCTGTTTAATAAATATATTTCGATGTTGAAATGAAATCATGCATTTGAGATATAATTTTATTATTTTTGTATTTAAGAGGCTAAAATTAAACTGTTCAATCGGATAATCATCGGCTATTTCCGCCTTTGGTCGGAAAGTGACGGAAATTGCCGAGAGCATAGGATTAGTATCAAATGTAACTTTAATTTTTTTATATTAACAGCGGTTTAAATAATTAATAAATTGCATGACTGATGACTGACAAATTGGTTTTTATGCATTGATATACTAAACAGAAGTGAAAAAATGGTATTAATATATATATATAGAAAATACATGACTGTCATAATTAAATTGCCATTTTAAGAATGAATACTTACTCCTGCCGGTATATGGTAGCCTTGTAATTCGACGTCTTGTTTAAGCTTTCTAATGGTCCCAGTGGCCACGGGCAACAACCTTAAATACAAAATCATCTGATAAAAACGCAAACAAATTTACGGTAAATGACTTTTTCCAGGACAAGACAGAAATAAGCTCGACGGTAGTTTTCTTTAGTTGAAAGCACTGTTTACCCGTCAGAAGCAACTTAGTGCTCCCGTCCAATATTTTTATTGGGTTCCGGTTGCTTTGTGTTTGTGATTTGTGATTTTTGTTTTGTTGTACATGTATGTCTAACTCCAGGTTTAAGACTTTCTTGCAATTATTCATCTGCATCAAGTGTGAAAATTGAGTTCATAGGTCACTATAATTCACTATTACTAATGTTAAAAACTTTGAGGTTTTAAATGCAAGGTGTTATGTAAGTAGGTTGCAGATAAACACATGCCATAACAAAAAATACATGAGTTTTAAATTTACAACAACTGACGCGCCTGTATTTGTTATAGATATATTACCTGTGGACTTCTTTGTCTATAGCCTTCAGGTATGACATTTGTTCTATGCCCTCGACCGTAACTGGATTTTGACCAGAAACAAATGAAGAAATTTCCCTGTAAAGTTTTTCTTGCACGTCCGGGTGAGTTCCGAGCAAATACATCATAAAAGACAAGTGGTGGCTTGTCTGAAATATAATATGTATTTATATTGCTTATGGTAGAATAAGTAATGTTGTGTTTACAAATTTAAGTGATTAAATAACTGGACAACAATTAGCGCATACTCTCTTCTTTATGACTTGACGCCACAGCTGAATAACTTACATTTCCTTTAAAATTAGAGTTGATTGTGTCGTGCATGGTTTAGGTGTGTAGATTACTCGCGACAAAGCATTGCATTTCTACTTGTTTCTGCCAATATCAGACAACACTACCTATGTACGTCATGCAATGGACTTTTCAAGCAAAGATACGAACACAAAATGTATTGCCACAGATCTTAACGATATACAATAAAATAATGCAACCAAGATTTACCGTATTTACTACCATGCAGATGCGCTGTAGTAAACTGCCATATTTATCTTGCTTTAAAAGACACACATCGTAATATTATATGGTGAAAATTAGTGTAAGGTCTCCCGGCATTCAGATTTCTTTACCTCTGCAAATTAAGTTTTTTCGTAAACGAAAATGTGCACTTTCTTGCAGTGTATCTTCTTAGAAGTACAGTAATGGTTTGCATATCATACGCATTCATGTTATAAACGCGCCTAAATCTCTTACAACAACTAACTTAATCTGTATTACCTCTTGTATATATCAGACGATATTTCATAAAAAAAGTTCGTATTATATACAGGGGATTACGGTACTTCAATCCTATGTTGTAATAATTGACATACTAATACACAGTGATATAATTGTGGCATATTATAAGTATTATATACGACCGTTCATTTGACTGTTTTACACTGTATCAAACAAGAATCTTATTTCACGAACAACGTTGGGGAAAATAGTAGAAAATACGACCCCAGGATTTTCAGCACTTGCGCACTTGCTGCAGATTTACGGTACAATTTGAGCGGAGGGCCACACCCGTTTAAATATTAAATTGGATACAATGTTGATATTTCGGGCAATAAAAATAGTGAAGAAATGTTTAAGCTATTACAGTAAAAATGTTTTAAGAAGGAAATCCCCAAATGGGATAAAACTTGAAACTGTCTTACCGTGTCAACGCCAACAAAGATTAGCTCGCTGATGACTGTAAACACTTTCTCGGCTGATAATGACGTCTTACTCATGAGATAAGGTATTAGATCTCCATGTTCTCCGTCTACTGACGATTCTTTCTCTAGTTTTGCCAATGCATGTTTGCAGTATCGTGTTGCAATGCTAGAAGAAAAACCAAGAAATGAATGGCCAACTCATTGTTTTTTAACCAGAAACAATACATGTAGCAACATAGAATACATTCAAAAGAGCAAAATAATATATGATATAAGTATGTGTAGATAAGATTATTTATCATATATTTTACTATAAAATTTGGATATTTTACATATGTGATACAGACTGAATATCAGAAATCAATATCTGCCCCGTAACATCAAGGTAGATAATCCGTAACACACCCCTGATTAGTTGACTGCTGCATGTAAACAAAGATGGCGGATGTAACAACGACCGCTATAGATGTCGATTTTGAAAAGTATAAAGAAGCCTTCATTCTATCCAGGCAATATTGAAATATATGATATACAGAATTCAATAAGCTCTCGGTTACTATTGGGTTGTTATGGGATGTAATAAGGAAATACCCATATGTGATATTCTATATACATTGCAGCATAATCGCCATGGTGGAAATTTAATATGTTAGTAAATTTTCGTGTGTTGTATGGTGTTTGCGAAATTTAAACAAAGAGATGAAAAATGCATAATAAAGCAGTACAAACCATTTTCTTTGACCTTTAACATCCGATGGATAACCTTTGAACTTTAACATTCGATGGATAACCTTTGACCTTTAACATCCTGTGCTATCCATCGGATGTTGAAGGATTTTGGTTCTATGTGCATTCTTACAATAATACCAAAATCAAAAGTGCTAAAATGCAGCCAATACTTACTCTTTGATAACATTTTGTGCCCTGACAAATTTTTTAAATGATGGCGTCTCAAACAGCAGGTAAAGTGGTGGTCTTTTGAATTCGTGATGGGATGTTTGCATGATGACGTTGACCGCTTCAAAGAATTGTCGGGATTCCTCGCTTTCTTCTTTACTTAGCAAGAGATCAAACTTCTTATTGAAGCACACCAAACCAACACCTGAGGAAGTTAAAAATAATTTTAAACAAATGAAATGTTCAGAAGAAAAAACCGACGTCTTTCAACTAAATAACCTTTTATTATAATTGTAGGTCAGTCAAGAGCATTATGTGAATGTCAGCTTCTGGTGAAATAACCTTGACCTAGTACCCCCACCCAAGAATTGCCAGTGTTCTGCGCGACGGTCAGTAGTTCTCACCCATTTACCATTATACTCCGAATGAAATTTAAATGTATGTTGTTTAATTTCAAGTTAGTGTTTTAGCCATATCGTGGCGAGACCAAAGCTTTTGTCATTGTGTGATCTGCATTATGTCATGTTTACTTCGTACTAGACAACTCTGCAAGATTTCTATGTACATTGTAGTACCAGTCAGCAGTGAAGCCATGCATCATATTTATACACATTATTCTGAGTCTTTTATCCCTTCAAAATGTCTTTTGTCTAACCTTCCCGTAGTTCACTATGTTTGACTTGTTCGAAGGTCATTTGGCCCTACCGTAGGTCACTGCAATCACTGTAACGTTATTGGTTGGTTAGAAATGCTACTACAATAATCATTGCTTACATTCCATTGCAAACTTGTCAAAATCTCCCCGAAGGTCGTCCACAATGCCGCCATCTTGAATGAGAGAAATCTTTTCAACGAGTTCATCTGCAACTTTAGCGTGATTGTCGAAGTAGGCTGTAACAGCTTTAGGGCGTAACATCTGTCGTTGAAATTTACTTCTTAGTTCGTGCCAACTTTCATTCTGACTGAAAACAAGGGACATTACTTATACCTAAACATAGAAGGATCACATGATATTTGTTTAAAGTGTGCTTTGTATTACAAAAAGTCAATCTATGTGACTTAACAGATACAAAATTGTTGATTGTAATGTTACTAGTATGCGGCTTACAAATGGAGACGGTAGAACCGTTTGTTGTTCAAATCATTTTCAAATTAATTTTCCAGTTATTTATACAGTTATAGCTGCGACGAATGTTGCAAACAATGCGCAAAAGAGTATAAGCCGTTTACCAGGAGCTAGGTAGCTTTCAGAAACACTACAAAGTAACTGGCAGACACGATCTTATTATTGCTTAGGTTATAATATGGCACCATATTGGCTATTATAAATTAACAGCTAGATAACAACCTATATACTACTTCCGTCTCGACATACCTGGTGACAATCCCCTGTATATCGGCATTATACTTTTTGTTGTAGTGAGCCAGTGTCATAAATGCCTCTCTGACTGGATATTTATCATCACTTCGGAATACAGTTTCAAAATCATTCGGGTCGAATAAATGTACAAAGGAAAAGTGAAAAATCTTCTCTTTGTATATGTTGCCGTATTTCTTTCGACACATTTCAAATACCTGTTTTGGAGTCTTTCCGTGAAATTCACCTGAAAGAAATGGATTTAATAATAATTAATTATTAAAATTTTAAACAATGTGTACTGTTTATAAGCCTTGAATTCTTGTACAGTACTTTCGATCATATTAAGATGTATCCGACTTGCCGCATATGACAATGAAAAATGTATAAAATAATAGACATGATTTTATTTATGTTTTATACTACGTACTCAATTTATTTAGAATGCGGATGATTTTAAATGCTCATGACAACAATCTAATTAAAATTAAGTCTTTCACAATCTCCCCCTTTTTGTTATCACAGCGACAAAAACAAAAAGGTGGAGCTAGTGAAAGATTTAATTTTAATTAGATTGCTCATGACATTTAAGACATACTCATACGACCAACTATACAGTTATTTCATGCATTTTTCAGGAACCGACAAATTATTGCTTCGAGGTTTTTGAGATGACTTGAGAACTGTTTCGCAAGGCAGTAAGCAGCAGTTTTTAAGTCATCTCCAGCACCGAGGAGCAATAATTCGATTGTTCCCGAAACATTTTATACATCTGTCAGTTTGTTGTCTCATTGACACACATTCTCACTACACGAATACTGTGTATTTAAATATCGATTCGAATACACACAAAAATTTAGTTTGTCATGCACACAAATGTAAAATAACAAAAATTAAATTGAATGAGTTCAGTATCACGTTTGAATTTATTTATAAGTATTTATCTCGAAAAACATTTTCTCCAGCCATCGAGAGATAACACAAAATTTCAATTTTGCGGATTATACAGTGTGCAATGAGAACATATTTTTGTGTAGTTAATCTTTAAAAATTTCGTGAAAATTAGTTAAGAATATAACATATACAAATTGTAAACAATAAATTACTTAATTATCAGTCGATATTTTACCCAGGGGTAAGTGATTGAAAAGTCCACCAACAATTGGTACAGACGGGGGCCCAGGTATTTGCTCAAACGACTTTGTCTCATTCTCATTAAGTGGTAAGTCGGAGGACTGAATTGTCGCCATCATGGCTTTTGTACGTCTGTTCTTGTATTCGTGTCGTATCTGTGACGTCAAAACTCTTCGACAGTACGTTGCCATTTTGTTGTATTGTAACGTTCGAGCTACAACTAAATTAAATTATAACGTGGACAATTATTTTATGCCAAAATAAATCATCAGAAATAGCAGTCCGTTCCTGTTTCCTAAATTCATTTTTATTGTATTATACTCAAAAATTCTTTCCAAATAAAAATTGAACGCTATGATTTAGCTGAAAATTTGCTGAAATTATCGTAAATCACCAAAACATAATTTCCATTTATTTGATATAAGTCATAGAAATTACTGATACGACGCTTCTTATAGAACAATAACAACATTAGAAGATATTCATTCTGTAAACAATAACTCGCAACCATAGAACAATGTATAGAAATCCAACAAGAGCGGCATCTGATAGAGAAAAAATGGAGAGGACTTGTTAACGGCCCGATTGTCCTCAAGGAGAGACGGAAATAAGTCAAGTCAAGTAGAAATCCAATTTAACGAGTTTAGAAATTTAGCATAGTTCGTTCCGACGGTTTAACGGTCTGTGTTATTAACTATATAAAAAGCCAACAAAAATATTTTGAAAAAATGTGTTTCATTTATTTATTTATTTATTTATTTATTTATTTATTTATTTATTTATTTATTTATTTATTTATTTATTTATTTATTTATTTATTTATTTATTTATTTATTTATTTGAATATCTGCAAATTAGAAGTCGATCTGCAGACAGCAAACAAAAAACTTTCTTTATATAGTATGTTATCAACACCGTCAATGCAGATATATATCTATAATTTTATATTTATAATTAAACTATTGTATTTATTTGAAGGTCCACAATCTAGTGCAAAAATTTGTGTACAACACCACCCACGCTGGTGACCTGGTATTCCAATCAGATATCGATGTTTACCTGCTCGTTTATGTAACAAATAAATTTACCAGATATAATAATGGCGACCTTATCCAGGGTCGGCTGAAAGACGCAATAGCGACGACCTGCATTTATTAGAGAGAAAAAAAACTTCAACAACCATATATGATATTTAGCCGCGTAGTAAATGCATAATAAGAGGAAGTAACAGATATGTTGTATAAAACCACATGGTAATATTCTTACCGCCTCAGTGCGGGCATCGGTGGCCGAGTATTTACGGTAGTTAGTCCACTATTCATCACGTGCCTGTAAACACATAGGCTGCGTGTTCGAGTCTCACTGCGGGCAGGATGTGCTGGACTGCAGTCCTGATTGACAAGGATTGCCATACAGTTTTTGCTACCGAAGGTGGGGGATTTTCCCCCTATAATGCTCGTCCCCAAATTAAAAGTAAACGCTATGATGTAGTTAAAAAAGTGACGTTAAATGCCATTCAAACAATTAAAACAAAACCGCCTCAGTGCAAGATCAACATGCTTAGCAGATTACGTAGATTGCAGTTTCATTTCATACCAAGGTCTATAAATATGCAAAACACAATTATTTTAATCAAAATGTGTCCAAAATGAACCAATCAATGCGCTAGCAAGGTTTTTATCGGACCCAAACAATTAGATGCGCATGACAATGATGTTTTTTTAAAGAAGTTACTGATTTTGGGGACTTTTTTACGTCCTAAACCGATAAATTAGTACCCTCGGTCGGACGGTTGTTAGGGTTAGTAGTCCATGGACTCCACCATGGTGGTTTTGTCGAAGCCCGGCCTTCGGGAAACCTAGTCGAAGAACTCGGCAGCATATGTCCTACTAGCGGCCGGGCTGAACTGATGCAACATTGAACTACTCCCAGTACCCCACATGGGTAGCAGCGTATCCGCACTCTGACCTATCGTCGAGGTCTTACATTCTGCAGAGTGCTCATTTACAACGCACATTTATATACATGCGCAGTGCAATTTATTTACATGCGCAATGCAGTTTATTTACATGCGCAGTACAATATAGTTTGCTGTTCGCATATTCCGTATATGGGTAGATATATGGTATAATTTCCATGTAAAGAAAGATAATCTAAGAATAACCTCAAAATGTAATCAATCACTAAAAGACAGATAAAAATGATAACACATTAACGACAAACTTATGACAGAAGTTAAAAAGGGGCCTAAACTAATGGCATGGAGCGGTCACATAACTAGAGCGTTTGGTACGGGTTGAAGTAGCTGCAAAAACGTAGCTCACAATGTCGCAAAAAAAAATTAAAAGAGCGACCTTCAGAGCTGAACCGCCGGTTGATTTAACCTCTTGCCCTTCCTG
Organism: Limnoperna fortunei; assembly: GCA_944474755.1. NCBI lineage: Eukaryota > Metazoa > Mollusca > Bivalvia > Mytilida > Modiolidae > Limnoperna > Limnoperna fortunei. The sequence goes on along the minus strand of OX104120.1, from coordinate 74,203,656 downwards.
GTTATGCCGCAACAATAAAGACAAAGTAGCACCGGATACACATACGATATCTTGGCTGAGAACAGATAAACCAATTAAAATACCGATGGCTGGTTGAACCGGTTCATAACCCGATATTATTGCCGCGAGATAAAGGGCGAACAATGCAGTCAATACAAATGAACTAGTTCTAATATTTTGGAATTAAAGGAAAGAGATGAAAAAGTTCCAAAAGTAAAATATCAAAAATATGTTATATTGCATAACGTACAATATTTAATATACAAAACTTAAACTAAATATTCATACTAGTTCGTCAGTCGGTCAAAATTTGAGCTACATGTATTTACAAAACATCAAACAGTCATGTCCGACCGTTCAGGTTGAAATTAAATGCATAATTTTCATTTTTTCTGACAAACCTAACACGTAACCAAATAATTTTTAGCATTTCTGCAGATTGAAGCTGTTGACCGTACCGCAAGCATTTAAACTGTGATATTTACCCGAGGAAATTATTTTTGTAATTAAAGCTACTGTTTTTATTGACTAATTAATTATATTGTCATTTAATTACTGACTTACCTTTATGGTATTGTTATATCGAAATCTCTTACAGACTTAACTTTTGAAATGTGTATTTTAAATTTAACTAAATTTAAAATTTAAAAAATTATATACTAACACAGTGGTCAATATAAGAGTATAAGTAAACGAGTATTTGGTTGGCTTTAAATACTGTCTATTGCACACAGTACACTTCGACGAGTACTAACGCACCGGTAGTATCCTTTATCTAGACAATATAAGTACTGCCAACTAATTTTATACATCTTTGTATAATAAATATCATATAAACATATCTCTATAAACAGGTGCATGTGCACTCGATTGTTAAAACAGGTAGTTTTGTATTTCTTAGAAGGTTAAGAGGGATTTGGTTACGATTATCAAAGATTATTATAGTTCCCAAATAAAAATATTCATTATTCTCTCGCTTATTGCAGCGAAAAAGGGCTTAAAATGGCGGAAAAAAATAAAGGCCCATCATTAGCCCCCCGCCCTTAAATTGCCTTATTTGTTCCGAAAAACTAAAAATCAAATAATAATTTCAAATGTGATGGATTTTTTTCTTACTTTGATGTGGATCAGTTATATAAGTTCTGAAAATGGATTTGTTGACAAATACACTACAATACAATTATATCGGATATTATCTAATCAATGTCTGTCAATTAAAGTATAAGACTTAATAAACACGATAATCGGTGTATCTCTCAGTTCACGCACTAAGGCCTACATAGTTTATACTACTTAAGATACTTTTTTCCCAGCTGTTAAATATGGACGAGGTTTTTTTTTCAAAAAAAAAAATATGTTGGTTATAGAATTTGAATAATATTCATCTTATATCCGCTTTTTATGGACTTTAATATAAGAATTCATGTGGCGTACGGACCAGCTGCCATCGGATTTGAAATCAAGGACACATTTTAAGACGGCTCTGGGTCAAGTTTAATCCGCAAAGGTCAAGTTGAAGCAGTAAACTACGATGAACTACAAAAGAAACGTCGCACAAAATTATAGATTCACATACGTTTATTTTAAATTATATATAAATTTTATAAATTCATTTCACGAAATTTTAACGAACGAATTACTACATTAAGATTTTTTCTCAAATGTCAGAATTGTTTGTTTGTTTTTTTTTGTTTAAATGGTGTTTAACCCCACATTCAGAAAATGTTCAGCTATATCATGTCGTCTAGTTTTTAAATATCAAAACGTTTTGATAATTTAATGGCAATTAACTCATTTACGTTTGAAATCTCCGCGCAAAGGCTTCTGGGTATCATACGTAAAACCTCTGCCACACATTGGATGACGCCATGAGAGATGTACAAACGCAGTAATTATAATGTAAAACTGAACACAAAGTGTATAAATAGACTATATCAAAATAAATAGGATATCGTGTATTATTTTACAAACAACATTCTTTGTTGACAAACGTCACGGGCCGACGACAAATGTAGTCCCGCAGTGAATGGGGAATGACGTGTAGCAGATGTTATATTCGGGAACCAGTTATGTGCCGGAGAATGTAACGTTTGCCCACCACTAGCACTTATCACAGCGCCCCATCTTCGGTTCCTGGAGATGATCAGACGAAGTATGAACGCCATTGGAATACGAGCCCATACACTTCAAAAAGCTAACGAATTTTCAGCAGCAGTTGTGGGACTTGACTGCTCTACATCCTGCCGTCTTTGAACTTCGTCACATATGGGCTATAGGGTTCAGATTTGGACTCAAAGCCGGCCAATCCATTACAGTGGCACTATTCTGTTGAAAGACATATTGTTGAATGTGCACGAGCGTTATCATGCAGTAATGTCTTGTTTTAATGACGTGCTAAATGTGGCAAGATATAATGTCGTAAGGTTTAGTCCATGTATCGGGCAGGTGTTTTATCAATGCCGTTTTTCTGGGCACAATTTCATGACCATAAGTGGACCAAGTTTTACGTTTAATACAATTCCATCCCATACTAAGATGTTTAGACCGACCCAAGTGTCCCTTTACTGTATACAGTTGTCTCTACGCTTTCTCCACACTCTTGTCCGTCCATCCGCTGTAGATATGAGGTAAAAGGTTTCGTCAGAAAAGATGATGTTACGTCATTGTTGACTGCACTGTCGCTGCAAAGCCCATTGTAACGTGCCTGTCCGCGACAATTAAATATATATATATCTTTATCCTGCAATCGTTACATTTGCTGTACAATAAAGGTAGCCGAATAAATTTTTGCTTTATTCGGCAGTGCCGAATAAAGTCTACTGGTACCCTTGTCCTCGCTTCTAACGATATTTAGCATTATGCTCTGGTTTACGACGTGTTGTCGAATACAATATTTGTTTGTGACGTCAGGCTATCACTTAAAAACGCGCCGAAAATTTCACATCAGAAATCGGCTAAAAGTGCAAATCTTTCATGTTTTACGTCGCTGTAAAATGTATTTTAGATTTGCAGGATAAAAACAATATTCGTACAGTGTCCGAAAATATAAAGTTTATTTGTACTCGCCGCTAAACAGGTGAGAAATGCTCGGCAGAGCCTCGCATTTCTACCTGTTTCTAAGGCTCGTACAAATAAATTTTATATTTTCGGACACTGTACGAATATTGTATATTTATTTGCAAAATTTCACCCATATGGGTCAAGCAAATACAAATACAAAACATATAACATATTTACAATGTATACGAAACAAGACAATTTACTAACATATAATCGAAAGAGAACTTTGACCGATATGGACCCTATCTTCGCAGTTCCAAGGACCGCTTTATAAAGTCGTTTATAAATGGTAAAAGTTCATTTTCAGGAGAGAGAATAATAATTAACTGTTAAGCAGGTTCAATTTCCAAAAAATGGTTTAAAATCAGATATACTTTTGAAAAGTGTAGATCTTATAATTTAAATTTAAATTTAAAGTTTCGATAACATCGTGTTGCAATTAAAAATTGTAAATATGTAAATAATAATAAAAAAATATATGTTTTTAGGAATGTTAAGTAATTTTCTAAAATGAAAAGTTTTTTTAGTGGTTCAGTATATGCCAGTTTTTAAAAGATAACAACAAAAAATAAAATCGTGACTTAATCGTTTTTATTACAGTTGACCGAATTTAGATAACATACCGGCAAAATAAAAATATTACCTTTCTGCGGAAATATGAGTTTAAATGTAAGTACCTAAGAATGCCCTATATTCATTACTTCTTTGGAACGCATCTAATATTTTAAACTAATAAAACAGACATTTGATTAAACTTGTGTAATTTATAGGCAACAAACTTATGCAATGTTACTCGGCTTAAATATACCGGTACATGCCTGAATAGGCGAAATTTAGATATCTAAAAATATGTCTGTCAATCGTGATATTGTATCAAACGAACATTTACATAATGGTACAATAATTTCAAGGACAGACTGCAAACTAAAACCCGTGATGGCAAGGAACGTATAGAATGTCTTGTTCATTAGGTACCGGCAAATCCACACATGAATTTCCACTATATTTCATTCCTTTTTCTAAAAAAACTGTACCATAGGAATTTGACAAATAGAGTTTATGGTGTTTTACGCCATTTCAGCGATTCTTAAGCTATCTCTCTTTCTAAACGATGTACCATCGTTTATTAATTAAATATAGTTTGAATGGTGTTTTACGCCACTTAAGCCACTTTTCAGCTATCTCGCTTTGAAAAAAGGACCACAGAGAAACGAGGTTAATATAGAAAAAATAGTGAACTAATAATACGATTGACGAGTACAGCTGTACCCGGTAATATTCTCTATCCAGACAAATTTATAACTAATAAATCTGCCACTTGCTTCTACCGTTTTATGTAATTTAAACATTTAGTCTAGTACATGAGCACCTGTTATTAATCGCATTGTTTCGTGCGTTTAGAAGGATGCGACAGTAAGTTGTATCTCATAAGATAAACTAGATTCTTTAGGAACAGACCCTGCATGTGCTCTGTTGGTAATATGGTAACGATCCGTTTCAACAATTTAACAAGAAAGAACGACAGTCAGATGTCGACACTGCAGGTTAGAGCCTTACTGCGAACAGGGCGTGCTCGACTCCAAGCTTCATTGACAAGTAAAGCCAGTTTTCCTCATGCGGACTCGTGTTTTTATCGGGTTCTTTTATAAAAGCTGGACGTCATAATATAGCTTAGTAATTGACGAAAGTAGCTTTAAACTGGCATCATTAAACAATCAAATAAGCAAACATTTGAAACGTAAATTAAAAACAGTTGTACGAGCCGGTAAATTCAGTTTGTCCTGTCCTCACCCACACATTTGGTAATCGACCATTATATAGTACCTCACAAAATATAATTTCCATATGACAAACTTAATACAATATTTTTATATGTTTTGTGTTGGTGAAAGTCATGTAAGATATGATCGAGCACACCCTACACCCTACTTCAGCTCGAAACCGCAACCTCAATGTTGACAGTCGCGTGATCAATAGTAGATGGCATATACATCATGGAAACAAAAGCTGTTTTTATGGAATTCATCTGTGTGTTAAAGCGATCAACACTCACAAAGGGTTTCATGGTTGTGATTGAGTTTATACACCGTTGAATTCCGTAAAAATAGCTTTCAATTCTTCACAATTCATATACCGATGAATTCCATAAAATTGGTTTTTATTCCTTAGAATTCATACACCGATGAAATCGTAAAACAGCGTTATTCCTTATAATTCAACCCATTTCAGAAGAACTTTCATTTCCAAGCCTTTTAATTTATTTGTTTAAATGAGAACATTATTTTGTTGCAACGGATATTCATACATTGAAAAATGACAAGAAATATTAGGATTATAAATCGATGCATTAGCATGTTAAATATTGTGCGGTATACTATTATTATTATTATTTCGTTATTTTTATCTACCCAGTCATAATTAAACTTAACATTGTATTTTTTGGTTCATACTAAAATCAAATGTGCACATGTCTAGCTGAACTTTTCAAATATTCTGAGATTCATACAAAAATAAGGATACAACCATTGCTTTCAAACAAAAAGCCTTTCGACTCTATCAGCAGGATGACATTTAAAAAACAATCTGTCGATGTTCTTGTACCTATTACTTTTGAACAACATACTACAGAAATCTTAGCTACCTCCGTGCAATAACCAGGTAAATGTCAGGTATTAAAATGACATAATTACAACAATAAAAAAAGCATCAAAGTGGAAATCTTTTATTACCGAACACGACATCATTTGATCTACAAAAAACTTTACATATGACATTTATACGTTCAGAGACAAACTGGAATAAAACGGAAAATTGGCCACAAGCCATCGGAGGTGTTTCCTAAGTCGTTCAAAATATAGAAAGAAAGATAGTTTGAAAACAAATAATATACGTTTAGCAAAAGCTATGTAAAGGCGTAAATAATATTTACTTGCATGGCCAGATCCCACTGTCAAGGGCATCAGAGGACGATTTTGTAAAAGTCACTGTGTCTGTGCGGCGGTTTTTGTCTGACAAATGAATACTGTTTACCCCGTTTGGTCCAGCTTATGCGCTTTTGTAGATCCAAAAATGTGCAAATTGAATACAAAAAATATTTTCCACAGTTAATTAGCGTTTTACAATGCGGCGATTTTTTTTTTTTTTTTTGGTAGGGCGATTTTCTTTATTAAATTTTGACCTAAATTACAACGGAAGTCTAAGTTAGGAACATTCGATTGTTTTTATTCGAAATCCATCGGGTAATATCGTCTGCAGTTACGGCGGGAAAAGTCTCGCGGTTTGTTCGAATGTCATTGACCGTCACGAAAACAAACAATGTTTTGAAAACAATAAGCGCAAGGTCTCTTTAGAAACAAAAAAGGGCTGACTTACTATGTAAAATTCCGTTAGCAAAAGTCAAGGACAATTTGTGCTATGTCAACAACAAACGCATAATATAAACTACCGTGAAATTTTTTTTTCTATTGGATTTTCGCAATACAAATGTACAAATAATAATACAAAATGCAAGAGTAAAACTGAGCGTTGTGACTTTTAGAATAGTTATATACGTGGCTGTCAATTCTGAGGAGTTCGATACTCATTGGAGGCAGTCTATGTCCGACTCTAAATTTTATTGGACAAGGAATGCTTGGTTTCCTTGCGAAAGTCGGGTTTTTACAGTGTTCTTGGGATTCCTTCTTTAAAATAATATTTTACAGCTGAAAAAAGGATAAAAGCGGCATTAAACCGCGAAACAAAACTTATCGCTTTCGAAAAGTAACAAGTCAATTTTACTACATGTTAATCGAACGAAGACTGGTCACATGCTATACTTAGCATAAACATAAATAAACAGGTTCAACCAATAACTATAAGAAGGTACTAAACTGAAGACAACATTTAAAACATCTACAAAGTCAAGTTTCTGTCCATAATATTTTAAAATTAAAATTGTTTAATTTTCAGTAACAGTCTTTTATCAAAAATCAATACAAAATTGAACATATGATATTATAATTAATTTTGTAAAATCCAATAAGTCATTAACATAAATACCAGGCCAATGTGTACACGTATAAAGAGTTACACCTATATGCAAAGATATTCTATTTAAACAGTTGAATGTTCGTTGTCAGATTTTTACAATCACAAATCAGCCGTTTGGCCGGCGGGGTGCGCTCGACTCACCTGCAGAAGGTCGGGAGCGGTTATCGGGTACTCTGGCTTCTTTTCCAAATGGACTCCATTTATACAGTAAAATAATTACCAAAAGTGGCGGTAAATTTCATTAAAAAAACAGAAAAATACAAGTATTTACATAACTTTAAAGAAATATCAAGATAAATAAATTGCTACAACACGAAAACATTTGATTTAGCGGAAAAAGTAATATTTTAGAAAGTTATATAAAATTCTTGCAGCACTATAATGTGAAGAAAACTATCAACATCTGGTAGCGAAAGTTGATTCCAAGTAGTTTTAAGTAGAATATATTTGTACCAACGCTGGAAAAGTGGGGGTATATAGTGGTCGCATTGTCCGTTCGTCCGTAACACTTGGATGTTCCCATCTATTATCCGAAACTCCACCTTCAGAACAACACGAAAGGTAATTAAACTTTTACAGAAACTTTAGGAAGTCGAGGAGAAGGTATTAATTAGTGAGCATTCCTCACAATATTTCAAGTTTCTTTTGGAATAACTGACCAACTTCCGGTTCTATCGAAAATTTTAACATTTCTTCCGAGTGTAAAATTTGTTGGCTTTACTTGCTGAAGTGTAAGGGCTCTATATGCGTTTCGACATTTTATATTTTCATGAAAAAAAAAATTATTAAAGTCGATGTAAATTTTGTGGACAAAAATAAAGGACTTGTTTTAGATGAATTGATTTTTTATAAACAATAGCAACAAAACCGACCGAACAACAAGAACCGAAAGTCAATGGGCGTTAAATCGTAGGAAACCTACGCCGGTTGCTACAAATGCAAAGACAAACATATACATAAACAAAACTAAACAAAAACAAAGAGGAAAAACCCCAAACAAAACAAAAACAAAATCAAAACAAAACAAAACAAAAAACCCCACACAAATAAAAGACAAGAAACGGTGTGAACCTAACCAAATAGAAACCGTAAAAAAAACTGTTAAAAAATCATAATGCATATTGCGAAATCTAAACTACATGTACACTTTGCATTATTTATATATTTTTTCTTTTTTTCTTCAGATAAATAATCAAACTTTAAGAACCCTTGAAATTGATATCATTTAGCAAAGTCATTCGTTTATTATAATTATTTTTATTAATACAAATCATATACTACAAAAAAGGAAATAAACATATAAGTACTTACTTACCGTTGTCGTCAAATATCCGACTGAACTGATCGCAGAAGTTATTTAATATTTATTATGGATTAAATCATTTATGTAAGTGCCACTTTCCATGCGCAGTTCAGTTTACGATTATCATTAATATATGTAAAAAATCTCATATATGTGGTACAGTATATATTTAGTACAAATTTGAATAATATTTGAAAGATGAATATTCATTAACCAGTTGTAGAGCAATCTGTTGCTGCTGTTGGCTTGTATGATATCATGAATATTCATCAACCAGTTGTAGGCCATTCTGATGCTGCCGTTTGTTTGTATATTCAATTGGGTTTGCTGTTATTTTCAGCAATTTTTCAGCTAAATCACAGCATTTACTTTTTATTGTAGTAGGAAGCCAATCGGAATGCTAAAAATACAAATTTATTGACCTGTCTTCGTATCTTATTGCAACATAGTTTACGGTCACAGTTTTAAGTGGCCGAGTGGTTAAGGTAGTTAGTCCATCTACTATTGATCACGTGGTCTGTCAACACTGAGATAGCGGATTCAAGTCTCTCTGCGGGCAGGGTGCACTCGACTCCAATCTTAATTTTAAAGGGTTTCCAGTTTTCTTACCTCAGGTTGATGGTTTTCTCCGGGTTCTCCGGCTCCCTCCCCAATAAAAACTGAACGCAATGACATAGCTGAAAAATTGCTGAAAGTGGCGTTAAACACCATTTAAACAAACAAACACACAAATACAATTTTTACAGCTTCAGATGAGTTGTTTACTTGTTTATTGTATATTTTGGTTGTTAGTTGCTTCACCATGTACGTGTGTTTATTGATAACCATAACTTTATAATTCCGTACTTGGATTTGTTCTTTTCGTCTACTTTATAAATTAAAAACTTATCTTCAGACGTTTATGTGTGGCCATCATCGGAAAACGGCGATGGATTCTGTACCTGACACAGACAATAATGTGTTGCCATCAAAAACCCACGGTTGATTCCGTACCTGACTCAGACCTTTATGTGCGGTCATCATCGGAAACTCAGTGTTGATTCCGTAGCTGACTCCATCACGTAGGAACCCTATGATATGTAGTCTGTTTTAAACACAAATTGTATTGCTTTTATCATTTTTCATATAAAAACAATAATTGAGAGACAATGATCATTAATTGTCTATTGTCTGTTAAGAAGGCCACAGTCATCACAGCAACAAGTATGACTCGGCTATTTCCATCATTTCTCAATGTACATACTAGTACTAAAGCCTCGTTTATAAAATATGCGATAACATCGATTTAAATAACATTTCTGAAGGGTTTTTTTCCATTGAAACTAACAATGGCGCGAGTACATACGTACTACATTTTATATGATACTCTATGCCATTTTATGAATAATTAAAATATAAATAAAGTAAATGTCTGTTTGGCATTTTAAATTATAGCAATACATTAAAACTGGGTTGTTGTAAAAATTTTGTGTTGACGACATCAAATTAAAATTACATATTAAAATGACGTAAATGAATTCGTTATAATAAATGTTAGCAATTCTTATGTTTAACAAATGGTAGAGAAAATTAAACAGATATATGCCTTAGAGGGAAATTTTCCAAAAATACAAATCGAGTGATGGAAAATTTCCTGATGGGCGATGGAAATTGTATCTCATATCACTCCAAGGCATAAAATATCGGTTAAATTACACAAAATACTATGGAGTCAGAACTCTGTTACTGACATATCAATTTATAAAAAATAGTCCAAGTAGTCGTGTATGAGACAATTCTATATGCCACAGTTAGTTCCCCTAGAGAATATAGGAACCCGAATATCTACGGTCATCTCCGTCGCCCCATCTTCCGTTTCTTTACCGATACTCTTTAATGACCAATTCCGAGACGTTGACCTTGACTCCGAGAATCCTCTGACGATCAGTTATATTTTTGACATTGATGGGAGTGCGGGACTAAACTCTTTGGACGGCAGGATTCTCTCGTTAACAGTGACAATGACAGTTATATCACTGCAATCACTCTATACGGAATACCATCTTAAGACTAGATTGAAATATCAGCTATCAGCTTGAGAATCATTGAAACAGTCGTTATTTGTCTATTATTTAGTGTAAAATACATTGCTCTATAATTGAGTAACATATCGTGCACACCTGGTGTAAAGTCAATTTCCAACTAGATTTCGATCATTAGATGATTGATTGATTGATTTCAGTCCAGCGAGTAGGATTTCAGCTATAAGAAGATCGACCATATAGATTGCTGGCTACCTTAATGTGAATGTTCTCGACGTCTTATTTCTACCAACTAAAAATTTCAGTACTATGCTTTAATTATTTACAACCCCCAAAGATGTAGTTTAAAATCAAGTTCTAAATTACCAATATTTCTTTATTAATTATTCAGAACTGAATAATGATTATATAAGCACGTAAAAACAGAACTTCGCAGAAATTCATGTTTAAGATCGCTTTAGCTATATATAATTTGAATATTTCAGCTTTTAAAAAAAAATTCAACCTAAAAATTTTTAATTTAAACATTCAGATAAATCCAACTTCAAAATTGGTTAAAACCGACGTTTTCAGGTAATTTAATCTGGATGTACCCGTGATACATATTTTATTTCTACCTGGCCTTCAACCGAAACTTGAAGGTGAACTACAGCATAATAGTTAAAAATATCAATGGGTGGTGTTGGATATATGTAATGTTTTGTTAACAAATTAATTTATTTATAAATGTTAAATATAGTCATAAACAATATGTGGGACAAATATCTTCTGTTAAAAGTATGGAAAGCCAAAAACCGTCTTATATGACATTATTTACGTTTCCACAAACAAATCGACACCAAAGAAATATACTCCATTTTTCTTTATGACATGTGAGGAAAAACAACGCAATTTTGTAAAAAAAAAACGTGTATCTTGTTTATAATGATGTTAAAAAGTAAAAGAGCCAGGCCGAATGGTCTAGGCTGTTAGTAGGGCATCTATGACAGATTGGTTTAGTAGTTAGTGAAGCCTGGATGGCCAAGTGATCTAATTAGTGGGCCTCGGTGACCCATTTAGGTAGTTATTGCCAATTGGTCAAGATAGAAAGTGTGGCATCTGGGCATAAACCACTACGAATGTTTCTTGAAGAGAAATTTAAAAGGGTGTCGTTAGTTTTACTGGTGTTTAACGCCAATAACAGCAATTGTTTAGCTACATCATGGCGTCCCTGTTTTATTGGAGAGTAAGTAGGAGTACCTACAAAGCCGCTCAGGGCGACCCCAGGTGGCAGCCAGGCGATGCCCGCTCATTCTGAGGTGGTGGCAGAATGTAAACGGAAAGCCTGTCTGCAGACCAATGTGAATATTTCCAAGCCTCTTGCATAACTTTTCCTCATTTCTTAATCCATACCTTTTCAGGATCCAAACTATAAAGTCTTTCTATATCGCACATGTATCGGCACTATAACGGATCTGGAAGACGGCACTAAAGTTTTTGGACTCTTAAAAGAATAAACAAAAAGTACCACAAAATAATAATTATAATAACACCGACAGTTTTTACACATTTTCTGATAAAGAGACAAAGACCCGCCTTTCTGGTAAGTGGAGTATCCTAATCCTGGTCTTTTGGCGACTAAGGTATATAACGTCAACAGGTGACAAAAAGAATAAAACAATATATTTGTGTCTCTTTGAAAGAGAAATTATGTGCATATATTCTATAAACCGACAAAGAAGAATAAGTTTCATAAGTTTAAATTATTTGAAGAAATCTCCTAAGGTTTGTAACGTCACCTATTTAATATTAAGCCTTGATATTTTGACCTTGTATATATATAGATAACATAATTACCGGTATAACAAGATCAAGGAAACGTGGTCACAATATCTGTTCTGGTTTTATTGTTGGCGAATTAACCTGAATACACCTGTAATCGTAACACACCTCCAGAGCACAACTAAATGCATTGCATAATTTCGGTGCAACGGACCCTGCTTTCGGTCTTTGGGTGCAGAAGACCCTGTTTCCGGTTCTTGTTCAGATCAAAGAAAAACCTTACGAAAAGAAGATGAAGCAAATACGCATCAAGCTCACAATAATTTCTTCGATTGTTGCGACAGCTTGGAATGATTCGTTCGATTGTTGTGACAGTGTGGAATTATTTGTACGAGTGTGATGACAGATAGGAATGATTTGTCCGAGTTTGGAACCAGCTCAAAAAAAGATTTGCCGAGTGTGGTGACAGCTCGGAATGATTTGTTCGAGTGTGGTGACAGCTCGGAATGATTTGTCCGGGTGTTGTGACATCTTGGAATGATTTGTCCCTGTCTTGTGACAGCTCGGAATGATTCGTCCGAGTGTGGATCCAGCTCAGGAAAGATTTATCACAGTATGGTGCCAGCTCGGAATCATTTGTTCGAGTGTTATGACAGCTCGGAAGGATTTGTTCGAATATAGTGTCAGCTTGGAATTATTTGTTCGAGTGTGTAGCCAGCTTGGAATTATGTGTACGAGTGTGATGACAGATCAGAATGATTTGTCCGAGTGTGGAACCAGGTCAAAAAAGATTTGCAGCAGAAGTGTGATGACAGCTCGGAATGATTTGTTCGAGTGTGGTGACAGCTCAGAATGATTTGTCCGGGTGTTGTGACATCTTAGAATGATTTTCAGTGTCTTGTGACAGCTCGAAATGATTTGTCCCTATGTTGTGACAGCTCGGAAAGATTCGTCCGAGTGTGGATTCAGCTCAGAAAGATTTATCGAAGTATGGTGCCAGCTCGGAATCATTTGTTCGAGTGTTATGATAGCTCAGAAATGATTTGATCTAGTGTGATGACAGCTTGGAATGATTTGATCTAGTGTGGTTACAGCTCGGAATAACTTGATCGAATATAGTGTCAGCTTGGAATTATTTGTTCGAGTGTGTAGCCAGCTCAAAAAGATTTGTCGAAGTGTGGTGACAGCTCGGAAAGATTTGTCCGAGTGTTGTAACGGATTTCTCCGAGTGTTGTGACAGCCCGGAATGGTTTTATCAAGGTGTGTAGCCAACTCAGAATGATTTGTTTAAATATGTTGTCAGCTCGAAAACATTTGTCCGAGTGTTGTGACAGCTCAGAATTATTTGTACGAGTGTGGAGCCAGCCCAAAAGGATTTTTCGAAGTGTGGTGACAGCTCGGAATGATTCGTTCGAGTGTTTTGATAGCTCGGAATGATTTGTCCGAGAGTTGTAACAGCTCGGAATGATTTGTTTGAATATAGTGACAGCTCGGTATTATTTGTCCGTGTGTTGTGACAATTCAGAATGATTTGTTCGTATATAGTGTCATCTCGACAAAAATGTATCCGAATATTGTAACAGCTTTTTATGAGTGTATAGTGACAACTCGGAATGATTTGTTCGAATATTGGGTCAGCTCGAAAAGATTTGTCCGATTATTGTAACAGCTTTCTCCGAGGGTTATGACGGCTCAGAATGATTTGTTCAAGTGTGATGCCAGCTCGGAATGATTCGTCCGAGTGCTTTGAAAGCTCGGAATGATTCGTCCGAGTGTTGTGACAGCTCGGAATGATTCGTACGTGTGTTGTGACAGCTCGGAATGATTCGTACGTGTGTTGTGACAGCTCAGAATGATTCTAACGAGTGTTGTGACAGCTCGGAATGATTCGTTTGAGTGTGGTGCCAGCTCGGAATGATTCGTCCGAGTGCTTTGAAAGCTCGGAATGATTCGTCCGAGTGTTGTGACAGCTCGGAATGATTCGTTTGAGTGTTGTGACAGCTCGGAATGATTCGTTTGAGTGTTGTGACAGCTCGGAATGATTCGTTTGAGTGTTGTGACTGCTCGGAATGATTTGTCGGTGTTTGGTGACATGAATGTTTCTCCAACACTCATTTTATATATTATACGATTTGATTCGATTGGCGCGTTCAACTGCATTTCCTAGTTAAGAAAATCTAAAAAAAAATATTTGTCTAAAATATCGCAAAGGTTTTGAAGTTACACTGGACTCCTTCCCAATTAAAACAGGATGTTTGATAGATATCTGAATGATGTTAAACATGATATTTAAACTGGAAATAAAATATGCATAAAGAAATATTTATGAATTTTTATTTTTGTGTACCAGAACACATTGTCAGAACCCCAGACATTAGGCAAAACAAACTGGCTAAACCCACTGTGCTATAGATGACACACCAGTGTAATCCACCGGGGGTGGGGGGGAGGGGGGTTGGGTAACTAAGGATTTAGGTACAGGTCTGCCGACAGAGACGGAGAAAACCCACCCTGTTCATATATTTTCGGAAGTTATAAAACGGGACCTAATCATATATGAATGATTAAATCAGATCTTTTCATATATTTTATTACTGCACATCCCAATTGTCAAAATTGTCCTTTATCTACCAAAATTATCAAGTGATGTTAATGGAGCACTTTGTTTGTAAAATCACTTTGGTTTATATAGGCTGAACATGCTTAAGATGAGAATTGAGGCATGGGTATATTTAGATAATTTACAACTACCCAATGATATATTAATCAATGAAAAAATCTACCTTTTCATATATTTTGGAGCGGTAAAAAAGTTACCCATTCGGGCCGCACATCCGCATTACCTTATATACCAAGTTACCCGTACCCCCCACCCCCGATGGATAAAGGAGAAAATATTTCGAAGTATACTTAGTTTACGTAAATGAACAGAATTTTGCTACAAGAATGTCAATCGATCATTTAACCTGAGTGAAAAATAAAGATGATGTATGAGGTTCGACTGCAAAAATGCTTGGGTGATATAAAAGTTTCAGGTAATAATACATTTTGATAGTATTCTATTTTCGAAGTAAATAATAGAGGGAGACAAATTTTTTTATCCTGGTACTGTATCTTCCGGTGATAGTTCTATCGACGAGCGTAGCTTTTTTTAAATCGGAAACCAGAATAAAATGCTATTTTGTGTATACAATTCCGGCGTATGCCGACATTTGTAGGATTCAATAAATAAATGTTTTGTCAATAATTTAATTGAACCACGTGAATATTAGTTTTAAATCAAGTTCATGTATTTATGATATAATATATATATGAGAACAGATTACATGTGCGCAAATTTAGAAATCGGCAATTCAAACTAGCCGCAACTGCAGGACTTAGCTTTACATAGAACCTTATGGGAGAACAATTCAAATGCCTTCTTTTTAGAAATTGCTATGCTTTCTAAGCGACTGTTCATTAGATAGTCGTTAGAAAGTGTGTGTTTTTAGTTCGATTGATCTGAGATGCCTGCATGCTACGCAAGCATTTATGTTATATAAATACAAACTGTGATTATTTATACTAATCTGGTCCTCTACATGTACAATTTTTTTAATCAAATCTAAAAATTAAGATTATCTTCTCTTTTAGTTGCCGAGATAATCTGTATTTTGCATTGAACAGTTGAAGCAAATGCAAAAAGAAAAACACAAAATATTCAAGGTTCGAAATTGCAAAGAACATAATAAATAACATACAAACATGCTTTAAAATGCGTCCTGTAAAATTATTAAGGTCTTTCCCACTTCTAGTGGGAAGACCTTATTGTTTTTGTTTGGATTATTTTTCTTTTTTTTTCCGCCAACTTCAAAACCAAACAGTTTAAAAACTACGCAACATATCATTTTGGTCTTTCGCGACAAGTTTTGGGCACTGAAAGTCTATTCGGAATTCACCCTGTGAAATCGAAACCTTTTTCTTTACGGAGTTATTTGCCCAAACACCGAAAACCTTGTTATCGCGTAATCTCTGGAACTATAACAGATACACAAAAAAAAACAAAAGTGACAAATGTTATGGAACTTTTGAGACAACTTTATGATATATTTTGGCTAAAAATTTCTGACTAGCGAAAGCGAGCGGTATCCCTTGAATGTTTCAAAGACTCCGCTTATCACGGTAACTGATCACAAACCGTAAGTCGAAATCATGAAAGTTCTTCATCATTTGTCGTCCTGTGACATGTCCTTAAAGAAAATCTCAAAGTCAAAGTTCAGAAGTGACCTCGACCTTAGGCCTCCAATCTTGTTTTCATTACAACTCAAAGCTATAAAAGATAGAAGAAGACAATAATGGGAAAAAAAATCCTCTCATCAAGGCCTTCATTTGATACATTTGGTCCGAAACTGTGCGATGAACCGTTTTCGAGTTCGGGCCCTTGATTCATTTCGGTTAATCAGTTTTTGGCATACAACTTGAAAACCGTTACAGATAATATAGTAAACATATAGTTTATCATGGTCACCAAGTAAAGGCCTTCAATTTGAGCCCAAATTCAAAGGTCACAGGTCAAGGTCATACCATAGCAACCAGGTCACCATTACAAAATGTCCTTAGCAACCATATATTTTTTAAATCAGGATGATGTACTTTACTAAAATATGTCATTTTACAACCAGAAGTTGCATTATGTCCTTTATTTACTCAGGACAACAGAAATAGTCTATTCGGCCTACAAAATGGTCCAGTAACTTATGTAGTTAAGTTCACAACAAGAGATGAAGAAAAATTAATTTCATAAAGGTATCTGGGAAAGACCTTTCTAATTGTTCTTGAACAATTAGCCCTATCTTTATCAAATAATTTTGACAAACGCATGCAGAATACAGAATAAATCGGCAACGAACTGATGCTTTGCATCAAAAGTTTTCTTGTTAGTAGTAAATTGACAATAAACCCGACGTTTAGGTTTACCGCAAAATGTTTTATGGATTTTTTTTTAGTTAATAATGTCTTTTTTTAAATTTATATCTGTTTATTATTTGTGTATAATTGTGTAACTGTATTGCCATCAACCCCTTGGGGTATAAATGTGCTAATAAACTAATTTATTAATTTATTATATCATTTTGGTGAGAAGAAGTAAGACACGATGAAAAAAGATCTAAACAAGTTAAGACTTATACGTATACAGATGACTTTTTCCAAATCGCTACGTTAAAAACTCACTGTATAAAATATAGTGTAGTAAAAAATTATTTGGCATATATTTGTCCTTTAACATATTCAATCGTTTAAACTAATGTCTTCATTTGTTATCTGAAAATATGTTCCAAAGGTACAGGCATCACAAATTTGAACAAATAAATGTTTGATTTACGCTTCTGCACAATATATTTCTGTATCAAGTGTTTTTGTTCAAAAGGACATTTATCCAACTTTTTTCTGACCCCAAAATTATTCTTCTAATTGCAATTTATTAGGAGTTTGAATCATTTTTCTTTACGCTTTTACTGAAAAACTGATACGGAAAAAATAAGCTCATCTTTTTATAATGACACGATGAATAAAAGTTCCTTGACACGATACAAAAATTCTTAAGTAATTAGTTTTATACTTCCACATGGAACATTTCAATAACTTTTTACAACTAATGTCTGTATATCATTGAATATTATAGAAAAAGTCTACAATTGTTAATACAATGGGACTATGATGTATTATAGGATTAAACACAAGGTTTTAGGAAATTATCAATGTGTAAACTCCGGCGACTCACTCACAAACTAAATAAAGTCCGAAGGACTTTATGTCAAGTTTGTGAGGGAGTCGCCGGAGTTTACACATTGATAATTTCCTAAAACACAGTGTTTAATCCTTATAATTCTGTGAACTAATGGTTGCGATTTTCAAAACAGCAAAATCAGTTAGAGAAACCTCAAAACGTACCTGGGCCGGAAAGCGTAGGGATTTGCAAAACGTAGTACCAAAGGAATCACAGTTCTGTAGAAATTGATTGGAAAAAAAACAAAACGAAACACTAAATTGTATTTATATTATATTTTATTTGAAATCAATCGATTTTATTGGAAATCATTGGGACAGAGAAAACAGTCTCCCCTCTCCCTGACGAAACGCTAGGAGGACGCCATCTTGTTTACATTGGATACTGAAAATAGTCCGCTCAGAGGAAATATCGATATATAAATTATCTGAGAAGACGCCATTATAATACATATATTATAATATAAATAAATTACAACACGAATAGAATTATAAATTCTTGACACAAATCACTGCACATGGAAAAGGGTAACAAGCGGCGGAGCAGCTTTTTCATTCATCTTAAAACTCAGTGAGGAATTAAACATAGAGTAAATGCTCTCATTGAGACAATCCCAGATCAGGGCTTAAGCGGAAATCTGTGTTATATGTGGATAACGCTCTACAAATGAGTTTGAACCTATCAACAAATAACAACAAAACAAATATTTCCTACTATGTCGACATTAAATAGTATAAAACGGAACCATCTACTTGGTAGGTCATATTGATGTCAAACTTTTATTACAAATTATAAGGTATGAATTTAGGCAAACGTTATAAAATGTGCAACCGACAATTCATAATAAAGACGCAGAGCGAAAAATGTCTAAAAACTAAGTCTAATACTTTTTTTAACATTATCGGTTGCAAATATTTTTGAGAATTCCAGTTATCTTTTACATAAAAACAGAAAAGGAAAACGTGTAAGACATGTAGTTACTAAGGACAATATTATATCATTCGAACATACCGCTAGATTGACCTTAATTGACCGAATTATACATAATTTTCATCCCGTATTACAAATGTAGACACCTGAAGATACACCGAAAAGAATCTACTAGTCTGGTAAGAGAATACTTACACAAATGTACACCGTTTTATTAAAAAATTATTTATATTTATGGTTTAATCACCCGTTTTCTTTCATTGCTAATTCTAATAAATGAATAATAAATAATAATAACAATCAAAAAAAAAAAAAAACAATAAAAACCAAAACACCCCAGCTTTTAACGATGTCATTTAATATTGTCTTTTTTGTTATGTCAACGCCCCAAATGCGAAGTCCACCTTCGCCTTTGGAATTCAGTTTTGCAAAAAGGACGAACGTCGACTTAATTTTGTTACTCTTTTGGGTTTTCTACGAGGCCCATTGTCTAGTAACTATCTATCCACATGGCAAATGTGAAAAGCTTAGCCTATTTCAGCGAAGGTCGGGGTTTTCTCAGGGTACTCACGCTTCCACTCCCAATAAAAACTGAAAACAATCATAAAGCTGAAGTATTGCTGAAAGTGGCATTAAGCACCATTCATACAAGCAAACAAACAGTCAAACAATTATTTTAAAAGTTATAACCCGGGCGCAAAGCAATGACCTAAAAGACATTGATGTGATCTTGCGGGAGGGGGGGGGGCAAATTTCGAAGTTAAATATCCCGGACACAAACTAGTCACTCAAAAGGCAATGATGTGACCTTGGGGGTCAAATTTCAAGTTAAATGTCAACACCCATGGTACGCGACACATCGATTAGTTTTTACCCATATGCCAAATATCAAAAAGCCTACCTAAATGGATAAAAAGTTATATCCCGGACACGATTTGTTATGGATGCACGAGAAAAAAAAACAATATGTCTCCCATTTATCTTCGTTTGGTATACATAATAAAATAAGAGTTGCATACAAATAGAAAGTATAGTTTTTGAAAGCTTTTCTGCAAATTTTATTGTGTGTCGCAATTTGTTCATTGTATATTGTATGCACAGTAATCGAAATTAATTTTCCCCATCCTCCTCTTCATGCTTCATATTGACAAGAAAATCAAACATTTATATTATTATTACGTTACGAACTGCATACTTATTCACTCGGTTAGCAGAATTTAATAGCTTATACAAAGTCATATTTCTTATTTTAGTCGTATCATTGAACTGATTTATATCGTATCGTACTTTCTCTGACTGTGCAATTAAAATCAAATTATTATTGTTAATGCATTATGTTAACGATACATTTTTGGCACCAAACGAAAGCTAAAAGGAATATTCTTTATATTTAAACAGCAGATTTGAAATAAAATAATATCATAAAAGGTCATTTTAGCATTTTAATAACTATATCTGCATTTTTGTGTTTATTTCATAAGATAAGTTAGACAAAAATAAAAGCACGAGATTAAAGAACTGAATATATCTATTGACAAATCTATGCTTAATGTGTTTTAATATATTTTTATTCGCAACAGTAAATTTAAAACATAAAATAATTGGAAAAACTTACCTACACTTTCATCACTTCTTGTTTATATCTTTTTTCATCGTGTCATACTACTTCTCACCAAAATGATCGAAGTCGGTTGATCGGTGTGACTACTTAAGTCAACGGTCGGGATTGTACGATGGTTGGCGAAATAAATTCACGGAGGTCATTATCCTATTGAATTGCCTGTGAACAAGTAACCCACCGGAATAATTTTTATGAAAAAAACTGTCTTGCACTTTCATATTTCATATATGTGGCTTTACACATATAATGCTTAAGTTCATAAAAATGGGGAAAAATTATATGGATTAGGTGACTACAATCTTTATGCGGGAATTTAACCTTAAAGTTTAAGGGTAATTTTTCCTCTTTCATTTCCATGTTGTGGTCACATTGTACCACATTACAAACTGGAGGAAGTGCTTCCACTGTAATGACTGGAAAAAAAAATTCTTGTTCTGCAGTAATGCCATGCCTATAAAAATATGCAACCCTTTGTGCCTATATCTATACTACTAAAATTATAGACCCGCTTTTTAAGCGCGCATCACAAAACACGGAGAAATAGCGCAGTATTAACCCATATAAGGTTACATGCAGTTAATGTTGCATATGCAAAATATTTTATTTTTATATCGATTATTGCTTTAAATAATTAGCAATAAACGATTAATTACGTCCGCAAATTTGTACCGGATACGGTCCTCCTTTACATTTAAAAATTTATTTCCGGGGTAAACCGTGAGGGGTACAAAAACGTACGCCTACCCAACTGGCAACTGTTAAATTATATTGCATTTAATACGAGGTAAATTTGTAATCAGTGAAAGCGTAACTTTAGTTCTTTTTTTAATGTCATATTAGTCCTGATCACAGTGAAAACTAAATTCGTAGGTCTGGTTAAATTTTGATTCCAATCGTTTTCTTGAAGTGAGCCGGCTGAATTTAAAAGGGTGCAGGTCAAAACGCCCTATAGTCAAAACGCCCCCAACCAAAACGCCCCCATTTTCAAAAACGCCCCCATTTTCCAAAACGCTTCCGTTTTCCGCTAATACAAATTCAAATATATATATATATTTGTGAATATATTATACATTATAATAGTAAATATAAGATTCCGAGATGAATGAAACATCTTCTTAATATAATTTAAACAAGCATTCAAGCTTGTATTATGTAACCTCAAAGTGGAATTGTTTATATTACTGTTCCGTGTTTCCTTATGAAGAACACTGATTGCACATCAACAAAACAAAAGGATACTTAATCAGGTAGGTCATTGCTTTTATGGTGATTAACACAACGGTATGCATCTATAAAATAATGTATGCATAACAGATTATGTTTTACTCTAGCCATACTGGAATACAAATAAGACAATAACAGGGTAGAATCTTAAAACAATATAAATGTTATTAAAACTTCGGAGGTTGGGAATATCTGTAAGACGGTGTCATCCTGGTTTACCCACTTTTAATTAGGGGTATAAACATAAGGTGTTTTGTTGTTTTAGCAAATATAGTTCATTTCTGGAAAATAGTCTAATTTTTCACCTGTATTTTATACCATTATAATGATTAAAGTGTGGCATATACAATAGAATTCATTTGTATTTTATATAAGAAAATACAGTTTTTTATAATTTAAGAAAGAACAGATTTAAATTTTTTCTAGTAACTATCTATCCACATGGCAAATGTGAAAAGCTTAGCCTATTTCAGCGAAGGTCGGGGTTTTCTCAGGGTACTCACGCTTCCACTCCCAATAAAAACTGGAAACAATCATAAAGCTGAAGTATTGCTGAAAGTGGCATTAAGCACCATTCATACAAGCAAACAAACAGTCAAACAATTATTTTAAAAGTTATAACCCGGGCGCAAAGCAATGACCTAAAAGACATTGATGTGATCTTGCGGGAGGGGGGGGGGGCAAATTTCGAAGTTAAATATCCCGGACACAAACTAGTCACTCAAATGGCAATGATGTGACCTTGGGGGTCAAATTTCAAGTTAAATGTCAACACCCATGGTACGCGACACATCGATTAGTTTTTACCCATATGCCAAATATCAAAAAGCCTACCTAAATGGATAAAAAGTTATATCCCGGACACGATTTGTTATGGATGCACGAGAAAAAAAAAAAATGTCTCCCATTTATCTTCGTTTGGTATACATAATAAAATAAGAGTTGCATACAAATAGAAAGTATAGTTTTTGAAAGCTTTTCTGCAAATTTTATTGTGTGTCGCAATTTGTTCATTGTATATTGTATGCACAGTAATCGAAATTAATTTTCCCCATCCTCCTCTTCATGCTTCATATTGACAAGAAAATCAAACATTTATATTATTATTACGTTACGAACTGCATATACTTATTCACTCGGTTAGCAGAATTTAATAGCTTATACAAAGTCATATTTCTTATTTTAGTCGTATCATTGAACTGATTTATATCGTATCGTACTTTCTCTGACTGTGCAATTAAAATCAAATTATTATTGTTAATGCATTATGTTAACGATACATTTTTGGCACCAAACGAAAGCTAAAAGGAATACTCTTTATATTTAAACAGCAGATTTGAAATAAAATAATATCATAAAAGGTCATTTTAGCATTTTAATAACTATATCTGCATTTTTGTGTTTATTTCATAAGATAAGTTAGACAAAAATAAAAGCACGAGATTAAAGAACTGAATATATCTATTGACAAATCTATGCTTAATGTGTTTTAATATATTTTTATTCGCTACAGTAAATTTAAAACATAAAATAATTGGAAAAACTTACCTACACTTTCATCACTTCTTGTTTATATCTTTTTTCATCGTGTCATACTACTTCTCACCAAAATGATCGAAGTCGGTTGATCGGTGTGACTACTTAAGTCAACGGTCGGGATTGTACGATGGTTGGCGAAATAAATTCACGGAGGTCATTATCCTATTGAATTGCCTGTGAACAAGTAACCCACCGGAATAATTTTTATGAAAAAAACTGTCTTGCACTTTCATATTTCATATATGTGGCTTTACACATATAATGCTTAAGTTCATAAAAATGGGGAAAAATTATATGGATTAGGTGACTACAATCTTTATGCGGGAATTTAACCTTAAAGTTTAAGGGTAATTTTTCCTCTTTCATTTCCATGTTGTGGTCACATTGTACCACATTACAAACTGGAGGAAGTGCTTCCACTGTAATGACTGGAAAAAAAAATTCTTGTTCTGCAGTAATGCCATGCCTATAAAAATATGCAACCCTTTGTGCCTATATCTATACTACTAAAATTATAGACCCGCTTTTTAAGCGCGCATCACAAAACACGGAGAAATAGCGCAGTATTAACCCATATAAGGTTACATGCAGTTAATGTTGCATATGCAAAATATTTTACTTTTATATCGATTATTGCTTTAAATAATTAGCAATAAACGATTAATTACGTCCGCAAATTTGTACCGGATACGGTCCTCCTTTACATTTAAAAATTTATTTCCGGGGTAAACCGTGAGGGGTACAAAAACGTACGCCTACCCAACTGGCAACTGTTAAATTATATTGCATTTAATACGAGGTAAATTTGTAATCAGTGAAAGCGTAACTTTAGTTCTTTTTTTAATGTCATATTAGTCCTGATCACAGTGAAAACTAAATTCGTAGGTCTGGTTAAATTTTGATTCCAATCGTTTTCTTGAAGTGAGCCGGCTGAATTTAAAAGGGTGCAGGTCAAAACGCCCTATAGTCAAAACGCCCCCAACCAAAACGCCCCCATTTTCAAAAACGCCCCCATTTTCCAAAACGCTTCCGTTTTCCGCTAATACAAATTCAAATATATATATATTTGTGAATATATTATACATTATAATAGTAAATATAAGATTCCGAGATGAATGAAACATCTTCTTAATATAATTTAAACAAGCATTCAAGCTTGTATTATGTAACCTCAAAGTGGAATTGTTTATATTACTGTTCCGTGTTTCCTTATGAAGAACACTGATTGCACATCAACAAAACAAAAGGATACTTAATCAGGTAGGTCATTGCTTTTATGGTGATTAACACAACGGTATGCATCTATAAAATAATGTATGCATAACAGATTATGTTTTACTCTAGCCATACTGGAATACAAATAAGACAATAACAGGGTAGAATCTTAAAACAATATAAATGTTATTAAAACTTCGGAGGTTGGGAATATCTGTAAGACGGTGTCATCCTGGTTTACCCACTTTTAATTAGGGGTATAAACATAAGGTGTTTTGTTGTTTTAGCAAATATAGTTCATTTCTGGAAAATAGTCTAATTTTTCACCTGTATTTTATACCATTATAATGATTAAAGTGTGGCATATACAATAGAATTCATTTGTATTTTATATAAGAAAATACAGTTTTTTATAATTTAAGAAAGAACAGATTTAAATTTTTTCTAGTTATAATTAAATTGTTCCAATTTTAACAAGTTCTAGTTCCCTAAGACCTTATTAATGATCATTAGTACACCACCATAACTGTTACTTATTATACCAATAAGATAAAAAGTATTCAGTACCATGGTTTTTTGTTCATTGAAGCACATAAGCTATATTTTATTATTAGACCCAAGCAGTTCTTCCAAGCTTCTACAAATTATTAAATGAACAGTTCTGACAAAACTATGATTCATATATATATGCAATCACTGTTTTTGGGTCATTATCAGCAAGTATGGCAAACGCACAACTTCAACCTCTTAAATTTGTCCAGAAAAAGTTTGGGAGAGACAGCTAATTGATTCTAGATGGCTATCTTTACCGTGATAAGAACCGCATATACGATAGATCATTCAACATCTACGAGATCGTCAAGGTTTTACAGAATACACAGGCACACACAGAATGCAGTCATCCAGTACGAGAAGGTGAAACACGACCAACAAAAAGACTACGATTAGGAACTATGGATTACAGACTACAGCAACTCAAGATTCGCTACCAACAAGGACTCATCAGTGTGATTGACTATGCCGACGCAGCATCTCATCTACTTCATCTAGGATAATATTTTTTGTAACAATGTTAAAATATATGATATATTTTTAGTAACAATATTTTGAATATTTAATCTATTCTTTTTATATATGTAGATAAAAAAATCATCATATTTTAAACAAATTGTGTTGTTTACAATACAATTTCTAATTTCATTTTTCAACACAAATGTAATAACTTTTCCTTCTGCATAGAGAAATATAAAAAAAACTATATACTTTCTATACATTTTGTACCTATTAAAATATACAACGACCCCAAATTTATGCAAAGCAACAAATCCCTGTCATATTAACCTACAGTTGTGTTCCTTATATTGCTATCATAAAAGTAACCACCAGAATCAATACCACGGGTTAAAAAAAATCCGTCTTTCTAGTAGCACTTATAACCAAAAACAAAACAAAAGAGAAAATTGGGACTATTTTTTATTCTGCCATTTTTCTTTTAATGTAGAAGGGTAGTAAATGTTTCGGCCATAGTCGGAGACACTAGAATTTTTGTGATTTGCATAACTTTCTAACATTGATCAGCATTTACCTGGTCTAGGAAATATAGAAACTTTCTGAATTCATCATTTATATCCCATATATTCGTGACTCGTAACGTAGCAGAGAGGGAGTGAATCACTCCCGGCATTTTAATGTCTAAAAGTAGTTGCTTAAATAATCAGCCACGGTAAATCTTGATATCTATCGACAGTATCACCATTTTGTTATCAGTTTCGTGTTTAAGATCGATTATTATAGATACGTGATGATAATTATTGCCGTTTTTATTAACCCACTGTGCGTTATGTATTAATTGAGATGCATGTGTCGGTTAATTAATTAATTAAGTAAGTAAGTAAAATTTTATTTGAATTCGGCATATATAAATACAAAGTAACACAAGCTCTGAAGAGCTTTTGACCGAATATAAACACACAATTGACATAAAAACAAGACAAGACGTTTTATTACGTTTAAAAAACATTAAGAACTTCGAAAATGTTGCATCTTGGGAAGGTGTCGTATATGTAAATTACTTGATTCTACGGAATGGTTGTTACAGTATGCCAAATATGAAGGTTTACTAAAATTAGGTCACCATATCCATGTTAAATCTTGATATCGTTCGACAATAAAGACGAAAAAAGAAATTTCTTCAATAAAGATCGTTTCCCATTATTTTCGCAATGTCTGAAGCTTTAATAACGTAAAAGAGATATTTATTATGTTTGACTTTTGTATAAATAGATCGAAGTTAAAAAATTTTATTTGCTACATTACATGCACGATCGAGTAATTGAAACTAAATTCTGCCGTTCATCCAACAAACCACAACACTGATTCAACACTAACATCGGATTATAACGGCAGTAAAATTCGGAATTATCGTGACAAATTCCTTATCACTAGTTAGAACATTTTGAGACGCTCCCACTTTTACATGCAATTTCTAATGCGGTGAATGCAAAAATACAAAATTTTTTAAAACACATAAATTTTGTATGACAAGATTTGAGAAAACGTTTACCTCTTTTCAGACAAAAAAATGTACACGTGTAACCGCTATTAACTCAACCAGAACATCAATATACACAATCTGGTAACCTGTTACTGGTACACATTTACTGCCGCTATACCTTAAGTTATTGCAATAATGAATTTGCTTTCGTGTTTATTTTATTGTGTTGTTGATATTATGAAAATAATATTCTAGTTTCAAACATTTTACTTGTCACAAGTTGGGGCTGTTTTGGGGGAAATACTGGTTTGTAAAAAAAAAAGTTTGTAAAACTAAGAAAGCAAACCATGAACTCTGTGCTCTTTTGCGGCATTTAAAAAAATTAAAGTTCGAACATTGCTTAACAACAGTTTTTAAAACTTTGTACAATAGTACTATATATTAGTTACAGAATATTAAGGTATAAGATCTATATCTATTGTAACCGAAAAACCAATCGACCTCGGACACCATTTTGTTTTTTGTTTTGTTTTTTGGATACCTTAAATTAAAATATTTCCCTCCTTTATTAGAGACGGCACATCTTTTCATTACATTGAGTTAATTGCATTCCGTTCTCAATCGCTTGTAATAAATTTTAGCAGCTGTTATAATTTTCAACACATGACATAAAGATAAAAACAAATATTCCAAAGCAGAGGTTCGCTAATGAGGGAAGAAAATATTCTGATTTTCTGAATCCAGAACATAAACAAATGGTGTACTCAGCAGATTTATTTAATCCATGAGATAGACTATGGGTATCGGAACCGCTTTATTTAATCCACGAGAGGGGCGATAGCTGAGCGGGGCCGCTTTACTTAATCCACGAGAAAGACGATAGCTGAGCGGGGCCGCTTTACATAATCCATGAGCGGGACAATGGCTCAGCGGGGCCGCTTTACATAATCCATGAGCGGGACAATGGCTCAGCGGGGCCGCTTTACATAATCCATGAGATGGACAATGGCTAATAGGGACCTCTTTACTTAATCCATGAGCGGGACAATGGCTCAGCGGGGCCGCTTTACATAATCCATGAGATGGACAATGGCTCAGCGGGACCTCTTTACTTAATCCATGAGATGGACAATGGCTCAGCGGGACCTCTTTACTTAATCCATGAGCGGGACAATGGCTCAGCGGACCTCTTTACTTAATCCATGAGATGGACAATGGCTCAGCGGACCGCTTTACTTAATCCATGAGATGGACAATGGCTCAGCGGACCTCTTTACTTAATCCATGAGCGGGACAATGGCTCAGCGGACCTCTTTACATAATCCATGAGATGGACAATGGCTCAGCGGACCTCTTTACTTAATCCATGAGATGGACAATGGCTCAGCGGACCTCTTTACTTAATCCATGAGATGGACAATGGCTCAGCGGACCTCTTTACATAATCCATGAGCGGGACAATGGCTCAGCGGACCTCTTTACTTAATCCATGAGATGGACAATGGCTCAGCGGACCTCTTTACTTAATCCATGAGATGGACAATGGCTCAACGGACCTCTTTACTTAGTCCGTGAGATGGACAATGGCTCAGCGGACCTCTTTACTTAGTCCATGAGATGGACAATGGCTCAGCGGACCTCTTTACATAATCCATGAGATGGACAATGGCTCAGCGGGACCTCTTTACATAATCCATGAGATGGACAATGGCTCAGCGGACCTCTTTACATAATCCATGAGATGGACAATGGTTCAGCGGACCTCTTTACTTAATCCATGAGATGGACAATGGCTCAGCGGACCTCTTTACATAATCCATGAGTGGGACAATGGCTCAGCGGACCTCTTTACTTAATCCATGAGCGGGACAATGGCTCAGCGGACCTCTTTACTTAATCCATGAGATGGACAATGGCTCAGCGGGACCTCTTTACATAATCCATGAGATGGACAATGGCTCAGCGGACCTCTTTACTTAATCCATGAGATGGACAATGGCTCAGCGGACCGCTTTACTTAATCCATGAGATGGACAATGGCTCAGCGGGACCTCTTTACTTAATCCATGAGCGGGACAATGGCTCAGCGGACCTCTTTACTTAATCCATGAGCGGGACAATGGCTCAGCGGACCTCTTTACTTAATCCATGAGATGGACAATGGCTCAGCGGACCTCTTTACTTAATCCATGAGCGGGACAATGGCTCAGCGGGACCTCTTTACATAATCAATGAGCGGGACAATGGCTCAGCGGGACCTCTTTACTTAATCCATGAGATGGACAATGGCTCAGCGGACCTCTTTACTTAATCCATGAGATGGACAATGGCTCAGCGGGACCTCTTTACTTAATCCATGAGCGGGACAATGGCTCAGCGGACCTCTTTACTTAATCCATGAGATGGACAATGGCTCAGCGGACCTCTTTACTTAATCCATGAGCGGGACAATGGCTCAGCGGGACCTCTTTACTTAATCCATGAGCGGGACAATGGCTCAGCGGACCTCTTTACTTAATCCATGAGATGGACAATGGCTCAGCGGGACCTCTTTACTTAATCCATGAGATGGACAATGGCTCAGCGGACCTCTTTACATAATCAATGAGCGGGACAATGGCTCAGCGGACCTCTTTACTTAATCCATGAGATGGACAATGGCTCAGCGGACCTCTTTACTTAATCCATGAGATGGACAATGGCTCAGCGGACCTCTTTACATAATCCATGAGCGGGACAATGGCTCAGCGGACCTCTTTACATAATCCATGAGCGGGACAATGGCTCAGCGGACCTCTTTACTTAATCCATGAGATGGACAATGGTTCAGCGGACCTCTTTACTTAATCCATGAGATGGACAATGGCTCAGCGGACCTCTTTACATAATCCATGAGCGGGACAATGGCTCAGCGGACCTCTTTACTTAATCCATGAGATGGACAATGGCTCAGCGGGACCTCTTTACTTAATCCATGAGATGGACAATGGCTCAGCGGACCTCTTTACATAATCCATGAGCGGGACAATGGCTCAGCGGACCTCTTTACATAATCCATGAGCGGGACAATGGCTCAGCGGACCTCTTTACTTAATCCATGAGATGGACAATGGCTCAGCGGACCTCTTTACTTAATCCATGAGATGGACAATGGCTCAACGGACCTCTTTACTTAGTCCGTGAGATGGACAATTGCTCAGCGGACCTCTTTACTTAGTCCATGAGATGGACAATGGCTCAGCGGACCTCTTTACATAATCCATGAGATGGACAATGGCTCAGCGGGACCTCTTTACATAATCCATGAGATGGACAATGGCTCAGCGGACCTCTTTACTTAATCCATGAGATGGACAATGGCTCAGCGGACCGCTTTACTTAATCCATGAGATGGACAATGGCTCAGCGGGACCTCTTTACTTAATCCATGAGCGGGACAAAAGCTGATCGGGGCCGCTTTACATAATCCATGAGCGGGACAATGGCTCAGCGGGGCCGCTTTACATAATCCATGAGCGGGACAATGGCTCAGCGGGGCCGCTTTACATAATCCATGAGATGGACAATGGCTAAGCGGGACCTCTTTACTTAATCCATGAGCGGGACAATGGCTCAGCGGGGCCGCTTTACATAATCCATGAGATGGACAATGGCTCAGCGGGACCTCTTTACTTAATCCATGAGATGGACAATGGCTCAGCGGACCTCTTTACATAATCCATGAGATGGACAATGGCTCAGCGGACCTCTTTACATAATCCATGAGATGGACAATGGCTCAGCGGACCTCTTTACATAATCCATGAGATGGACAATGGTTCAGCGGACCTCTTTACTTAATCCATGAGATGGACAATGGCTCAGCGGACCTCTTTACATAATCCATGAGCGGGACAATGGCTCAGCGGACCTCTTTACTTAATCCATGAGCGGGACAATGGCTCAGCGGACCTCTTTACTTAATCCATGAGATGGACAATGGCTCAGCGGGACCTCTTTACATAATCCATGAGATGGACAATGGCTCAGCGGACCTCTTTACTTAATCCATGAGATGGACAATGGCTCAGCGGACCGCTTTACTTAATCCATGAGATGGACAATGGCTCAGCGGGACCTCTTTACTTAATCCATGAGCGGGACAATGGCTCAGCGGACCTCTTTACTTAATCCATGAGCGGGACAATGGCTCAGCGGACCTCTTTACTTAATCCATGAGCGGGACAATGGCTCAGCGGACCTCTTTACTTAATCCATGAGCGGGACAATGGCTCAGCGGGACCTCTTTACATAATCAATGAGCGGACAATGGCTCAGCGGGACCTCTTTACTTAATCCATGAGCGGGACAATGGCTCAGCGGACCTCTTTACTGAATCCATGAGATGGACAATGGCTCAGCGGGACCTCTTTACTTAATCCATGAGCGGGACAATGGCTCAGCGGACCTCTTTACTTAATCCATGAGATGGACAATGGCTCAGCGGACCTCTTTACTTAATCCATGAGCGGGACAATGGCTCAGCGGGACCTCTTTACTTAATCCATGAGCGGGACAATGGCTCAGCGGACCTCTTTACTTAATCCATGAGATGGACAATGGCTCAGCGGGACCTCTTTACTTAATTCATGAGATGGACAATGGCTCAGCGGACCTCTTTACATAATCAATGAGCGGGACAATGGCTCAGCGGGACCTCTTTACTTAATCCGTGAGCGGGACAATGGCTCAGCGGACCTCTTTACTTAATCCATGAGATGGACAATGGCTAAGCGGGACCTCTTTACTTAATCCATGAGATGGACAATGGCTCAGCGGGACCTCTTTACTTAATCCATGAGATGGACAATAGCTCAGCGGACCGCTTTGCCTAATCCATTAGAATTACCATGTTTTGATGCAGTTGCTGTACTGTTGCGAGTTAGCATGACCCAAAAGTAGTTTTTAGACCAATCAAAAACACGCAAAATTATATTATGTAAAATTAAAGTGTGAATTAAAAACTAAACATTGTAAAAATGGTAGTTTTAGAAAAAAGGTCTGCTAGTTTATAGTTTATCTGCTAGCTTCATCGATGTTTTTAAAATGTATCATTATAACTAACAACCAAAATTCAAATTCTAGCCAAATATCTAGTCACTTGTAGGTCATTTACCTAGGTAATATGTACATACAATATCGAACTTTAATTGCACCCGTCCTTCAACCGAGAAAAAATAACCTAAAGTCAAGTGTGTTATATATTTAAATAATGTCCTTGTAACGATGTTATTTATTTGAAAACTAGTATAAAAATTCACATAGATAACAGTAAAAATGTCCATATTACTTATTGGCCGAACAGTGCAATAACTATATTGCTATATTGGACCGATTCCGACTTGTATTGACCTGATTGATTGGCCTTGTAAATAATAAATGTATTATTTTATAGTATGAACAACAACAAAGAAGTGTAGAAAAACGAAAGGTGAACAAGAATGGAAAGTTCTAGGAGGGTGACGAAGACATGACACAATGAAGGAACCAAATGCTACCTAGAAAAACCAAGTCAATTACCCGAACACGGATTGATAGTCGTCGGGGGTTCTCATCATAACTCCGACGAAACGTTTATTAGTATTCATCCAACAAACATTAACGCCATGGTACAGAACTTATTATAAACAAGCAATACAAAAGTCGATAACATACACTTAGTCTTCTACTTTCATCATGAAGACTACCTGCGCTGGCAGATAACCGCGAATGATGCCATGTGCATTTGAATAAATACGCCAACTGTCACACTTTCAAGTAAGTTAGATAAATGGCTTCCTGAAATATTTTATCGTAATTTGCATAAAATCAACGAAGATTAATTCAAGGTCAAAGATAGACCAATAAACTGTGTCATCTGTATTTGAAAAACACTTATCTGTAGAGCGCTTTAGTTCATATCCACAAGCATTATGTCACAATACATTCATATGAAACACATGTTCTTTGGCTTTTACTCCTTTTTCGAAGTCTACATAGAAGTCTTCAATGAACTTTCTAAATACGACAACAGTTAATGTCCTTTGGTTCAAGGAGTGTAGCACTCTCCAAACACGGCAATCATTACGGTTCTTTTTTGGGCAAGGAGTGTGGCACTCTCCAAACACTGCAACCAATACGGTCTTTTTGTGCAAAGAGTGTGACACTCTCCAAACACGGAAACCATTACGGTCCTTTTGTGCAAGGAGGTTAGCACTCTCCAAACACTGCAACCAATACGGTCTTTTTGTGCAAGGAGTGTGGCACTCTCCAAAAACAGAAACCTTTACGGTACTTTTGTGCAAGGAGGGTTGCATTCTCAAAACACGGAAACTATAAAGGCCCTTTGGTGCAAAGAGTGTGGTAATCTCCAAACACGGCAACCTTTAAAGGTATTTTTGTGGAAGGAGTGTGGCATTTCCCAAACACGGCAACCATTATGATCTTTTAGTGCAAAGAGTGTGGCATTCTCCAAACACGCAACCATTACGGTCCTGTTGTGCAACTAGTGTAGCACTCTAAAACACGTCAACCACCATTCAGGTCCTTCAGTGCAAAAAGTGTGGCACTCTCCAAAGACAAAACCATTAGTTCTTTGTCGCAAGGAGTGTGGCACTCTTCAAACGCGGCAACCATTATTGTCCTCTTTCAGGGTATGTGCATTTTAACATATCAATTCTCAAACGAGAGAATTTTCACATTTCCTTTGCATTTGCACCCGAATGAGTATAAGCACATCACGAGGGTCTAAATGTGCAGTTCTTTAAAAAAAATGGTTTCATATATTCTTTTGATTTTAAATGGTCAGGTTATGATCGAGTTACTATTAAAAAAAATAGTTAAATTAGCTGAAACGTATTCAAAATGTTGTTTTCAATAATTGAGATTTCTGAGATTCACCTATTTAATCTTGAGCCATGATGTCTTGGCCTTGGAAGATAACAGAGTTCTGACAATATCAGTAAAACGTGAGCATAATATCTGTTATGGTTC
Source organism: Limnoperna fortunei (assembly GCA_944474755.1). Taxonomy (NCBI): domain Eukaryota; kingdom Metazoa; phylum Mollusca; class Bivalvia; order Mytilida; family Modiolidae; genus Limnoperna; species Limnoperna fortunei. Next base: position 74,169,681 of record OX104120.1, on the reverse strand, counting down.
TTTGTTGACCATGGTAAAATGACCTGACTTCACCTTAAATAGTTTATTTTATCGCCACACACACACACACACACACACACACACACACACACATAACAGGGCTATTATCCTATTCATGGCAGGATGAAAAAATAGTCCCAATTTTCTGTTTCTTCTTTTGCTTATAACTGCTATTGCTTAAGAGTTGGATATTTTGAAAGGTATGGCATTACTGTAGAACAAGAATATTTTTTTTCAGTCAATGTCTTTACAGTGGAAGCACTTCCTAAAGTGTGTAATGTGGTACAATGTGACCACAACATTGAAATGAAAGTAGAAAAAACATTCTTAAACTTTAAGGTAAAATTCCCGCAAAAAGTTCGTGGACACTTATACTTTTTTCTCCATTTTTATTTAATTTAGCATTATATGTGTAATTAACCATATATGAAATTTTAAGTGAAAGAAAGATTTTTTTTAATAAAAATTTGATGTCTCTGTTACTTTTGCACAGGCCATCCAAATGGATAATGACCTCAGCAAACCTTAGCTCAATCTGAACGCAAAGGATTCTGGGTATCCTACGTCAACCACATTCACCTCTGTCACACCATTGGTTGACGCCATTGGTGATATCCCTCACGGCGGATAAGTCTCGGGTAAAAGCGCAGTACTTTTTATTTAAAACCGTATCAAAAGGGTATAAATATACTATTGTAAAATAAATTTGATCTCCTATATTCTTTTTTTCACAAAAATGTCGATCTTTGTTTAGAAGCATCACAGGCAGACGTAAAATGTATAGTCTCGCAGTAAACGAGGATGACGTGTGGCAGAGGTTATGTCTGGGAACCAGTTATAATCTATGTGCAGAAGGGTGACTTTAAACAATACTTGGTGTGCGGAAGACTGTGTTTTCCTTTTTTTTGTCGGATCAAAACAAAGCCAAAACAAAGCCATAAAAATTTCAAATGATGCAGAAGCAAGACTCATTACCTCGGAAAAGTTTGTCTAAATATGGTGAAATGAATATTTCCGTGCACTAGAACAAACCCGCTTTGGTATGTATGATAAAGCAAACGGTCACATTGACTAAAATATTGTCTGATAAAGGTTATTTTGAGTTAGATTGGAAAAATGCGCGATAAATTCCGGCAACCATTAGGACAATATACAGACTTAAGCAAGGACATGCATGTGCAATTAGTAGTTTCTAAAATGCGTCTACACCAGAAAAGGTCTTGAACTTGCAAGAAGTGTACAATCGACAAACAAGTTAGCATACTAGTATGTCCGCAACTTCAAAATATCTATCTAAATAGCTTCCTATATTGAGGGCTCTCTTTAAAATTATATGGATAGAGCCATGCCTATGAGAACCGTCCTGGCTGCAAACACAATCGTTTGGGAATATAACAGGCCAATCATGAGAGAAATATAGAATAATACATCACGTATCGCTTGCTTTATCACCACCGGGAACCAATATAATCCTCGACGTCCTTAAGGCCTCTATTGTAATGTTCCAAGAGGGGTTTGATATGGGACAAACGATGCAGGTTTAGCTGTACAATACGGGACATACGATACAGGTTTTGCTATACGATACGGGACAAACGATACAGGTTAAGCTATACGATACGGGACATACGATACAGGTTTAGCTATACGATACGGGACATATGATACAGGTTTAGCTATACGATACGGGACATACGATACAGGTTTAGCTATACGATACAGGTTAAGCTATACGATACGGGACATACGATACAGGTTTAGCTATATGATACGGGACATACGATACAGGTTTACCTATACGATACTGGACCTACGATACACGTTTAGCTATACGATACGGGACATACGATACAGGTTTAGCTATATCATACGGGACATAAGATACAGGTTTAGCTATACGATACAGGTATTGCTTAACCATACGGGATATAGGATACAGGTTTAGCTATACGATACGGGACACACGATACAGGTTTAGCTATACGACACTGGACAAGCGATACAAATTAGCTATACCATACGGGACATACGATACAGGTTAAGCTATACGAAACGGGACATACGATACAGGTTTAGCTATACGATACGGGACTTACGATACAGGTTTAGCTATACCATACGGGACATGCGATACATGTTAAGCTATTCCATACGGGACATACGATACAGGTTTAGCTATACGACACGGGACAAGCGATACAAATTAGCTATACCAATACGGGACATACGATACAGGTTAAGCTATACGATACGGGACATACGATACAGGTTTAGCTATACCATACGGGACATGCGATACATGTTAAGCTATACGATACGGGACATACGATACAGGTTTAGCTATACCATACGGGACATGCGATACATGTTAAGCTATTCCATACGGGACATACGATACAAGTTTTGCTGTACGATACAGGGTTGATAAGGTTTATGACTCCGAGATGATATAGAAATAAGTGAATAAACTTAATTACATATTCCAACAACTCTATTTAGCACTAAATATTTGTTGAACTAAAATAACAATTATTATTCAAGGTATGTTGTTGCTTGAAGCCATTTAGTGTAGTAAGATTCAAATATAAAGCAGTTAACCCCATAGCTAAATGGCAGGTTCGCAGGTCAAAACTTACTTACAACCGTCATAGACTATGATAATGATGATGGGAGTTTTTAACGTCCTATTATTATTAGTCCTCTTCGCGCTGGCTTGCGCATAAGGCTTCCACCAGAGACCTCCAGTATGCTCTATCTTGAGCCCATGTCTTTAGCTGTCCCCAAGTCCATTCTTGTTCTTTCATTTCTCTCTCTATTGATCTTCTCCATGTTTCTTTTGGGCGTCCTCTTTTCCTCTTGCCTGCTGGTGTCCATCTCAGTGCAACATGTGGTATAGATGTTGGCTCCATTCTTAGAACATGGCCTATCCAGCGCCACCTTCTTTTCATAATTTCTTCTGATACTGGTGTTGTATTGGTTCTGTTGTAAAGTTCTCTGTTAGATATTTTTTTGGCCAGAAAACTTTCAAGATTCTTCTCAAACATCTTCGCTGGAAAACATCCAGTTTACTGCAGATGGTTTTTGTTACTTTCCAGGATTCAGAACCATACAGAAGAACTGATATTACATTGCTTTTGAAGATCTTTATTTTAGTATGTAATTTGATATGTGAGGAGTTCCAGATTTTTTTCAGGCTTGCAAAGGCTCCTCTGGTTTTTGACAGGCGGTGATGGACATCAACCTCTGAATTGCCATCTTTGGTTATCTTGCTTCCCAAATATATAAAGTCATCTACATCCTCAACTGTCTTGTTGTCTATTGAAATAGGATCTAATTTTTCAGTGTTCATTCTCATGACTTTTGTTTTTTCTGTGTTGATGTAGAGCCCAAGTTGTTTTCCTGTTTCTTCCATTATGTTAGTTTTAGTTTGTATGTCAGTTAGGCGCTGGGAAAGCAGAACAATATCATCAGCGAAGTCAAGGTCTTCTAGACGTTCGGTGAAAGTCCACTGTAGGCCTCTATTAGCGTTTTTTGTGGTTTCCTTCATAAGCCAGTCCACACACATGGAGAAAAGCAGTGGTGAAAGAAGGCAGCCTTGTTTAACTCCTGTTCTAATTTCTAATTCTGGTGAAAGTTCAGTACCGCAGATGACTTTGGCTCTAAAATCTGTATATAGTAGTTTGATGATGTTGATAATTTTAGATGGAATTCCATAATGCCTTAAAATTTTCCAAAGAGAGTTTCTGTCTACACTGTCAAAAGCTTTCTGAAAATCTATAAAGTTGGTATAGAGTGTGTTGGTCCACTCATAACTTTGTTCTATTATCTGCCGAAGTGAAAATATCTGATCACTACAGGATCTTCCCTTTCTAAAACCAGCCTGATTTTTTCGCAGACATGCATCCACTTCACTGACTATTCTGTTAAAAATAATTTTGCTCATGACTTTACTGGTAACAGAGAGCAGCATTATTCCTCTCCAATTATTGCAGTCGGATAGGTCGCCTTTCTTAGGTATTTTGGTGATAAGACCCATCTTCCAGTCATTGGGTGTTTCTTCTGAGTCCCAGATGTTATTCAAAATGTTAGTGAGTACAGATGGTAGGATGTTTACTTCACATTTAAGTAACTCAGCTTGAATCCCATCTTGACCTGGTGCTTTATTATTTTTTAGAGTTTTTATGGCGGATTGAACTTCTTGTAGACAAGGTGGTTCAGTATCAATATCTAGTATTTCTACAGCCGGTGGAATAATGACATCAACTGTAGGATTGTCTCTATTTAACACTTTCTCAAAATGCTCTTTCCATCTTTTCAGCTTCTCTTCATCTCCTGCTAGTATCTTTCCTTGCTCATTCTTTACAGCTGTTTCACAGTTAGTAAACCCTCCTTTCAGTGTTTTCGTTATTCTATACATGTATAACTTGCCAAGATCTTGACTGGCAGCTGCCACTTCAGCTTCATCTGCTAAACTGTCTATGTAAGCTTGCTTATCTTTCTTTGCACCTTTTTTTACTTCTTTATCTAGTGATCTATATCTGTTATCTAATTGGTCTTTAATTCTTTCTGACTTGGTTTGGATCAATCTTTTCTTTACATCTTTTCGCTCTTCAATCAATCTCCAGGTATCTCTTGAAATCCATTCTTCAGATTTCTTTCTTTTGGGGCCTAAGATTTTCACTCCTACTTCATAAACTGTTTTGTTGAAGTTGTAAATATCCATTTCTTGTTCGTCATTGAGCACACTAAATCTGTTTCTTAGTTCTATTTGGAAATTTCTTTTTATTGGTGGTTCTTTTAGTTGTTCAACATCAAGTCTTATCTTTCAGATTTCTTTCTTACTTTTCTGAGTTTGAGCTTAATCTTTGCAACAACTAAAGCGTGGTCACTTCCAATATCTGCTCCCCTTTTTGATCTCACATCTTGTAGAGAGCCTCTCCATCTTTGATTTATGATAATGTGGTCAATCTGATTGTTAGTGTGACCATCTGGAGATGTCCAAGTCTGTTTATGTATATCCTTGTGTTTGAATATTGTCCCACCAATGACAAGTTTGTTTTCTTCACATATCTCAACAAGTCTTTCTCCATTGTTGTTTCCCACTCCTAATCCATGTGTACCCATTGTTGCTTCCTTTCCGATGTTTTCATGTCCAACTTTTGCATTAAGGTCACCTAGGACAACTAAGACATCGTGTCTTGGTGTTGCTTCAATAAGCTCTTGTAGCTTATCATAGAAGATGTCTTTGTCTTCATCATCTGCTACTTCTGTTGGAGCATAGCATACAATAACTGATAATTTAGCAAAGGTGAAATAGAAACGTGCCGTTAGAAGTCTCTCGTTAACTGGTTTCCATTCTATTAGACTTCTCCTGGTGTGATCGGTCATAATCAGGCCTACACCTTTATCATGATAATTACTAAGTATCCTGACGTCCTGAGTACGCAATATGATGTTTTGAAGCAAGTTGTCTTATTCCACTTCCTGTCCATCTTGTTTCACTGACTGCTAGCAGATTGATGTTATAGTTATCCATTTCTCTTACAACTTGTGCTAGTCTCCCTGTTTGGTATAGTGTTCTTACATTCCAGCATCCGAGTTGGAGAATGGTTTTGGGTCCAAGGATCTTTCCACTCAAGTTGTCAGCTCCTGTTATGGTTTGGCTGACATCTGTCCTACGTCCAGAGTTTTGGATTGGTCTGACCCTTGATACCGCATTACTGTTTACTCTGGTTTCCGTTTCTGTAATCATATCTTTTGACAGGAGTAGGTGATTAGCCTTCTGCCCAACCTCCTACGTGGAGGATCGGGTTTTTCTGTTGGGGTTTTCCATCCCTTAGATAATTGCTGTCCAAAGCTGACGAGCTACATCTTCCCGGGTTTGATGTCAAAGTTTTCCTTCTTCTAGGTGGATGTCAGAGGTGACTTACAGTTCCCACCAACTGGGTTTTACATCAGAGTTTTCCTTCTCTTAGACGAGCTGCCTTCCCAGGCTACCGAGTCCCGTCTACCCGGCACCCTTGCAGTTCAGCCTGGGTCCGAATGGTGCCCAGTTCCCGTCTGCTACCACGGGGAGGTACTGCATAGGATTTGTTGTAGAGAGGCTATGTACTGGCAAAGGAAGACTGACGCATTTTGCTCCCTCTTGTCGCCTTTCTGCTAGCCAGCGGCAGTGTTGCTAGTGAGTGGTGGCAAGCACACAGACACAACAGACACCACACTAGACGCATCGTACAACATTAAGCAGACTTTTAACGTCCTACACTGGTCAATTATTACTCTCGGTCGGACGGTTGTTAGTCGTTAGTAGTCCATGGACTCCACCATGGTGGTTTTGTCGAAGCCCGGCCTTCGGGATAACTGGTCGAAGAACTTGGCAGCATATGTCCTACTGCGGCCGGGCTGCTCCGATGTAACGTTGGCCTACTATGGGTAGAAACGTTTCCCCAGTCTGAGCTTGGAGGTCTTACACCTGCAGAGTGTCATAGACCATATAAATGTTAATTAGACTTCCGTTACCATAATAGGGGATAAGAGTCTGTGCTTTTTCTCAGGAATGATCAATGACACAATACTGAAATTTTTTCAACAGTTTTGTTCATGCCATAGTGTGGGATTTATTTTCAAACCTCCCTTAAGTTATATAGAGAGGTATCTCAGGCAAAGTAGGTTTTTGATTGATTAAATATCTGCTAAATATTTTAGCTATACTCATGACGAGAACAAGTTTATGAAAAATTAAACAATTGAGAAATCGAATAAACCAAGAGAAATAAAAGTTGTAATGGTTCATTGAAGGCATGGCGTATTTTGACAGGGATTAGAAAGTCAAAAAACAAGTTTTTTGCAAAGAGATTGTATGGGAAATTATCGGTACATAAATCAGACCTCGGTACGTATACCGCTTACTTTGGTCTACATTTGATTTGATTTACGTATTGTTACCCAGTAGTATTATTATGTACTTAAAAAGCTGTTATATATCATGACGTCATTTGTATTGTACCTGGTTCATTATGGATTTGCCATTCCATTAAGGCTTTTTGTGTATTATGTTTGAGAGAATAAGGAACTTTGTATAATGCACGTTTTCACAAAGATCAATGAACAATTATTCTTTTTTTGTTAAATTATAATTTTAACGTTTATGTCGTACGTATTTTATTACTGTTTTAATTGCTGAGGCATCAAGTTTCATAAGTGACAAGTAATAGAGCTATTAAAACAAAGTTTATAATAATAATAATAATAATAATAATAATAATAATAATAATAATAATAATAATAATAATAATAATAATAATAATAAAATTATTATTATTATTATTATTATTATTATTATTATTATTAAATAATCGTCGCAATGGTCGTCTGCAGTTATCGGCAATCTCGATGTGCGGAGGGTTTCGGAGAGAGCCCCCTTTCCGAAACGTTAGGATTTTTTAATGGAACAATTTTTTGGCACTTCGGGGCCTTTCTGAACTAGGCTTGTGATATTTAAGTTAAAACAATACAGTTAGCTAAAACTATTTCGATTCGCGAAACATAACGATTCTTTTGTGTAAAATCTGGGTACGACTGCACCTTACACATCCGAAGGCCATGGTCTCAAACTAGAGCCGATTTATATAAAGCTATTTAGGTCAAGACCAATTTTTAGGTCAATACTTACAACTATCCTGGGTTTTTAAATGGTCTGTATTTTATCGGTTGGTCAATCAGATTGCATTGCTTGATCCAGGCCTTAGTACTTTCAATGTTTACGTTCAGCGAAACGGGATTTTTAAATGACTATGCAAGTATTTAAATTATAATAGTAGTTTACGAGTGTTAAGTTCGTTGATGACTTATATTCACGTATTGAATTAATGAGATAATCAGAGTCAGCATCAACCAAATAAAAAGGAAAATCTAACAGTTACTTGTTAACACTGCAAGAGGAATTTAATTAATATTTAAGCAATTAAATGTATATTTATTTGCTTGGTGGCTTTGGGCGGGGGTCGAGACGTATGTTAACACTTGTATGTATGTTAATCTCCTTTGTATGAAAAAAAAAAAACAAAAAACCAAAAAAAGAACTCGGTATATGCCAGCTATATTTTTTAAACTTAAGTTTAAACTCGATCCTGCATTTAGTGCAGACCACCAAGATTTTTGTGACATAGCAAAGTTGTTCAATAAAGGTTCGACACCGCATATACCAATGATTTGCATATTTTAATCAATTTGGTCCATGCCTTTTTCTCGAATTCGTTACCTTTAATGGACCAATACAGGCGATGCTTATAACCCGACAACGTCCTCCCCTCAGAAGAAAGATGGCTTCTCCTGAACACATCTTGGGAATGCACTGGTCAGTTAGGTGCGTACAGGAATTTGAGGACTATTGATTCCATTATCATTTGGATGCAAAATATGGCCAGAAATACAAGATAAAAAATGATCGCGCTAACTACTTCGTTCCCGCCAATTAGTTTTCTGTTTCTGCTCATATTTCGCCCCGGAATGATATAGAGTCAAATTCATGTAGGTCACCTGTGCCCAGATAGGATACTAAACTTAAATAACTTATTGATTTTGCAATCCTACACAGAATTGATTTACATATATTTATAATAATTGTTATAAAACACTTAATTTCATTTACAGATTAACTGATTTATACCCGTATTGTTGTGGGATTTAATGTCAAGGAGTTTTTTTTTTCAAGGACAAGTTGTGCAACAGAGATCAGTGTCTAACTAAAATTGTATGTTTTATAGGGCGGGTTCGGATTTTTACCTGATTCAATGTTTATGTTGGGCGAAACGGTATCAACCCAATATTGGTGTTTACTTAAGAGATATTAATCATATATAATAATAATAATCTCTATTTGCATTGTACACCCATATGGACATTACAAATTAAAGTAACCAAAACAAGTTACGAAATAAACATAATAACCAAGAGATATTATAACTCGTTTAAAACCAGAGACGCTCTGTGTAACATGGACCCTGTGATAGCTTTATAAAGTAACAAACTATTATTTTACAGGCGTATCACTGTTCATAATTTTAGTTGGCCTCGAATCAAATTCGGACCACAATTTCAAACCGTATTAATTTTTACTACCTATAAAAACGCCATCAATCTAATTAAAATTATATCTTTACTTTGGGGGGGGGGGAGCCAAGTGAAGATATAATTTTAATTAGATTGAAACGCCATGTGAATGTGATTTTTTTCCCCATCCCCTACCCAATCCTATACGTTTTTTTTGTCTGTTACAATAAGGAAAAAAGAAGGATATTGGCATCAGTATCACATGGTAAATAAAACTCTCAACAAATTCGGAAATTTAAACGAGTTTCCGTTTTTTGTCAAGCATGTTTAGTTTGATTTTCTATTTTTCCCTGAGCATAAATTTAATGATTATTTCGTACTGAAGTGATAATTTCGTATAATTTTGTTTTCATTTGAAATTTTGCTGATTGTAAATTAAAGTAAATAAAAAACAATAAATTATATAAAAACAACTTTTTAAACACTAAGAAGAGTTATAAAATTAATTTTATAATCCTGGAAATGTTCTGATGTAATGGATGCAATCATCGACTTAAAATGGGCACCACCGGCTGTTCTATCCTCGGTATCTACGTTCCTATTTTTCTTTATGTGTGGGGGTGGGTGGTGGGTTTGGGGGCGAGTATGAGTGTTTTTAATTATAAATCTCATTACATACACACGAGTTAAATCATATCTTATTTGTTTTTTTGGGGTTCGCCATTATATGCTGGTACCAATTAAATATTTATAAATATTTAGTTAGACTTAAATATTTGAAGATAAATATATTACTTGAAGTTAGGCTCAAATACATACAAGAGGTAGAGGGTAACACGGTATCTTGACAAGTTTCCAGTCGATAATTCGGCAATTTATTGCAATGTTAAAAAACACATTTTACAAGTTCTCGATAAGATGAAAACCGATAGTAGTTTCTAAAACCGCGATACAGAGAGATGTCCGTCATAATATCGCAATTAAGCGCGAAATAAAATTGCGACACAATCAACAGTACTTTGTGTAACCCGCGCGATACAGCGATATGTAACGTCGAAATTGAGCGTCATGAATTGAACCCAAACCAAAAGAAATTCAATACTATAGATATTGTTCATTAATACAATCTTAAAATCATAATTAGATTTTTTAAAACGTCATTTTTCAGTTCACCTACAAATTAAGAGTATTTTTCAAATATTTTTGATTTGTAAATGTATATATAATGCCTAATATTTTCATTGTGGTCTCGAAAATGTAGTATAAATTTAATGGACATGTTTAGTCGAAAGCCTTTAAACGATACTATTGGCCATGGAATCTTACAAAATATCTATACAACGATGTATGAATTTGTGAACGTACGGATTCCAGTTTAATTTATATCTTCATAAAGCCAACTTGTTCTTCTAAACCCATTTTCTGATGTCCTCAATCTTTTTAAAATGAAGGTCGTTTATTCTGTTTTCGTATTGAAACACTGATTACTTGATTTTAATTAGCAATATATCAAGATAAATAAGACATGTTTTAAAGTCAATAAATATCGCAACAAGAAGGGAACTTATAAGTTTCCGCATTGATATAGATTTTCAAACAGCTTACTGTGTTACGATATTAAAGATACAAGTATTTCCTTAGTCGCGTTTGTCGTCTCGCGCTTATGAATACCAAAGGCAAAAATGATAGCTCCGGCCACCATACTTTCACCATTTTCATGATTTTGCCAAACTACCCACAAAATAATAGAAATTTTTTATAATCAAATTTAAGCAAGGTGGCCCCTTATTTTTTCAAAGCACGCCAGTTTTCTGTCTTCGCGTGGTATAATAGCGATATTTGACATGCGAGTTTATTCTAGGAAAGATAACTCTCGTTGGCAACGCTAACAAGAATACGCAGAAGGAATAAGACTATTTCAAAGAATGTAGGTGTGTGTTCTCATGTTCTCTAATACTCGTGTAGTTAGTTAAAACTATATATAGTAATACTTTCTGCTGTATTATGTGTCATGTGACCAACCAACATAAAGACACCAAACAATGACTAGACAGATCTTGCGTATAAAATATTTTTTCTTGTGGATAGTATGCATGCTATAAAGAACATCATATTTTGGTAGACTCCTATTTACATCAATTAAATTGGCCACTGTCAAAATTTGAACAGGACAAATATGATTTTTAAATTATGTGCGGTATTTCTTCATACAAAACAGAAACAAATGCCGCATGTAAAATTCTTATTTCAGATAACTGTTATTAGACCACTTAAAGAGTCCCTTGTCTATGTTAAATTATCTAAATTATCTATTGTAGGGTGTCTTTTGTGGTATATTTCTTTACTATAAATGAAGGTAAGATTGTAGACAAAAATCCAGTGGCCTCGTAATCCGAGTAGTTAAGGAAGTTCTTCCACTATTGATCACGTGGTCTGTAAACACTGAGGTTGCGTGTTCCAGTTTCACTGGGAGCAAGGTGCGTTTGACTTCAATCTAAAATGACAATTAAGGATTGTCAGTTTTTAAAATCAGGGGTAGTCTCCCGGCACTCCAGCTTCCTACCCCAATAAAAACTGAACGCCATTATATATATAGCGGACATTTGCTAAAAGTGGCGTTAAATACCACTCAAACGAACAAACACAATTTATTTATAACCTTCTAGCGACCACCTCTTTTATTTATTAGTTTATAAGTTGGAGAAAATGAATACAATTTAATATTGTTTATACATAAAAATGGTCCTGTTATTGTTTGTTTGTTTGAATGTAGTTAAGTTAAAAATGTAATAACGTGTAATAATCGAATCGTAATCGACATGGATTGGCAACTTTCCAGTTGAGGCCTTCGATACACCCTGTCTTAACAATGTATTGATATTTGTTTATTATATGCAGACGATATTGTTTTACTATCAGAATAAGCAGAATGTCTATAAATAAGTTTTAATGCATTACGCATTTATTGTAATTAATGGGATTTGTAAGTTAATATCGATAAAACAAAAGTTATGATCTTTAACACAAATGTTACAGTGTTTAAAATAATTATTTCGAATATGGTGAAAAAACATGAAGTACTTAGGTATATTGCTTAGCCTTGTTGCAATTTCTCAACTGCGGTCGATCTCTTGTTTAAAATGACAAGTAAAGCCATGTTAAGAAGGTCTATTTTTTCAGATAACATGCATACAGTTCCTCTTATAAGATTATTCGAGTTCTGTGTTAAACCTATTTTACTATATTGTTCTGATGTATGGTTTTTTAGAAGACTTTTTATAGCGAGACAGGTATAACCTCGAAGACAGATATTTTTCGTTTACAAGTGTCAAGATACTTTAGAGACTAACGTTTAAACACCTTCTTAAAAGAGCAGCTGTCAACTTAGCTGTCTGTTCAGAGTTGGGCATAACATCCATTTTTACTGATGCTTTAAATCTATCAGTTTCTTCTGGAACGACATAAATCTATATAAGATAATCAGCCTTACAATTTTAACTATATAAATAATCTTAGTTATGCGACTATCACCAACCTTCTTTTCATCAACTAAGGGTTCGACTATATATATGTCTGGGAGAATCAATGCACTTTTTCCAAAGCTACTTTTTAAATGCAATTTAAAATAAATTAAAAGATACGTTCACCAATTATTTGATAATAAGAATATTACTTGATGATAAGAATATTAATAATTTCATTGGGCGATTTTCCATAGAAAGTCAGTTATTTTTAAAGGGATCTAAAATCAAAAATTCGTCTGCTTTTGTTACGTACAATGGTATTTGGACAAACCGCGAGACTTTCCCCGCCCCAAACGTAAACGACAACTCCAGAAAGGTATCAAACAGACAACAATCGCCTTTCTATTCGTGTACAGATCCGTTCTTATTTTAGGTCAAAAATTGCTATATAAAATCGCCATATTAAAATGAAAAAAAACGCCGCATTTCAAAACGCTGATTAGATGTGAAATATAATTATTGAATTCAATTTACACCTTCTTCTATCTACAAAAGGACCAATAGCTCGAGCATTCGCGGTAAGCAGTTTCTATTTTTCACTGACAAAAACTGACACGGTACGCTGTCTTTTACTTTACGTCCCCATAATGTACCTAAAAATGCTGACAAAATTTACAGATATTATATATATACCACGTCTTTAAACATTTAACGTATTTAAACTAGGAAACACTTATGTTAAAAAATGATTTTGCACAACACACAGATTAAGTGCAATTACTCCATAAAAAGATCAACGGAATATGCTGTGTTATGTTACAATGTCGATTGTAACACTACACTATTAAAAAAATATGTGTTCAAAATGTTGTCTATTTGTTTTGCTGATTTTCGTCCTTGTACGTGGTTGTTGATATGTTATCTTCTTATTCAAATATAAACTATATTATAACTACAGAAATCAACTTTTCATAGAACGTTTTAAGAAATCATCTGAAAATGTACATAATTGCAGATAATATACTCTTTCGAATTCGGAATGGTATCTGTTAAGTTGACAATAAAAACTTTTGCTTAAAAACAAAAACTCGTTTAGATCTATTTGCCACCAATAGTTGATTAGAACACCTGTCATAGTGCAGCACTTGTGGAAAGACAAGACCATCCTTCTTTGATAACAATTGCCGGCTTCGCTGACCGTCACGGGAAATAACAAGAACATTTTGAGACATTTTACCGACAACATAAACATTTCCTTCCGCGTCCACAGAGATACCTAGTGGACAGTTCAGAACAGTTTCGTCTTTGAATTCCCAGCATATGTTGCCTTGTATATTACAGCAAGTCACGGTATGTGTGGCCTTGTTTGTGTAGTAGAGTTGTTCGCCAAGCGTAGCAACATATGCATAATGAGACATTGAACTAGTAGTAATATTACGAACGGAATTATCAGTCAAGTTTATCATTCGTAGACCATCACGACTGGCACAGTAGATAAATGTGTTGTTCCTGCTTATTATCCCACATTTGCAACCCGTTACTGGATAGCTTTCTTCAATTTCCTTGTTTTTACATCAATAATATTGATACATTGGACGTTTTCATTATGTCGTTGTATAACAGCAACAGTGTTGTTGTAATGGAGATATGTTATGTCAAAAGCATGTTTTGGTGATAAACGTATGACAAAATCTTGGGATCCATTACTGTTTAATCCAAGAACGAGGCCTTGTTCGTAACAGGACAACACTATTCTGTCATCTGGCAACAAAGTACAACCTCTGATATTTCTTAACTCTGTTTCTATGGCCGTTTGTAAAATGATAGACAAGTTATCAATCGACCCAGAAAGAACATTTGCTTTAAAAATCTGAGCTTGATTTTCTGTTTTACTAACAACCGCCAACTCGAGAGGTTGTGTAGTAATAATAATTTCCCCAAACTTTTGGATTTCGTGTAAATAATTCATTTTGCATGAAATGCTTACTCGATCTAGTTTGTTATTTTTAAGAAGTGCGGCGAACAATGCACCTCTTTCTGCCACATCTAGTTCCATTTGTTTCTGTGGTAGTGCTAGATTTTTGTATTTTATAGGTATATGTGATTGATAATGTTTTATTATTGTTTTTTAGCATTTACTATAATGGACAATATTTCTTTACTGTAACTATGATTTATTTACTAATTCTTATTTACAGAATTTATACTATCAATTACTTATTGATTTTTGCATAGTGAGTTGTTGTCTTCTTAAGGTAGTTGTTCAGGTGTACTTTCTAAGGTTCATGGGTCAGTGATTTTCAGGCGGGAAAACTATTAGATCTCTCTTTGTCTTTGGGACTGATAGAAGCCATTTTTTGATGTCTTGGTTTTGTTTCATGGTTTTGGAGAAAAGTTTACTTGGAATTGAATTTACTCTATTGTTCAGGTTTGTTTCTTATTTACTAATTTTTCTAATATTCAAACTCTAACTTTTCCTGTATAAATGATATTTATGAAAGTTTTGGAAAGAGTATTAGAATGCATGATTTTCTGCAAAGTGTATGAATGAGTAAAGTAATTAAACTTTAAATATTAAATATATTTTAATATTTAACCATCACAGATAAAGTAGTTTAAAACATCATTAATATTAATAAATAATAACTTTATTATACGGTGCGAGTGATATTTAACAGTATAAACTTCACTTTGATTAAATAACTGAGTTTTGTTAAATATAGGGGAGATAACTATATTTTTAGCAGCCTTTTTATATAATATGGGTAAAACACATGTTTATGACAAATATTTCTACTTTAGGAATATGATGTACTAAAATCAGTCACACCAGTTAAAACAGTATAAGTGTAGCCTTCGTACCACATATGAGGTAGGTTGTGTTATGCTGTTTATATTTTTGTGTTTTGTTTGATTTATTGTATTGTCTGCTTTATTTGTAAAACTAGCAGCATTGTACTTTGTCTGCTTTAACTTAGTTTTATTTATTATGATTATTTACTTAATCTTCGCACAGTATATTACCTGTGTAATTTAGTAACTAGATGTGCATATAATGCAAATGCATATCAGTTGGAACTTTTTCATGGAGAACAAATCATTTTAATTAAAACTGGAAGTAGTATAACACTTTCGATGTTTACATTATATGCTATTTTATTTTGAAACATATATTTATAACTTGTTATTGTTATTACAGGGTATTTTTTCCACTTTATGTCAATATTTGAAAAATAAAGAACCCTGGTGTGGATTTATTTCGTTGTGTTTAATACGCCAGTGAAACACTACTACATTTCATGGTAAGAAAAGTCTGGAATTCAGATGCGTGTTGCTTGATGTTGACAAGTTTTTCCTGGTATCTACTGATGTCATTCATAATTCCTTGAGTCGAGTTAATCAACTGACCTCGATCTCTCTGTCTTCTGCTTCATGCAATTCTATCAGTAAAGACTCCTGAATTTTGTCAAGTTAGGCATTGATTTTCATTCTTGTTTGCAGTATTTCTTGTTCAATAAAGTTACGTTCTTCCTTTAACTTAAGCAAATGTGTTTCCTTGTCTTTTACAATTCTTGTCATATTTTCAGCAATCTCCTTCATAGTTTGCTCGAGAGCATGTAACCCGTAAGAATTTTTGACGTTTTTAACCATTTCATTCAACTGGACTAAATCCCGACACTTTTGGTGATCTGAGGTAAAACATTTCCCACAACAAGTGCGTTCGTGTGTTTTGCAGTATATTTGGAATGTGTCGTTATAAGCAGGGCATACCTGGCTGATTGTTAAGATATTGTTTGGTATCTTCAAATGTTCTGAAATTGGTACAGTGTTGTGATTTGTTAGTCCATGACGTTCTTTACAGTCAAGGCAGAGCCCTTTATTACATTCAGGGCACCAAACAATAGATGGCTTAGTGATACGTCGGAGGTTGCACTTTCCACAAATATCTGCTTTACTCT
Source organism: Limnoperna fortunei (assembly GCA_944474755.1). NCBI lineage: Eukaryota > Metazoa > Mollusca > Bivalvia > Mytilida > Modiolidae > Limnoperna > Limnoperna fortunei. The sequence continues at coordinate 74,153,207 of OX104120.1, read as the reverse complement.
TCATCACAATGCTTGAATAAAAGAAAAGCATGGTATGATTAAAAACAACGTAAGAGAAAATTTAACCAAATCTGGAGTTTTCCTTTTATATATTAGTAACAGACTTTTACTTGAACGAAATATATTTTTGTAACAAATTCAGAAGTGTCGCCCATATAATAACAATTGCACAAGGCCATACAACAAGATTATGAAGCCGATTATGTTTCTCTCGCGCAAGAAACATAATATCTGTTTTAAATATTAATCAGCCCGAGTCGAAAATCTTGTAACGCGCCACGGGCTAAGGCAGATACTTTCTTCAATCTTATCCATACGATAGACACGTATATTGTTAAATATAAGGCAATATCCATGTTATTCTACTTTAACAAAATGTACCAATTTAAAAAAAAAACAAAATCTGTAAAAACAAATAAGACAACCTTTCACCAACAAAAATCTGCGTCTGAAAAATTCTAGCTACGACTATCACTTTCTGTTCATTAAGTTACAATAGTACCACCAGCAAAGTAGTCACTTCGATGCTGACCAGAATGTCATTGATTCCTTCAGTAAAATAATCATAGTTTTAATTTGCTGCCCTCAAATGTTGAAAATTATTTAAATTCAAGGTTCTCTAATCCTAAGGTGGATTTATTATAACGTTTTGGAATATTGACGATTAAAGCCCTATAACATCTTAATCGTTTGGATTTTTTATATATGTTTGTTGTCTAAGAGACACCGATGAATATTGATAAGTCGAAACGCGCGTCAGGCGTTGTAATGTCTTTTAAACTTGGTATCTTTGATTGGCATACACGTCATTTACAAGTTACATTCAAGCTCCAATCGGAGCGTCGATGATCGAGAGGTTAAGATAATCTATCAATAATCAAGTGGTTTGTCAACACTTAGGGGCTGCACGGTTCGTCTGTCCAGGACATGTTCTGGTGTTCTGGAACACAGCGATAACCGTGTGGTGAAAGTCATGATCCGTACAGGAAATAGTTTATTCAATGTTCAGTTTGTTTTGGGTTTGAAAAAACTCTATAAATCTTTCTTAGAATCTAGTATATTTATGGAAAAAAATCATCACAAGTTCTCAAAAAACTAGCGACGATCGATACACTTAGTTGGAAACCATCTTGTTATGTCACTGTGCAGAGCATCAACTCATGCATCCCCTTAGGTTGCGGGTTTGAGCAAAACTCTCTGAGGGCAGGGTGTACTCGCCTCCAATCTTACCGAAGGTTGGGGAATTTCTCCGGGTACTAAGTCTTGCTCCCCAATAAAATCTGGACACGGCGATTTAGGTGAAATTTTGCCGAACGTTGATAACGAAACAATCTAATTAAAATAATATCTTTCACTTGCTCTCCCTTTTTGGTTATTGTCACTGCGTGTACCGAAGAAGATAGCAAGTAAAACATTAAAGTTTAGTTAGATAGAAAAAAAAGTATAAATCGTTAGGATTTTAAATAAATAACCATAACCTTGAATTTAGTTTTCTTACCTCTTTTTCATGCTTAACAATGTATATGCGTGTAAGAATTATTCTCAAACTATAAAAAAAACACCCACAATACCTAATTTATTAATTCTATACAGCCTAAAATAATACACCACTTCTTTTAACTATTAAATTACATGGTGTTTTGTTTAGTGGTATTTAGTTACTTTCTGTTTTGTTATTATTGTCGTGTTTAATTGTCCTATTTGTAATTGTTTCATGTTGTTGGTCTTCAAATATGTACTCAGCAAATAAGCATATATTTTAAAATTTAGAAGTGATTTGAATCCAAAAAGTTGTTATTTTATTTTATTTTAATTTTTATGGCCGGGAGAATGGTAGTTTGAGGGGGGTTAAGGGCATTCATTCAGTTGGATCTGTTTCAGGCAAATGAAAGATTTAAGAAACAGTTTGTATGACTCAAGACACAAGTTGAGTTTTCCTTTCAAAAATAGATCATTGTAGCCGCTATTACAGACATTTTACGACCCTACCAAATACTCCATACTTTTCCAATTGCAGTCAAATTTTTATTCCCAATGTCCAATCCCACCCCTCTTTTCAGTTGATTTATTGTTTGTTAACTTGTTCTTGTCCTGAATATAGCTGAAATACTGCTCACTGGACGTAAAGTAAACATCCAATCAATCAATCTGAATTGAAAGAAGAGCAGAAAGAAGAGGATGTTTTTAATTGATTATATTGAAACTGAAAGTAAAATGTAGGTTATTGTAATTATTTTTTTTTATAATTTAGACTTTAAACAAACAATCAAAATAAAATGTTTAGTAAATTCATACTAAAAACAATTTTGCTGATGACATTTATTAAAATCTATATTTGTATTGTTGACTGTCATAAAACTTTTTATTCGTATTGGGCATTTTTATCAGCTTTTTAATCTTATTGGTGATTTTCATAAAAAAAACATTTTGTATTCGTATTGGGGGTTTTCATCGGCTTTTTAAACTTATTGTCAATTTTCATAAAATCTGTTATTAGTATTGGTGACTTTCATAAAATGTTATATTTGTATTCATTGACTTTCATTTCGGGAAATGGCTTAATCATTATTTTCAGAAAATCATGTAGATGTTTTGCCAAAAAAAAAATAGAACGCATATGTGATGTAAGGGAGGCAACTCAATCTAATTTTTTTGTGAAAAATCAATACAAAGTCACAGTTTGGGTCTTCATAATAATGGAGGGATAAATCTTTCCTCACTCATACTAAAATTTGAATTACTTCATCTTTACTTTTTGTTTGGTTGTTTGGATGCTGTTAAACGAAACTTTCAGCAATTTTTTAGCTATATCATGGCGTCCAGTTTTTATTGGTGAGGAAGTCGGAGTACTTTAAATAATTCCTGACCTTTGGAAGGAAAACTGACAATCATGGTTACTTGAGATTGAAGTCGAGAACATCTTGCCCGAATTATGATTCGAACCAGCAATCTCAGTAAATCAAGGAATAAACTGAAAGCTAAATCTTAGGGCATTCATTGTTTGCCATATGGGACGCACATGACATCTCTGTGGGTCGTACAAAAGAATTAGGTTTTCCGGAAGGGATAGTATAGCCTAGTTGACAACTTCATGTCGTGTAACGTACGGTCATAATCGGTTTGTGGTCACAAAAAGAGGAGACACCAGTAATTAACCAAGGATATCCGTCACAATCTGTTTTGATTGTTTTTTGTTTGAATGGTGTTTAACGTCACTTTCAGCAAGTTTTGGGGAGTAAGCCAGAAAAAAACTCGGATATCGATAGGAAAACTGGCAATCCTTGTCAATTAAGACTATAGTCGAGCGCACCCTGCCCTAGGTGAAACTCGAACGCGAAACCGCAGTGTTGACAGACCACATGATCAATAGTAAATGAACTACCTTAACCACTCTGCTACAGAGGCCCATCTATCTGTTTTGAAAGATGCTCTGTAACGATCAAACAGTTCACGATATCGACCATGAAATTAAAAAAGTTTGCACCAGTGTGTGGGCATAGAAAAGAGGTGACATATAAACGTCCGCACCATGATATTGGCTTTGAACAGTGGGGACTTATTACAGTCCGCATCAGGATGTGGGCCTAGAACAAAGATGACTTCTAAAACTATTCAGAATACCAGTTCCCTCCTTGATATAGAGACCAAACAAAATTGTTTACATGAAATAAAAGGACAATCACTAAGAACTTGTTATATCATATCCGGAGTTTCTTGCCAAGCCAAGCACAAAACATTCTGCTGTTTAAAAATGCATCAAATTCTCTCTTACATGTAGCTCTTTGTTGATTCTGAAACAATGTTACTCGCTTTCTTTGAAACAAAAAAAAATGACAATCGTCTAGCAAAAAAATCTAAGCAAGAATAAAATAAGTTAAGACAATGTTTGGTCGAAACTGCAACGTTTAACTGCCAATAAATTGTTAGCAAGCATTCGTCAGTATCCTATGGTTGATTAAGCTAAGTTCATCAATCGGTACTTCTTCCAACTCCCCGAATAAAACTGAACGCCATGATAAAGATGACAAATTGATGACATCTTTTTGCAATTGTGGGAACAGAATTGGCAAGCGAAATGAGTGCGTGCGAAGGAAGCGCAAAATCCACGTGGTATGTAGTGTATGTAATTGTATCGTACGTTGACTAAAAAAAGGTTTTCATCAGCTACAATTAATGTCTACCGTTGGTGTGCATGTTCATCTACATTGCTACACATATGTAGGTGTGGATATTTATTTTGCTAACCCAGCAAAGAAACAGAGGTTGCTCCACTCTGAAACATTATTTCGAACATTAGTTGTGCTTATTTGTAAAACTGCATGGTTTGAGGTGAATCAGTAGGTTTCAGTTTTAAAACGTTTTGTCTAAACCAACCCGCAATATTCTGGAATCTTGGCCTATATGCTAGCCAACACACCGTAATCAAAGAAGGCAACCAAAACCATTTATTTATAAAACAATCAAAAAGAGTTTCATTTTGGAAGTCTAAAGTTTATTGAACACCAAAATGTGTACCAAAAAAACTTCTTACAAATTAAGTTTCTTTTTTTACCTTACCAACTTCTTGAATAATAGTGAAATCGAGTGCATGTGGCATCATTTATAAATAACATTATTAAGAGTAGTACCAATAAATGTCAATCAAAAAGACCTTACAAAACACAATGATAAAATATCATAAGTACTAGTGCAAAGAACAATAACTCTTATATGATTAGTTGACATTTATTATTCGTTTGAATGTTGTTTTAACGCCACTTTCAGCAATTGGCGTGAAGTTTTTATTGGGGGGAGGAAGCCGCTGTACCCGAAAAAATCTCTTAACATTCGGAAGGAATACTGGCAATCCATGCCAATTAAGATTGGAGTCGAGCGCACCCTGCCTGCAGGGAGGCTCGAACCCGCAATCTCAGTGTAGACAGACCACGTGATCAATAGTAGATAAACTACCTTAAACACTCAGCCACCGAGGATTCAATTTTATGTATTATGATTTGCAGGTTAAGAAAAATGATATGGTAGGTCTTGTCCTAACTGCAAAACGACAAACTAGATCAATTGACAGCCACTCTGAGAGTATGTTTACTAAGAGAAGCTTATCGAAACGCTGATCAGTCACAATAAGCGTAGCAAAACTTTTTTGTTCTATGTAATTCCCTGGGACTTCTTCTAAATCAAACACAGGCATGTGGTTTATGGGCAGCAAATTTAAGGCATCCGAACCATAATTGAATTCACCGTTTAGTTTTCTTTTGCGATCCAGAAATACAGCTTTATTATATCAAGGTATTGTTAATTAAGGACATAAATTAAATGTATTGTTGTACCTTGAGTCAATTTTAACAGTTTTGAGCAAATAAAGTTGGTTACTCAAATAGAATTTCCGATGTTTACCGTACATTACCGAGATCTCTTCCATTGAAAAACAATGGACATCCGGGACACCAAATATGATCACATGGTCAATTATGGTCCGGATACTTTAACAACAAGAGTTTGTTCTTGCTCTTGATTTGCTGATCTTATTCATAAAATTTTTTTTCATCCCTCTGCAAGCAGTATATATACTTTTGACCGGGTTGCATGAAATGAAAACCCGGGTTATAGTATGGTGAAGTTTGCGGCCGGGCAGGCGTGGAAGAAAGGATACCTATTTTGTTGAAAACTTCACCCGAAGATTGCACACATATTGAAGGTGTGCAAAAGCTATCATGGAATTGTTTTATTTTCAATTTTTTCCAGACTTGAAAACTAAAATCATTTGTTCATCAAATTTTACATAAGAGGGTGCCTATTTTGTGTAATCAACTACTTACAGCTGTCAGCCCAAATCCCTAAAACGTAAAAAAAGAATATTGGCAGACATATTATAGTTGTGCACTTGGTATATTATGGAATTGTTTCAGAAATGTGTCCTCTGTTTCCAATCTTTGGAACTGAAGCACTTTTCATTTTCAGTCAATTTTAACAAAGATAGTACATATAAACATAAGGCTCTCGACCTGATTTCTTGAAAATGTTTCAATGAATATTTTACCATTTTAATAGACATGGAAACTTGGTAATTTTTAAGGAAATTTGATAGATTATGCTACCGTTTTATGTAATTAACTCCTACTAATGTTTTGCACAGATCACAAACATTCTTTCAACATGTGTTATTGTTTTGTCATGAAAACTGCAATTGTTTCACCTATTCGCAAGAAACTGATACAATACGACTGTAAACTTCTGGAACAAAACCATAATTTTTTAAACGCCAAATTTAAACACAAACAACACTTTTATTGGTCAGAACACTAAAAATATCAATTTTATTTGTACTCCTATAAAAATGACGAGAAAGCTTAATAGAACCTTACTTTTGTTTCCATTACTAGATGTCATACAAATACATTTGATATTTTTATCAAAGCACATATATTTCATATATCTATGAACAATATTATGTATGGGTGTCTTTACTGAACTTAACTGTTTACCCTTTGGAAGCACACACACTCACTACTAGTTAAGTTCACTTTAATTTCACTTTAATTAGTGTTACTCTTTGCAATTATGTTTTATTTATAGTCATAGTTTTATTTTGTATATCGTATTGTCTGTTTCATTGTCTTTAAAGTTGAGTATCTGATCAATCCATTTTTGTTGAAACTTTCATACATTAAAATACAAAGATAAATCAAATATTTGAAGAAACAACGACTCTTAATTATGGTAGATTGGACAGAAATTATACGACAATTCACGTATATTTTTTATTGTAATAATTTAATTTTTTTGAAGTCTTTACATCCTGACTGTCCAAATAATTATTTTCTAATCTCTCTACCTTAACTAATAATGATTAAATATTTTGACAGTCCTGATACTCTAGAGAAGTTAGATGTTTAACAACTCTCCGACAGCCTTGTCATTTAATGCCCGTGGGTAGCTGGTAGCAGTATAAATTTAGTACTATACCTATACTTTGTTCTAGTTAAGTGGAAATATATTGTTTAAAGCTTAAAAAAAACCTAGTTTTTTAAATGTTGTTTAGTGCCAAGTTAACGGCTTTTAGTATTGTCTTGTATGTATTATGAGTTTGCATATCTGCTTGCATTAAACTCACACAATGGGCTGGAAGTGTCCGCATAACGCATATATCTGGATAATAATTGTTATAAATTAAACTAGCATAGTCTTTCCTGCAATGCACAACAAATTTGAGAGAAGACTTGGATAAGATTAAAATTCAATAAGAAATTTTGAACATTCTGTTTTAAATTTATATTTGATATATTTTATAATTCATAGTTGCAATGCCTCTGCTAGGTAATTTACTGTAAGTCCTCGAGGGTATAGTAATCCCAGTAGTGTTTGTTAACGGTAACATGACTATAAACTGATTCAAACAGTGACAGAGTCATTGCAAAGTAGAGTAACTGTGCCGAAAATATTAAAGTTTTACCTAAATTGCTCATTACGTTTGGGAATTTTTTTAATAATAGTTCTTTAACATTTTAATTATTGTGCCATCTGGCAACGCAAACCTTTTTATATCTTTGATGACATTTTATTCATTTATGTCTACTAACAATTTTAACCGAAATTTTATAATACGTTACAGATTATATCAGTAATCTTGGCAAAAAACGATGAATTTCAGAATTTCATTTTACCGATCAATCCGATAATTCGAATCATTCCGATCCTGAATCCGCCTTCTAATTATATGGATATAAGGCCATTTTAAGATAAACGAATTTTAATACAGAATATGCTGTTTGCTTTTATTTTAAAATAGCATGTAAAGTCATTAAAGTAGTTAATACAAAATGATTAACTATTATTTATGTATAATAAAGCTAATTTATTCATTGATAAAAGGTTAGCAACTCAAAATTCTCATCAAATGAAGATTTTTATTATAGATGACATCGCCACTTGACAGCCAACTTTGTACTGAATTGTGTAAAAGTAACCTGCAATGTATTAATACTTATTGGATCTGACGTTTGAAAAGAAAATAAGAGAAAAGAATAAATGTTGTTTAAAATTTTACCCTACTTATTGACACTGCTATGGTAAGAACAGAAAATGTTTGAAGAATGTAAAATGACTGTTGCATGTATATATGGCCACCATCTTGATATAGCGTATAAGTGTTTTTTGTGGTGATTTTATTTTCGATATATTAGCGAAAAAATTTGGGACGCGAAAAAAACGCTCGAAATATTAAGACTAATGATAGAATTATTCATTATGATTAAAGATCGCGAAAATTACATTCCACCAAAATAAACCCACACAGTTTTTTAACAAAAACGCTAATTTTTCCCCACGCGAAAAAACCATTTAAACGGTAGCACAAACATTTCCGAAACAGGCGTAAAAGACCTTTTCCGTCCTTCCCCAAAAAACTTTAAAAACACCAATATACTCTGTTTGTAATTTGTCAGGAATTTTTTTTTTTTATGTCACTAAGAGTGCATCCTGCCTGGAGTGAGACTCGAACCCGCAATATCAGTGTGTACAGACCACGTGATCAATAGTAAACGAGCTACCTTAACCACTCGGCAACCGAAGCCCCCAGCAGAAATCGAGCCTACTAGCATGCGACGATGACATTTTGTAACAAAAACGTATTAATTTGACAATAATCTAATTCTTCATTTTGTGAATGTTATAGATGATGACGGTTTCTTATCATATTGTGAAGCTTTGATTATTATATATTTTTCGTTGTCTCTTTATCAGTGATAATTATACTATGGGGTATTTAATTAATTAGATCAATTAGATCGGACTTGCTATCAAACCTCTGACAACATTATACCAATGTGATTGTGAATAAGGGACAACAAGGTTTTATTTCCAGCCAATCACAAGAAAGAATTGCATTTTGGGGACAATTTTGTGGTCAAACAGTATACATAAATGAATCTTAAACGATAACACTCATAAAGTATTTTGAAGTAACAAAGCAGTAAAACAAAAACAAAACAAAATTACGGACGACGGAGTTAAAGTGATGGCAATAGCTCGCTGTAGATGTTAATTTTGTCTATGTCTACAAATGAATAGAAGAAGGCAATTATTATGTGCACTTTTCAAGTAGCATTTATACATTTTGTTTTTACATTACACTGTCATTGACTGTATATATTTGAATTTATATTTTTCATAATCAAATCGGGGGGCCTCGGTGGCCGAGTGGTCAAGGTAGTTCGTCTACTATTGATCACGTGGTCTGTCAACACTGAGATTGCGGGTTCGATTCTCACTGCAGGCAGGGTGTACTCGACTCCAATCTTAATTGACAAGGATTGCCAGTTTTCCTACCGCAGGTCGGGGGTTCTCTCCGGGTACTCCGGCTTCCTCCCCCAATAAAAACTGGACGCCATGAGATAGCTGAAAAATTGCTGAAAGTGGCGTTAAAACACCATTCAAACAAACAAAACAAACATAATCAAATCTTTAAATCAACAATTAAACGAAAACCCATCTTTTGTTTTGCTTTTATTTTTTTTCCAACAATAAATACAAAATAGTCAACTATCGAAAATACTTATATATAATTCGGTTATTAGTAGAGGCTGATGATTAATAGAGATAATTTAGACGCAAAAATAATCTTTCATTGAACTATATGAAAGTTATTAATATTTAATGGGACAGTCTCTAAATGTTATAAACACCATCTGTTTGAGCATTAATTTGATTAATGATGTGATAGGACAAATGAACCATATATTTAAAAGAGCAAACACAACTTGTCAAAATATATTTTATGGATGCAATACTAATGAAAATATTTTTTTTAAGATTAATAAATTACACTGTTGTTGTGACATGTTTAAAATGTCTACTTTTGTGTTTTATTAATAACGCAGAATGTTCTTCGATAGAATTCTTAGATACAATTAGATCAATTGCTGCCATTAAATTGTAAAACTTTACTGAAAATACTGATCATCTTGTTATCCTATATATATATTAAATAAACAATTGTATATATCGTAACAGTATGTCCTGGTGTTACATGCAAGAATGTTGATCCAAACACGTGCAGGTGTATACCTGATCCAAATTCAGCAGGTACGTACAATTACGTTTTATAAACTGTGCTTAATAGGAGCAAGATTCTTAACTGGCCAACATTTATCGTATCAAACCTAAAAATAATAGACTGAGAATCAATCTTGAATCTTTAACTTGCTTCCTCCTCTTTTCAATTTCTAGATCTATTGTACCCTATCAATGTCTGTTTCTTGTAGCTTAAACCCTTACGTAATAATGAATTTACTTTAACGACCAATCAAATGGAGCACTCTGGAGTTTTGTTAGTCCTTTAACTAAATTGCTTTTCACAATTTTTACGAGCATCTCAATTTGTTATAGTGGATTTTACAAAAGCAATCCCACGACAAAAATATAGGAGTTGATACTCAGTGTATCTCGACAGCGTTAATTGACTAGAAACTGTT